>JAJJWX010004350.1:1200000-1742500 GCA_023529315.1 Papaver bracteatum
ATGGAAAACCATTGGCCCCACATGCCAAACCAAACCGCATCTAGCCAAGATAGTTGCGCCATGCGCCCATGGAAAACCCTTGGACCCACATGCCAAGCCAAATCGCACCTAGACAAGCTAGCCACGCCATGTGCCCATGGAAAACCCTTGGCCCCACATGCCAACCCAAACCGCACCTAGCCAAGCTAGCCGCGCCATGAGCCCATGGAAAACCCTTGGCCCCACATGCCAAGCCAAACCGCACCTAGCCAAGCTAGCCGCGCCATGTTCCCATGGTAAACCATTGGCCCCACATGCCAAGCTAAACAGAACCTAGCCAAGCTAGCCGCGCCATGCGCCCATGGAAAACCCTTGGCCCCACATGCCATGCCAACATCATGCCAACCTAGCCGCGCCACCATCTGTCCTTCCCTACATGGCTACCAAAAAACGAAGGCGTGCAACAATCAACGGTTTCTCTTCAATCTCAAGAGCAAATCCTAGCCATCCAAGGTTACCAGACAACACATGGTAACCTTTGACCCGAAAACCCAAGTTTGGCCACGCCAAACCATGCCAAGCCAAACACACCCTGCCTTGGCCCTAGCCAAGCTAGCCGCACCATGCCATGCCAACCGCATGCCAACCTAGCCGCGCCACCATGCTGGCCTTCCTTACATGGATACCCAAGTGAAGGCGTGCAACAATCAATGGTTACCCTTCAATCCCAAGAGCAAATTCTAGCCATCCAAGGTTACCAGACGAGCATGGTAACCTTTGTCCCGAAAACATAAGTTTGGCCATGCCAAACCATGCCATACCAACGAAATACCAACCTAGCCGCGCCACCATGCTGGCCTTCCCTACGCTGCTACCAAAAAGGAAAGTGTACGACGATCAACGGCTACCTTTCCTCTTAAGATGCAAAATCTCGACCATCGAAGGTCACCAAGCTACCAAGTCTCCTAAGCTCGATTTTCCAGGCAACAAAAATCTCCTACATGTTTTCCACAAAACATTCAAGACATCAACACATATCACAAACTGGGGATCCTCTTTGGGTATTGGTTTGGCGGCGTACACTACGCCTATCATAAGGAAGTGTCATATGGGTGAGATTGTTAGTAAATACATGAAGTTAATGGTGAAACGCTCTGGGACATCAATTCCATGCGTTAACAATTTTATGGAACATTAATTCCATGCGTTAACGGTTTTATGGAACATCAATTCCATGCATACGGTTACCACCTCCTCCCATTTACTTACCTATTTTTCCATTCCTTAATGAGACCAGGGTACGTTTCACTTCGACTTGTATAAATAGGTCTTATCTATTTCCACAGAACAACAAGTTCACTCGGGAATATACAACACTCAGAAAATACTTGCTAACTTACCATTTGTTAGCCTTCCCACTTTTCTGATACAAGTCGTAGTAACACAACTACTTTTCCAGAATCAACTATTCTGGTCTCATCACTTTCTTTGCTTCCCTCCCCAAAACCAACCCATTCTCCTCCACTTTGTGACCGAAGCAAGTCCGGAACGACCATTTCTTGGTTTAGGCTGGATTTGTACAGATTGATCTCTCGAATCTAAAGTACTCCCTTGCAGTACATTGTTTAGGGTTTAAATTGTTTCTCACCCGTACACCCGAAAATACTCAAATCAGCAGAAACCATTTTCACCTACAAACAAAGGTTCAGGAACATATTTAATTTGAAAAAACCTCGAAGAAATTAGAGAGAAAGTTCAGACACATTTATGATAAATTGACTATTTAATGGTTCCTTGACATAAACCGTTACTTTGAATCTTGGGACATTATCCCTAAGATGACAGTCGATTTTGGGGCGTATCCCCAATTTTCCCGTTATTTTCTTGAAAATGACCTAAATGGAGTTATCTTAATGGATTAAAAAGCCACTTGATAATCTTATGTTTACTGTCGCCAATCACTTGTCTAATTCAATACATTCGTAATTACAGTTTGAACTTTCAAACAACAGTCACTTGGCTAATTAAATACGGAAGATAAATAACATATCTTTTTTTCTAGTTTCGTATATAGATGTCTCCACCCCCTGCGGTTAATAGATAGCCAAGCAGGACTTTTTTGGCCAGTAACATCTCTACATCATGGGAAATAACTAATACATATTGCTGTTAAAATGAAAAATAGTGCAGAGCACTTGTATGCTGAGCTCTTTCAGAACAGAACGAGCCTTTATTTGACTAATTAATTAAGATATATATGTCATTAATTAACAAATAATCGCAGTTGATTCATTCAACTGCTTAATTTAACACAAGCATTCCAGTGAAATTAGAAACAAGGCTCATGGATTTTATTTATTTTGTAAAGAAAACACAAATATCTAAAAATAGAATAACCTATTTAGGTTGAATCTGTCCGTTTATAAATAATGGATAATTTAGAACTTAGAAACACACAAACAAGTAAGCAACAGAGAAGAAACAGGAGAGAAATTTTTTTTTTTTTTTAACAGAGATGGAAGCATTAGCCGCACCAACTCCGCCTCCTCTTGATAGAGGTTGTGTAGGTCTAATGGTTCTGTTGTACGAAAACGATGAAGAAGCGCATGCTATCATGACAGCAACATTACCCAAGGTCTTTATACTACAATCAAACTACAACCACAGGTACATGAACTTTAAGGATGATATTCCGGAGCTGCCAAACGCTCTCCAGTTTGCTGGAGAATACAGTTTCGACATCGAGACAAGATTTGCAGTCGAGAAGTCAACCACTCGAAGTGGACTAGTCCACATCAAAAGTTTGGCTAATAACAGGTACTGGTCCGCCATCAGTCCATCCGGGCCTTGGATCACTGCGGGTGCTGAAAATCCTGTCGAGGATCCTTCCAGATGGTCCTGTACACTCTTCCAGCCAATCTTTCTTACAGCTGCCGACAACAAGACTGTTAGTTTCCGCCACATCAAAACCGGAAATTACGCCTGTTTATGGTACAGCGACCCGCCTGCTGCCGAAAGCGATTGCCTTTACATAGGCAGCGAAACAGTTTACCCATCTAATAAGCTGGCCGAGTACACCATAATTGATTGGGAAGATATCGTGATGTTGCCCGACCGTATCAGGATCAAAGAAAATGAAGGAGATAAGTATCTCAAGGCCCATGAGAATGGCTTCATGTCTTTCAATCACGGATTACCCGACCCAGGTACCAGGCAGTTTGATGTTGAGTACCAAGTGTATCCAAGTCGCAATGGAGGCATCGAACTGAGGAGTATTGGGATTGATAAATTTTGGTGCACTCAGATCGAACCACCATGGGTAACGGCACTTGGGACTCGCGAAAAGGTGCCCCCAGAAACCAACACCATCTTCCTACCTAATATGATTAACGAAAATACTATTACTCTTAAATGCTTGAGAGACAACTTATTCTGCACGATACGATCAGAGATTTTCAAGAAGAATGGTCTTGCTACCATGGTCGGATATGCGGACCAAAAATCTTACATGGTAATCGAGGAGCCCGTTAAATCAAGGAGGATTTCTAATGTAGAATTTCGATTCAAAGAAGCAAGTATCTATGACAAGGACTTCGTCATACTTATGACGGATAGTGCGGAAAACAATTCTGCAAAACCTCTTACAGTATTGTTTGATTTTGGCGTATCTGTTACCCAAACAAGTACTTGGAACGCAAGCGTATCGTTGAAACTGGGGGTCACGGCGTCTTTAACGGCTGGTGTTCCGTCCTTGGGGATTGGTGGTGAGCTTAAGATTTCCAGCGAGTTTAGCGGTTCGTATGCATGGGGAAAGACCGAGGAAACTAAAGCTGATGTGAAAAAATCGTACCAATATATCGTAGAACCAATGAAGAAAGTGAAAGTATACCTGAGTGGGACGCAAGGTAGATACTATGTTCCCTTTTCGTACACTCAGAAAGATGTCTTGTCGGATGGTACTACAAAAACCTACGATAACAAACAAGGCTGGTTTACTGGTCAGAATTCTTACCAGTTTGATTTCAAGATTGATTCCGTGACTGACCTCGACGCAGCTGATAATCTAATCAGCATGTTCTAAGATGATGACCTCGAATGATGATTGATGTAGTTGCTTGCATGCTTACTTTCTCGTTTGTGATTCTTTTTTGTTTGCTTTGCTTCTTTGCTAATCTGTCCTTCGCTTCTTCGTTTTTCCTTCCGCCAAGAGATGCTTGAATGACCTTTATTTTTGAGTGAGCCATGTCTGATATCTTTGTTTTATTGTTTTGAGTGGTGATCGCAGTAACCTATTTTATCGTAGTCAAATTTTTGTTGGTGGTATATTAGTCCTTACTGAAGAAGTTTTTCAACGTATATATTGGTGTTTTGTACTTGATTGCTGTTCTATTGGCCTTTTGGGTATGGTTGTTTGTGTTTGTTCTATGATAGAGATGTATCGTACAAATCTTGCAGCAGTGTTATTTTGAGCGCGCCGTTGGGCTTCAAATCTATTGCATCAACTTATGCCTAGTGGCTTGGACTAGTTTCTGAATTGAAAACGCGAGTGGGCGACAGTAAGTGTTTTAGAGTGGAAAGTTGTGCACCACGTACAGTTTACCTGTAGATGCCCTGCTATAGGCTCTTGGTCAGTTGAGCTAGAAATACTTTTTTTTTATTTACAACAACAAACATCTCTAAAACCCTTCAGGCATAAGACTAGCCTTTCATGGTGAAAACTTAGGACCGAGCAATCAGTAGCACCTAACAATTATCGTCTCTACTATTCGGTCCTCAATAAAGTTTACTGAATTTTATGGTAATTTTTTTTTGAAGGAAGCATCTTGATTTCATTAATATTGTAAAATTGAATACATGGTTAACAAATACATCAAAGATGAGAATAATAAAAAGTTACATATATCTAGATCTAGATGAGAATAATAAAAAGTTACATATATCTTGTTTCACAAGAGAAAAGTGATATTTAAAAAATGGCTTTAGAAATAAAATTTTGCCATTGAGATTTGTCTTCTTCAATAACAGTATAATGTCCCTGTGGGGAGTAATCTGCCCGTTTCATCATTATCACAATTTTTTGTAGCCATTGATCGAATAAGGATTGTAAAACCATGACCACTTCCGAAGAATCGCCAGTGATGATACATTTGATAAGATTGTAACAATCATACGAAGCGCCCTTAGGCTATATGAAACATCTAATTGGCACATAGAAGCCATTAGAAGGGAATAGAAAACATAATAAAAACATTATTTACAAACCATAAAATCACTAAAAAAAGTGACTTTTTTTAGATAGTAATATTTATACCAAATCTGCTTAAAGATTTGAAGATTTCAGATCATATATGACAGATTTGGATTAAGATCTAAGAGCATCTGCAATGGAGGGTGAAAAGACTTTTTTTGTGTGATATTTAGTATAAATGCATCTTCAATAGTTAGGTCCTACAAATTAGGAGGGATGAAATATTAAATATGAAGGTGTTACAAAATGTCTTAACTACACATTGGGAATGACCCTAACTAATTCCAAGTCATCAATTTTATTTTAAGAACAAATAATTTTTATGTAAAATCATGCTAAAAAAGATCCTTTTTATGTTTATCCAAATTTAAGATACATGGCATAACCTTGACCATCAGAGATGAGCTTTAGGAAAAGGAGCTTATTTAGAACGCGCAATTGGGGATCGCGAAACTAATTGGGGGATATAGGTAACTGGCAAAAACGGGATCCAAATATCCATCCCGGGTCACCACTTATCTAAGTATTTTTTTAATTCCTAATTTACCCCTCACTAATCAGATTTAGTCGTTAATTATAATTAGTAAACATATTAAGTATTTGTTAAAAGATTAGTGTGTGTTTTTATTTGAATTTGGGTGAGTGAGGTGACAGTAGAAGGAGGGAAATTTTTTTTGGAGGGAATTTGTTTTGGTGAAAATGGAGGATGATTGTGAAGAGAGAATTGCTGCTGCTGAATCTTTTGCTCAACTACAACAAGGAGCATATCTTGAATCTTCAGTCAATGACGATAACTCACAATTGCAACTATTTGTGCAACCAACACCATTGAATGATGATTTTTACGAGAAAGGAGAGTTATTTGAAGAACCTACACAAGAAAGTAAACTTGCACAACATACAAGCATCCCCAACACACATGTAAAGCTGCTAAGAGGTTGAAAATTTGATTTTTTTTTTCTTTGAACCCACCATTTTTTCAGCTGAAAAAGCTCTGTGCCGGCGTAGTAGTTGTATGAATACAATGCCGGAAGCCTATATACCGACATAGTATTCATACTACGACTATGCCGGCAGCCCGATATCCCCCATTTTTAAACCAAAACGGCATAGTATTCAACCAAAAAACTATGCCGGTACAAAAGTTACTTTTTACCTACCAAGGAATATTCTACGGAATATGCAACCGGCATGGTTAAATTCAAAGGTTACCATACCGGTACTGCATGAGAAACATACAAGAAGCAGTGCCTTCCAAATCTAAATACCGGCATAGATAAATTAATTAACTACCACGCCGGAACTGTCTACCGGCATGGATCTATATATAAAAATAAGGCGGGAACTACCACCGGCAAGTCTTGTAGGAAATAAATTTTGTTACATCGCCGGAAGTGATGAAGACCATGCCGGAATTGATGAAGACCATGCCGGAAAATGATGTCGGCATGCTTGGTAACTAACATTCAATGCCGTAACTAAGTGCCGGCATGCTCGATAGAAATATATCAATGTCGCTAGTCAAATGAAAAAAAAAAGTTTCCTGGATACTTTACATCCGGCAGAGAAATTTAATAAACATACTATGCCGGTAGAAGTACCGGCATGCTCGAGAATTAATTAACTGTGCCGGCAGGTGACTAAAAACCAAATTATATGCTGGTACTGAAAACAAATTCTAAGGATTTTCCTGTGTACTTAAAGTGAACTGCCGACATACACGAATAAATTCAAATCAATGCCTTGACATACTACTGGCATTGAAGTCAACCTAAAATCAATGCCGGGACAGATCATTCAGTTTCAGGTGATTCTGTAACTCAATACTGGCATAGCATATTCATTCTAAAACAAATACCGTAACTATCTACCGGCATTGTCTTCAACCTAAATTTTATGCCGTTACATTGTACCGGTATTGTATTCATACAAATGTCAATGCCGGAAATCACTGAAACTCAACTTGAGTTAGGGTTCGCGATTACATACTAAACCCACTGCTGTAAATCGATTCAAACACTTATAAACTAGTTCAAAATCACTAACCTTCTCACATATTGAGCCATGTTTACGAGAGGTTGGTTGTCCGAGTTCTCCTCTCCATCTTCTTCGGCAATCCGATTGATTCCTTCTTGTTGCTTTTGTTGAACTATTGATTTTGAGTTCAATTAGGCTTTTGATTTCTTTCGAGGAGGCATGATTATAGATGGACTGGGGTAATCGACGATGAAGAACGGATGAAGAAGAAGATGGAAGAATTTTTTTTTTCTTCAAAAACCTAAACCTACGTGAGTGTCGGACATGATGGTGTAAATGGGGGATAAATGATTTGGTTATTTGATTTTATGTTTTAGGGGAAAGGGTAGTATAGTTATTTCATAATGTTTTTTCAATTAACCAAAGGGTATTTTAGTATTTTCATACCCAAAAGTCACCCCTTATCAGACACTATGGGTTGGGGGAAGTAATTTATATCCCCCGATTAGTTTTATTATCCCTCAATTGTGCGTTCCTTATTTACCTGGCATATTTAGGGACCACTCAAAAGGAATTAGGGGTCATTGATTTATACCCATACAAGGACACTAGCTAAGGGACACCCTATAAAAATTTAAAGTTACCTTTATGCCCTTCAAGAAAAAATAAAAATAAAAACCAAAATATGATTTCAAGTTCCTTCATTTCAAATCTTCTTCTTCTTCAATTCATCGTCGTCGTCCTGAATCGTCAAATAAAAACATCGTCGATTCGTTTATAAAACCATGGTTAAGGGTAATGAACCCAAATTAGGTAAGATTCTATCATTTTTTGGGTTTATGTCGCTTTAATTCGACGAATCAAAAAAAAAATCTTGGGTTTTCTGTTTTTTCCAAGATTCGGAAGATATGCATGATTTTTAACTCCCGAATGTAGTCGTGTTCTTCATTTCTCAAGAACATCGACAGTATTCGGGAGATAGAGTTATAGATTAACTTCCGAATATTGTTGGTCATATCTTCATGTGAACAAAATGGATATAATCGGTAGATTAAAGAATTTTTTGACTTCCGAATATATTGATGTAGAGACATAATAATCGGAAATACACTAACTACCAAATATATATATATATATTTTGAAAAGTTCTCAATATTTTGATTTAGGCAAAATCCCATTTTGGGGCCAGTATATATTCGGAAGAGAATATAATTTTCTATTCTTCTGATTATTACAAGTTCAAAACCCGAATTTTTTTGGTTTTTCAAATATTCTGATTTTTGGGCCATTGTACATTCGGAAGTTTATGCAAATGCAATATCTTCCGAATATGCTTGTTTCAGAACAGAACATGCCATGGCTCTAGGTGGTTCCAAGAGGTGCTAACCTAGCATGCATATTTAGGGGCGACACTAAAAGACAAAAAATAGGGAGAATACGTTAATGCCCTTACATAATCGGAAACTATTTTGTGCCCGATTGTTAAAACTTAATTGGAAGCTTTGTAACACTTTTTACTACCGATTAATATATATTTTGTGCCAAACTCGTATCTTGGTCCTATAATAATCGGTAGTAATAAGAACCTCACTAGACTACCGATTATGAAAGATTTCAGAATTTTGGAAAAAAAAAGGATTTTAGAAAAAACTCATTTTTGGGCAACCTATAATCGGAAGGTAATGTAACTAGTAAATTTCCGATTATGGCTACGTCTCAAACACGAACCCAATGGTTAGGGTTGGCTCTGCACCCTAAAACCCGTGAAAATTTGGCAATGGTTCGATGTGGGGCTTCTTATAATCGGTAGCTAAATATCCTACCGATTATGGAATATTTCAGAATTTTGGAAAAAAAGGATTTTAGAAAAAACTCATTTTGGGGCAACCTATAATCGGAAGGTAATGTAACCAGTTAAACTTCTGATTATGGCTACGTCTCAAACACGAACCCAATGGTTAGGGTTGGCTCTGTACCCTAATAACCTATGGTTTGCTACGTATAATCGGTAGGTATTGAAGTTGGATTATCTACTGAATATAGATGTTTATAGGTGAAAATAACTTCTGCTGATTTTGGTAATTGCAGGTGTGAAGGTGAGAAACTGTTTAAACCCTAAACAAATGTACTGCAAGGGAGTACTTTTAAGTTCGAGAGATCAATCTGTATAAGTCCGGCATAAACCAAGAAATTGCCATTCCAGACTTGCTTCGGTCACAAAGAGGAGGAGAATGGGTTGGTTTTGGGGAGGGAAGCAAGGAGAGTATGAGACCAGAACAATTGATTATGGGAGAGCAATTGGGTTTCTACAACTTTTTTTCAGGAAAGTAGGAGAGCTCACGAGGAGAGCTAGCCAGTAAGTATCTGAGTATTATCTTGTCCGAATGAACTTGTTCTCAAATAGAAATAGGTAAAACCTATTTATACAAGTTGTAGTAGAAACGTACCCTGGTCTCATTAAGGAGTGAGGAGTAAATGGGAGGAGGTTGTAACCGTATGCATGGACTTGATTATTCCATAAAGTGGTTAACGCATGAAATTGATTTTCATTAAACTGCTAACGTTATGGAATTGATGTTCCATAAGGTTTTTAACTCACGACTTTATGTCCCATGAACATTTTCCCACATAACTCACGTATTTACAAGGTTCCCAACTCTTATGACACTTCCTTATGAGGGGCGTAGTGTAAGCTACACGCTGTAGACCACCAAACCAATACCCAAAAAAGATCCCCCAGTTTATGTTGATGTCTCGAATGTTCTTGGAGAACATGTAATACATTTTTGTGTCTTGGAAATTCGAGTTCAGGGAACTTGCTAGCCTGGTTACCTTCGATGTTCGAGATTTTGTATCTTGAGAGGTGCGTTGCGCGCCTTAGTTTCAGTAGTGAGGGTCATCGTGGTGGCGCAGTTAGGTTGGCATGCCGTCGGCATGGCATGGTTTGGCGTGGCCAAACTCAGGTTTTGGACCCAAAAGTCATGAGGTGACTTTAGACGGCCAGGATTCGCTCCTGGGTTTGAAGGTTGGCCATTGATGGTAGTATGCCTTTTGTTTTGGTGGCCGCGTAGGGAAGGCGCAACCAAGGTGTTTTTTAGACTTAACACGTGATTCCAATGGTCTGTCATGGGCGTATGGCATGGCTGGGGCCAAGGCAAGGGGCGCTTGGCTTGGCATAGTATGACTAGCATAGCTGGGGCCAAGGCATGGGTGTTTGTATTGGTGAGGCTATCTTGGATAGGTGCGGTTTGGCTTGGCGTATGGGGCCAAGGGTTTGCAATGGTCGCATGGCATAGCTAGGGACAAGGCAAGGGCGCTTGGCTTGGTGCGGCTAGCTTGGCTAGGTGCGGTTTGGTTTTGGCATGTGGGGCCAAGGGGTAGCCATGGGTACATGGCGTGACTAGCTTGGGCTATGTGCGTGCCCAAGCTAAGGTTTTGGGCCAAAATCGTGAGGGGACTTTAGGCGGCCAGGATTGTCTCCTGGGATTGAAGGGTAACCATCGATGCGCACCTTTGTTTTAGAAACCCTAATTAGCGCCCTTCACTAGAATCGTTGTAGAATTCTAGTACGGACTCGGATTTGACGGTCATCCCCTCAAATCAACCGGAAAAGAATTTCATATCTCCTCACGCGGGGATATTTAGGTTTTGAACTCGCTCGGGAGGAGAAAACAGCCCTAGAGAAAAACTCAAGAAGAATTCAAGAGGGATGGCGGCATGGCCAGCCTATCATGGTATGCCTTGGCGCAACTATGTTGGCATGGCATGCCTTGGCATGGTTTGGAACATGGGGCCAAGGGTTTTTCCATGGTCGCATGGCATAGCTAGGTTTGGTTAGGTGTGTGACCAAGCTAGGGTTTTTGGGCCAAAGTTATGAGGTGACTTTGGGCGGCCAGTATTTGCTCCTGGAATTGAAGGGAAACCATTGATTGGTGCGTGTATTCTCTTTAGTAGCCGTGGGGAAAAATCCAGCAAGGTGGCGCGGCATGAGGGCCATGGCGAGGCATGGCGCGACTGGCTTGGTTATGTGCGTGACCAAGCCAGGGTTTCGGGGCCAAAGTCATGAGGTGACTTTGGGCTGCCAGGATTTCCTCATGGGATTGAAGGGCAACCGTCGATTGTTGCACGCCTTCATTTTAGTGGTCGTGAGGAGAAGGCCAACATGATGGCGTGGTTATCATATCTAGGGCCAAGACAGAGTGTGATTGGCATGGCGCGGCTAGCTTGGGCTAGATGTGGCTGGCATGATTTTACATTTACACAATGGTGCGGCTAGCATGGTTGGCATGATTTGGCGCGGTTGGGTGTGGTTTTCATGGTTTGCAATTGGCACATGAGATGTGGCTTGCATAGCTAGGGCCATGGCATGGTGCAATTGGCATGGCGCGGATAACTTGGGCTAGGTGTGGCTGGCATGATTTTTCATTGGCATAAGGGTGCGGCTTGCATGGTTGGCATGCTTTGGCGCGGTTGGTTGTGGCTGGCATGGTTTTCCATTGGCACACGAGATGTGGCTAGCATAGCTAGGGCCATGACATGGCGCGGCTAACTTGGGATAGGTATGGATGGCATGATTTTCCATTGGCACAAGGGTGCGAATTGCATGGTTGGCATTCTTTGGCGTGGTTGGGTGTGGCTGGCATGGTTTGCCATTGGCACACGAGATGTTTCTATCATAGATAGGGCCATGGCATGGTGCGATTGGCATAACGCGGCTAGCTTGGGCTAGGTTTGGCTGGCATGATTTGCCATTGGCACTAGGGTGCGGCTAGCATGCTTTGGCGCGGTTGGGTGTGGCTGGCATGGTTTTCCATTGGCACACGAGATGTGGCTAGAATAGCTAGGGACATGGCACGGTGCGATTGGCATGGAGCCGCTAACTTGGGCTAGGTGTGGCTGGCATGATTTTCCATTGGCACACGTGAGAATTAGGGCTTGGTTCGTCTAACCCTAATTTGAAAAATATACCCTGGTAATTATTTAGAGTCACATTAAAGGGTTTTATTTAATGCGCCTAGTAAATGCTTGTTTTTAAATATCTGCTAGGGTTTAGTGTTTTACGATTTTAACCCTACACTAAAAACCACCATCAACAGCAACATAGTGCTAGAATTAACCTTTCTCAATTGAACAAAATGGAGTTTGGAGATATTCAACTGAACATTAATAATCTTCAAATTAGTCTGACTTCTGCCCGAAATGATACTAGCAATCCTAATCAACATGATAGAGTAAAATCCATTGTTAGTGAGCTTGAAAATTGGTATAAAATTCAATCTAATTTTTACAAGGAAAAATCTAAGGACAAATCCTTATTTGATATGGACAATAACACTAGATACTTCCATTCTATTGTAAAAAAGAGATTGCATACTAATAATATTAATGCTCTTTGTGATGGTAATGGTAATTAGCTTAGAGATAGGCATGACATTAGTATTTTGCTCACCAATCATTTCAGTAATGTTGCTACCACTACTAATCCAATTCTGTCTGATTCTGTTTTTGATATAATGCCAAGAATTATTCTGGATGCTGATAATATTATGTTAACTACTATTCCTAGTGTTCATGAAATTGAGAATGTTGTTTAATATATGTCTGCTTGGAGTGCCCCAGACCCTGATGGCTTTCAAGCTGGTTTCTACCAAACTCAGTGGAGTCTGGTAGGAAATGATATTATAAATGTTGTTCAAAGATTTTTTCAAAGTGGTCATATGCCAAGAAGTCTAAACAAGACCTATCTATCCCTTATCCCAAAATGTAAAAGCCCAACTCAACCATCTGACTTCAGACCAATTGGTTTGTGTAATGTTTCTTATAAAATTGTGTCTAAGATTTTGGCTAATAAAATCAAGCCTTTTCTCAAGAAACTAATCTCACCTTATCAGGCATCTTTTGTCTCAGGTAGAGTCATCAATGATAATATCATTATTGCTCATGAAGTTATTCATTCTATGAAGCACAAAGAGGGTTTGACTGGCACTATGTCTCTTAAATTATACTTGTCTAAAGCCTTCGACAGGCTTGAATGGAACTTCTTGATTAAAATTCTAGAGAGTTTTGGCTTTAGTAAAGACTTTTGTAACTTAATTATGCAATGTGTCTCTACTACAAGTATAAGTGTTCTCCTTAATGGTTCTCCATGTGACCAATTTGAACCAACTAGAGGGGTTAGACAAGGAGACCCTTTGTCCCCCTATCTTTTTATACTGTCTATGGAATACTTATCTAGAACTTTACTTGTTGATGAAACAACTAAGACTATCACTGGTATTAAAGTTTCTAGGAAGGCTCCTCCCATTTCCCATTTACTTTTTGCTCATGATATACTTATTTTTGGACAAGCTAATTTGCAACATGTGAATCACATCTTACATATTTTGCAGGAATTTGGAAAGCTTTCAGGTCAAATCCTTAATTTTGATAAATCTTGTGTGTATTTCAGTAGTAATGTCAGTCCTAATGATAGTATCTTCCTTGATCAGTCTCTAAACATGCCTCTAGTTTCTGATTCTGAAATATATTTAGGTGCTCCTTTACTTCTTGGACATTCAAAAATTAAATTTTTTGACCCAATTTTGCAATCCTTTGAAGCTAGACTAAACAACTACATTGGTACCACTGTTAATCAAGAAGGTAGATCCACTCTTATTAAATCTGTTCTAAATTCTTTACTAACCTACCAAATAGGTTGTTTCAAGATTCCCACAACTCTAATTAGCAAACTTGATTCTTTGCAGAGGAACTTTTGGTGGGGGCACAGATTAGGAAAAGGGATTAAATTTATTTCTTGGGATTCTATAAACATTCCTAAAGAATTAGGAGGTTTAGACTTTAGGAATCTGGAATTATTTAATACTGCTCTGATTTGTAAGTTAGTCTGGAAAATCCTTACATGATGAACTTTGGGTGAAAATTCTGAATGCTAAGTATTTTCATAACAGTAGCATTCTGCATATTCAGAAACTAAATGACAATTGTTCTTGGATTTGGAGAAATATTTAAAAATGCATAGAGACCATTAAAAACAATAGCATTTGGTCTGTCAGATGTGGCACTAAGGTTAAAATTTGGTTTGATAATTGGGTCATTGGTCTTGATCACCCTCCTTTACCAGCTGAAGGTTTGATTAACACTATCTCTTATACTTATGTTTCTGATCTGTTTATTCATGGGACTAGAAATTGGAATGTTCATCTTGTTTTTTATTTGTTTTCACCTGAATCTGCTGAAAGTATTCTAGCTATGAAACATTCCTCATATTGGAACTGATAAACTTATTTGGATGCCAGATAAGAAAGGTCAATTTTCTGTGAAGAATGTTTACAATGTGTTATCTAGTAGTTCATATTCTAATACAGGTGGGAAAGTTGTTCCAACTCAGGTTTGGAAGACTTTTTGGAAAGTTAAAAAGCCTCACAAAGTGAAACTTTTTGCTTGGAAGTGTATTAGGAATATAGTTCCTACTAGAGACAAACTTTCTAAATATAAACCAAATATTGAACTACATTGTAGTCTGTGTAACCATCCTAATGAAAATGTGAACCATATGTTGTTGGAATGCCCTTATGCTAGATCTATCTGGCTGAGTCTAAATATTAATGTGGGTAATATTATTATGCAGCATGGTTCTCTTAAGAATTTGGTTATATCTAGGTTTTCTGCAGGGAATAACATTATTTTTGGAGCTGGAATCAATAGGCATGAGATAAATCAGCTCCTTTTGGTAGCTCTTTGGTCTATCTGGAAGGATAGGAGTTTTAAAGTGTTTCAGAACACCAATCCCAACAGACTATTATCTTTAGAAAACATTCACAGACTCACTGCCAGTCTCACTAATAATGTTACAGCCATTAGTATTTCTGTTCAGGGTGCCATTAATAATATTTCAGGCAATAGCTTTGCTTGGATACCTCTTGATCTTGGTTTTTTTAAAGTAAATTTAGATGCTTCTTTCATGAAGGAAACTTTACAGGGTGGTATTGGATTAATTGTGAGAGATTTTGCAGGAAAATTCTTTGGTGCTCAAGGGAAATACTTTGATGGAGGAATGCGTGCTGGAATTGAAGTGGAGGAACTGGAATGAAAAGCTATGAAGGAAGCAGTTTCTTGGGCTGTGGCAAAGAATCTCAATAGGGTTGTCTTTGAATCTGATAGTGAAGTTTTAATAAAATCCATTAATGAACAATGTCATCATGTTCATTGGAAAAACCAGTCTATATTTTTGGATATTCAGTTTTTGTTAAGTAAGATCTCCTCTTGGAGATGTATCTCAGTCAAAAGGGAAGTCAATAGTGTGGCAGATAAGATTTCCAAGAGAGCTAGATCTCTTAAATGCAATTTTGAATTCTCTAATGTTCTACCTCAGGAATTACAGGCCTGGATTGATCAAGACATTAATGTAACCTCTTTTTCATCTTAATACAATTCAATTTTTGCATCAAAAAAAAAAAACAACTGGATTTTCTTATAAGAAACGAACATGCAAGAGGGATCATGATGGAGCACTAAACTTTGTAACTTATTCTTGTACGAAAGAGAGGAAAAATCGTTCAGTGTCGGACTCTCCGTTAAATCTTCCTCCAACACAAAGAACTAATTGCAAAGCAAAAATTTCAGCGAGATTATGTGAAGATGAAAAATGGATGATAAGCATTGTCGCTCTTGAACATAACCATTTAAATAGTCCATCGAAATCTTGACATTTAAGAGGTCACAAAAGGATCGACACGGTTACAAAGAAGAAAGTTTTGGTGAATGATAAAGCAGGAATCAGGATGTGTAATATCTATGGTGCATTAGCGGTTGAAGGTGGTGGATATGAAAGGCTCCCCTATGATGAAAAAACACTGAGGAATATGGTTTCTAGAGAGAAAAAGTTAGAACTTGGCGAAGGAGATGCTACAGCACTTCTGAATCACTTTACAAACATGCAAAACAAGGATCCGGATTTCTTCTACAGAATGGACATTAACGAAACGGGCGGTTTGAAAAATGTGTTTTGGGCTGATAATAGATGTAGAGAAGCCTACAAAGAATTTGGTGAAGTTGTCACCTTTGATACAACATACTTGACAAACAAGTATGCAATTCCTTTTGCTCCATTTGTCGGGGTTAATCATCATGGGCAGTCGATTTTATTTGGTTGTGGCTTGCTTTCTAATGAGGAAAAGGAAACTTTTGCTTGGTTATTTAGATCATGGCTCGATTGTATGAATGGAATCGCTCCACATGGTATAATTACAGACCAATGTAGTGCGATGAAATGGGCAGTTGAGGTAGTTTTCAAGGATACCAAACATCGTTAGTGTTTATGGCACATCATGAAAAAAATACCTGAAAAGTTAAAGAGGTATGAAAATTACTTAAGGATTAAATGTAGGATGAGAAAAGCTGTTTATGATACACAATGTCCAGCTGAATTTGATTTTTTTCTGTTTAAGATTAAATATCATAGTTTCATGGATCTGATGATTGAAATTTTGGATGATAAATGGAAGATTTTTTGTCTTGATCTTCTTTTTCATCATGAAGTTGGACGAAAAAGGGGAGAAATTCTGGTTTCTGATTTCTTACATCTATTCAATCAAAAATCGAACTCATTATAAGCCTATGATATTCTGATTTCTTTCTGGTGTTTGTAGCAAAGAGGGAGTAAAAGATACAAATAAACATGTCAACAAGAAAGGGAAAAAAATAAAAAGTAGAAAAATCTTACCCTGTATGTGATGGGTTTAAGAATAGGTTAGATTAGTGGGTTGAATAGAGTTATTGATACCAAAAGCATTTCATGTCCTTTTAGGGACGTGGCTAGCGAGGCCGTTTTCCACGATCAAATGTTGGAGTAACGCTCGGTGCGAGCAATTTTTTTTTCTTTTTGCTGAAGGCGTGCAAAATTATATTATTAACTTTTAGTGCGCCTCTGACATCATTGATTAGCTAGCTATATTAGCCATTACGGGACCATGTGCGGAACCACAAAGTTCAACGGCAGCAGTTTTGGATTGGAATATCTTGGCCATCCAAAAGTGCCGTAGATAACTGCACATCTATCATAGACCACCACATGTGACCATTAAATCCATTAGTGCTATTCATTTCATCTTCTTCTTCTTATACCTGCTGATTTTTTTTTTTTGCAAGTGTTTTTTTACCAATGGGTAGTAGCACCAACAATGGAAAAACCAGTAACATTTGTCATGTCGTAGCGGTGCCGTATCCTGGAAGAGGACATGTCAATCCAATGATGAACTTGTGCAAACTTTTAGTATCAAAGTTAGGAGAAAATATCAGAATCTCATTTGCAGTTACTGAAGAATGGTTTGGTTTCATCGATTCAAATCCACGGCCGCCACAGATTCACCTGCGTACGATCCCGAATGTCATACCATCTGAACTAGTCTGCGCGTTAGATTTTGCAGGTTTCGTTGGTTCAGTGTTTACCAATGTTGAAGCTCCAGTTGAGCAGCTCATGGACAAACTTGAACTCGAATCCCCTGTGACGGCTATTATCGCCGATACCTACTTGGCATTGGCGGTTAACGTTGGGAACCGGAGGAATATTCCGGTGGTGTCCCTTTAAACTATGTCCCCTTCTGTGTTCTCCGTTTTCTTTCATTTTGATCTGTTTGCTCAGAATGGGAAAGTGCTCGGTCGAGTCATGGAAGCATTCGAGTTAGTACGGAAAGCTCAGTGTGTTCTTTTTACTTCCTTCCACGAGCTTGAAGTCCAAGTTGTGGAATCTTTAATGTCAATACTCCCTTTTCCTGTCTACTCCATTGGACCTTCAATACGGCATCTCCCTACTGCAGTTGACGATAATAACATGCCGGACTACTACTTGAAATGGCTAGATGCGCAACCGAAAAGTTCCGTCTTATACGTCTCATTGGGCAGTTTTCTATCAGTTTCAAAGGAACAAATGGAGGAGATCTTATCTGGGTTACGCGATAGTGGATTTCGTTATTTGTTAATTTCACGGGGAGACACTTCCAGCCAAGAGGGTACTTTGTCCGATGAGGAGATGAAGAGTACTAACAGTTTAGTAGTGCCGTGGTGTGACCAACTCAGAGTTCTGTGCCATTCTTCTGTGGGAGGGTTCTGGACTCACTGTGGATCGAATTCGACACTGGAAGGAGTTTATTCAGGTGTAGATGACTGGAAAGCTAGTTGTAGATGACTGGAAAGTTGGAATGAAGGTAACCGGAGCAGATAAATTGGTTACACATGACGAAATCGCCAAGATTGTTAAGAAGTTCATGGATTTGGATGATGGCGATGAAGAATGCAAAGACATGAGGAGAAGATCGAATGAACTGAAACAGAGCTGCAGAAAAGCAGTGGGGAACGGTGGATCATCTGATAAGAACCTTAATGCATTTATTAAAACCATTTTAAAGGTGGCTTAATTGCGTCAGGTTAATTAACATACAACGGAGGAAGTTCCAATTGTTTAGAATTTCCAATGGTCTGTGACACTATTTTCATGTTTAGAATTTCAATCCTTAAAATAATTTTAATACACTACGCTTAGGATTCCATTCAAAAAAAAAAAAAAGTTTGTATATGGCACTATCTAAACGTTGATAAGTCTTTTCTTTAATTTATATTAAAGTGTTGATCATCTTTTTCTTTGGTACTTTTCTTTTATTTTTCTTTAATGAATTGAAAACCCTTTTCTAAGTATATAAAAAGCCTTAAACGGTCAGATTACATTAAGTTGGTAGGTAGTCTGTCAACAAGCTGGCCACCAACACCCTTTTCTTTAAGATTTGTGTTTTTCAAAAATGGTGTCTGATTAAAATAATGCTATTGGGACTTGCAATGTTTAAAATAGGGGAATTTTTTTTTTTTGAAGCATAAATAGGTGAATTTTGATAAATTACTCCCGTTTTTTTAAACCCATAAAATTAATACTCCCATTTTTTTAAACTTTCTAAAATGCCTCACTGTTTACTTTCACCACTTGGGCCCGCCTAATGGAGTCAATGGTCATTTAGCTAGTCAAAAACTGGGCCAAATTACTAAAAACCCATCCCTTGTTCAAAAGGGTGAGAAATACACGTGGCCCTCTCTTTCTTCCTCTCTTCTGTCTCTCTTTCTTCGTCTCAGAGAAGAAGAAAAAAAGCGATTTGATTGAATCGATTAGTTAAATCGATAGATGTTATAGATGTTTTTGGTTTGATTGATCAATTTATTGAAGATTAAATTGAATGGTTTCATCGATGGCGTCGACTGGAAAGGAAAAGGTGATGTCCATGTAAGATATTTTGAAACCCTAAGTTTTGATTTTGTTAGATCTGTACTTTCATGATTAAATCAAATGATTTGGAAGCTTTTTCGATCAATATAAAGTGAAACCCATACCTTTTTTTTTTGAAACCCTCACTTTTTCATCATTTTTTATCTGTTTCTTTTGTTTTGTCACTGAAAAACAAAGGGAGTCTTACTTTTGTTTTTGTCTGTCACTTAAAATTGAAAACAAATGATGATGTGAAGAATCTGTTTTTGAATCTGATGAAAGTCTTTTATTTAATTTTTTTTAATTATTTAATTTTGTTAGAATTTCAGTATGTATTTGTATGTGTATTGGGTTTATATTTGTATGTGTATTGAGTCTGTATTAGGTTTGTATTTGTATGAATACCTTATAATGTTGTTTTGTATTTCTGTATATTTCAGTGGCAACATTGATAAGGGAAAAAGCATGTTGGTTAGAGACATAAGTTGTTATTGTAGTGACAGTAACATTGAGTTTTCTTTCAAGAAGTTAGAGAGAGATAAGATGAATCTGAGGATGTTTCAGCAAATGGTTCACAGGAGGTTGTGTTTGGAAGCTATAGATGAAGTTATTTTAATGTGGATATCAGAACATGGACATACATGGACTCTAAAGAATGATCAATCTTTTTTTTGGTTTTGGGACAATGCTGTGGTAAATGACAATGGTTTCATTCAGTTGGTTGTCAAGATTAAAAATCCAGAATGGGAGGTCATACCTAAGAAGACAGTATCAATGTCACCTGGTCAAGTGAGAAGAAGCCCAAGACTTGGAGGTGATAAGAACAAAAGTGTAGGTGGTGCCACTGCTAGGGAGTTGTTTGGGCTGGGCAGTTCACAACCTACTCAAGCAAGTGTTGTTGGTGATAACCTGAGAGAAGGATCAAGTAGTACACCATTTCAAGTGGATGATGAACCACTAGTTGATGATGACTTTTTTGATGATGAATATTGGCTAAAGAAAATGAAATAAAAACAACTAGATGAGGCTGTAATCCAACTTGAGAACAAAGAACTGGATGAGTGCCATCTTGTAGAAGATCCTGAAGCTGCAACTGTTTATAATAGTGATGAAGAAATTGAAGATTCAAGTGATGATGAAAGTGAAAATGCAGTTGAAGGTGCTTATAACCTAAACACTTGAATTACTGTTTTATACTTTTGTGCATTTAATATTTACCGATGCATTAGTTATTGTTGTACTAACTAATTCAAGTTAAATGTTGATGCAGATAATGATGATGCAAGTGATGATGGTGCAGAAGTAAATGACCAAGGTAGAAGACTGACATGACACTTTAATGTTCTTGCTTTTATGGTTGTTGCATATTATTGTTTTTGTTTTGTTATGGCTTGTTTATATGAGTGGTGAAGGTGTAGAACTAACTACAGTTTTTTGTTTTGTACTTGTTTAGGTAATGAGGGTGAAGAAGACCCACAGTATTACAAGGATTCCAAGATGATAACTCATATTTTGAGGATGAACCTGGTGAGCTGTTTGATGACTCAGATTTTGTTAAACCACTAGACCCTTCAGAAATGATAGTAGGTACTACCTTTCCTGATAAAGCTGCATCCAAAAGACATCTTAAGTTATTTTGTGTTAAAAATGAATGTGAATTTAAGGCTAGAAAGAGCGACAAGAAAAGAGTAAGGGTTTGGTGTGAAAATAGGTTTGACCATAGAGGAAAGGTTGAGTGTGAGTGGTTTATATTTGCTTCAATACTACCAAAGCAGTCTACATTTAAGGTTAGGTCTGTGAACTTAACCCATACTTGCAAGGGAAGGATTGTAGAAGACAAGATTCCTAATAGATCTGCAGACCCTCCATTAGTAGCTGAAGTAATACAAGAACAGTTGAAGCTTGGCTCTGGAAAAGTAATTCCAAGACCAAGACAAATTCAAGAGGATTTCAAGGCTTCTCATCTCATTGATATCACTTATCATACTGCATGGAAGGCTAGGAACTTAGTGATGGAAGCTAAGTGTGGGAGTTATGAAGAGAGATACAAACTAGTTCCTCAGTTTTGTAAGATGGTGTGTGACTCCTATAATAAATCAGTTGGAACTTTCTCATATTGTAAGGATGACATGTCTTTTGAGTCAATGACAATAAGCTTTGCTGGAGCAATCAAAGGGTGGAAGGAATGGTGTAGGAGAGTTATTGGGCTAGATGCTTGTCATCTAAATGGTAAGTGTGATAGTGTGTTGATGGATGCAACTGGATTAGATGGTCAAAATGGTTTATTCACATTAGGAATTGGTGTTTTTCCTGCTGGAACAATTGATAGTTTGGTAATGTTACTCACTGACTTGAAGCCATTACTCTTAAGCGATGAACAACCATTAACATTCATTTCAGATAGGCAAAAAGGTCTACATGAAGTTGTTCCATTAGTGTTCCCAAGCTGACATCACAGATATTGTTGGAGGTGAGCTTCTCTTGAACTGTTTTTCTTTGATCATTAATTTTGTTAGTGTTCCCAGCCATTGACATTTATAAGTTTTTGTTGTTTCAGGCACTTGTACAACAATTTCAAGCAGCACTTTAAGGGACAAAAGTTGTAAAGCTTGTTGTGGAATGTAGCCAAATGCTACAAAAAGAAATATTTCTATATAACATCTCAATAACCTGCTAATTTGTTTATATGTTTATGTATTTTTATGGTTTGTATATGTGATATAACCTGCTATTTGTTTATGGTTTCTTGTGCTGTATGCAGAAACATATGGAAGATATGAAGAAAGAGAATCCTGCTGCTGTGGTGTACCATGAAAAGGCTGGTTTTGAGTCATGGTCTAGGGCCTTTTTTATGACACTAGTAAGTGTGAACACCTAAATAAAAAATTTAGTGATTCATTTAATTCCATGGAAAAAAACCTTAGGGGCAAACCAATATGTAGACTAGGAATTCTTTATAATCAGATGGTTATGAGTGTGTTTCACAAAAGAAGAAAGGAAAGTGCAAAATGAAATCCAAATGGATTGGTTCCTACTGCTATGAAACTGATTGGTAAATTGTGTAAGTTGGTTGGTGCTTTTAAAGTAGACCAATGTGTGAGTGGTAAATTGTATGAAGTTACAAATGAGGGTAGCAAGGAAGTTTTCATTGTGAACTTGGAAGAAAAGAAGTGCAGTTTTCTACAATGGCAACTCAGAGGGTTTGTTTGTCAACATGTTGTTTGTTGTTTGAAGCCATTCAGACCTGATTGGACAAAGTAAGTATATAGAATAGAATTTGTTTATCAAAATTTTTTTTTTGCATTTCAAGTTTACTAAGTTTGTATGCTGTCAACATTAACTGCTTTGTTGTTGTTTTTGTTTTTGTTTTTGGGTTTTTCAGTTTTTGCTCTCATTATTACTCAGTTGTTGCATATAGAGCCACATATGCTGAAGTTGTCTTTCTATTTCCTCCTCAAGAAGATTGGCCTCGGGTACTTTTAATAATTTTGTGGCTCCATTTTGTAACTGAAATGCATGTTATTTAGAATTCTTAAATGTAATTCCATTTTTTAACCCATTCTTAATTTTCTAGTTGGAAGAATATGAAAAGGTTGAATTGGAATTTGCTATCAAGATCAAGAAATCAGGAAGGCCTAGAGTTAAGAGGAGGAGAGCATGGGATGAGCCAAAAGTACCTACAAATGTATATTCATGCTCAAGATGTAAATCTACTGGTCATAACAAAACTACATGTCAAGGTGGTGATGTTGGAAAGAATCCAAAAGCTAAGAGGCAGAGAACCTAAGTAGATGGTGTTACCTTCACATATTTTGACAGACCTACTTCTCAGAAGAAGCAATCATCTCAACCATCTGGGATTAGAAACACAACAGCTGCATCTTCTTCTAAAGCTAAGAAATCTCCTGCTAAAGCTTCTACAACTTCAAAGAAAAAGAACATGAGTCAGACAAAGAAGTGAATGACACTATGTGGTTTGCACTAGTTAGGGTTATGACTTTTTAGAACAAGGGTTGTTATTATGCAACACTTTATTTTGGACAACAGTGATTTTTTGGAGCAACTTAATATATGAAATAGTACTTTTAAATCAAGTATTACATATGAAATGAAGAAGGTTTACATGTTAAGACATTTTCCTAATTTTGTAACTAAATCAATCATTTGTTGTGTTGAATCTCTAACTCGCTCCTTTGCAACAAGGAAGATAGCATATGTAGCCCATGTAAAAGCATCACATTTTTGGCATTTTAGGTAGGTTATTCCCTTGTTGTGTTGATTGTTGCATATCTTCAGGTACATTCTGGAATTGCAGGTTGAAGAGAAGCAAAGTTGATGTTGCAGTGGACAACTTTCAAAGCAGTGATCATCTACTCCACAAGCCTGGAATCTTTTATCTGAAGGTAACTTCCAACTTGGATTTACAATGGTTAGAAGGATCTTCAAACCATTCAAAATAATTGCAAGTAGGTATTGTGCACTTTAAGAACATTTTCCCATAGTTTTCATTTGTTGTAGATTGAAGCAATGCTCTTACACCATTATAGGGAACATGCTTTCACTCATACCTTCCTGCTTTTGATTGAATCTTTCTAGCCTGTTTTAGATCTCTGGGTAAAATTCCTATTTCTAGAAATTGGTGGATACCCAATCTCCAGTCTTCTTCTCCGCTGAAGTCCTCGTCTTCATCTGCTCGTCATGATGTCATCTTCTTGGAAATCGTCTGTGATGTTTTCTCCCACATCTCCGTCTGTCATGTCTCCCTCCGCGTTATGATTCCTGCTTGCATCGCAGAGTTCACGCGAATGGATTTATGGCTCGTAAACTCTTGTGATTTTGATTGCTTTGATATCTTTGTTTTTCAACATAGATGAGATGTATACCAAAGCATCCGCGTGCCTGAGCTCTTTTCTTCTTAAGTGCCAGAATATGATGTTTGGTATTTGATGTGCCAGTGTCTGGAATAACGTCATGTATGCCGACAAGGTCTCGTCATACACATTATATTCTAGATCTATTTGCCTGATGACCAGTTGTGAGTCACTGGTCAAGCGTACATTTGTTATCCCCATTTCTATTATCAAACGCAAAGCATGTACCACAGCTTCGTACTCGACGATATTTTTGGTGTGTTCTTTGAACTCTAGCCTGAATGCATGGATGATTTGATCTCCCGTGGGGGTAGTGATTACGATACCTATGCCCGCTCCTTCTTTGTTCCTCGAGCCATCGACAAATATTTCCCATTGTCTTGGGTTTGCCGGCTCGAGGACATCAACGGGATCTTTTCTTTTGATGCCCTTCGGTAATCCCGCTGTATTGAGCCCTTCAATGTGGATTTCTTCGTCATTCTCCAGTGGTAGGTCGTCAAGGAAGTCTGCTAAAACTTGGGACTTCTGGGAATGTTGGAGCTCGTGTATGATGTTGTATTGGTCGATATGAGTATTCCATTTTGCAATTCTCCCCGTTTTTCTTGCAATTTTGAGGACAACTTCTAGCGGGGCTTTGCAGGGGACGCGGATTTAGTGTGTCAGGAAGTAGGTCCTTATCTTTTGGGTAGCCCATACTAATTCCAAGATGAGTTTTTCGATCTTTGTGTAGTTTATTTCCTCCGTGTTGAGAGTCTTGCTGACGTAGTAGATGGGATGCTCTATCTTCGTGTTTTTTTTACCAACACCGCGCTGACCGCGTTCTCTGTTGCTGCTATGTATAGGGCCAGGACCTCCTCGGGGTCTGGCTTTTGCAAGATGGGTATCCCTGCAAGGTAGTTTTTGATTTCTTTGAATGCTTCTTCGCATTCTACCGTCCATTCGAATTTGGTCCCTTTTTTAAGGATGTTAAATAAGAGCTTGCATTTATCTGAGGACCTGGATATGAACCTTCCTAGTGATGCTAGGGAACCGTTGAGCCTTTGGACTTCTTTCAGACTTCTTGGAGAGGGCATTTCAACTATAGCTTGTATTTTGGCAGGGTCTACTTCGATGCCTCGTTTAGTTACTAGGTACCCGAGGAATTTCCCTGAAGTAACACCGAAAGTGCATTTTTCCGGATTTACCTTCATGTTATGTTTCCTCATGGCCCGAAAAATATCTTTTAGGTCTTGGTGGTTATCTTTTCGTAGCTTACTTTTGACCAGCATATCGTCCACGTAGACTACCAGGGTATTTCCGATCCATGGCTTAAAAATGGCGTCAACAATCCTCTGGTATGTTGCCCCTGCATTTCGGAGTCCGAAGGGAATCGTTATGAAACATTAAAGTCCATGCGGTGTGTAGAATGTTGTGTGTTGTTGGTCTTCTTTTGATAAAAATACCTGGTTGTACCCGGAGTATCCGTCCATAAAGGAAATCTCTTCGTACCCTTCGACTTCCTTGACCAGTTGGTCGATGCTTGGCAAAGGATAGTTGTCCTTGGGACAAGCTTTATTGAGGTTGGTGAAATCTATGCATATTCTCACTCCACCATTGTTTTTAGGTACGATAACCATGTTGGAGATACATGTTGGGTATTTGACCTCCTTAATGAATCCGGCTTCTAGTAATTTACAAAGTTCCGTCTCGACGGCTTTGTGGTATTCTGGGGCCACTTTTCGCATTTTTTTCTTGAAAGGCGGTGTGCCCTATTTTGTGCGAAGTTAATGCTGGATTATTTTAGGGTTAATGTCGGGCATGTCCCCTAGTTTCCATGCGAAGATATCTGCATGCTCCGTGATAAGCTTTACTAAAGATGCCTCGCGCTCCTTGTCCATCAGCGTTCCGATCTTAATTATTCTTGGCTCTTCTTCTGATCCTATGTTTACCTCTTTTACTGCTTCTACAGGAGTAAACGTGGGCTTTGATTCCCCTAGGATAGGAACCTTCTTTGATTGCTATTTGGTGGTTTCCTCATTTTCTTTCGTGGATGCGATTCATGTCTCCGTGTTTCCTGCTACGAGTCCCTTTGGAAGGATTTTTCCCGAGATTTCTTCTAGGTAAGCATTGATTGCTTTTTCCTTTTTATTTTCCTTATTTCGGGATCTTCGGATCTTCCTTTGCTTCTCTTGTTCATTTTTGAACTATTTTTGTAGATTTTGACATTCTCGCGCCACGGCTTGGTCGCCTTTTATTTCCATTACCCCCTGAGGTGTTGGAAACCTGAGGTACTGGTGATAGGTAGCGGCGACCCCTTTGAGTTTATGCACCCATATTCGGACGATTATGGCATTGTATGGTGAGGGTGCATTCACCACGCTGAATCGTGTGTCGACCTTCATTGGTCCTGCATCAACTTGTAATATAATGTCCCCAAAGGGCTTGGTGGAAGCTCCATTGAATCCGTAGATGGTGTAGTACGAGGATAGTAGTTGTTCATCCTTGAGTTCCATCCGTTTGAATGTATCATAGAATAGAACATTGACGGAGCTTCCCCCATCGATGAGGATTTTATTCATATTGTATCCTGCAATTGGTAGTGTGAGAACAAGGGGATCGTTATGATCTTCCATGTCTTCACCTACATCGTCCGTGTCGAAAGTTAGGGGCACGTCCATCCATTGTTCGTGGCTTTCCACTTCTTCCCCGTCGATTTTATAGAGCTCGCAGTAGTCTTCAAATTGCTTCCTCAACCTCTTACCTATCTGAGCCGTTAGGGAAGGTCCTACGGACTCAGAACATGAGATGGTGTTAAGGGTGCGATTATCTTCAGGTAGTTGGACTGGTATGCTTTGTTTGGCTTTATCTTCCTCGGCTGTCTTGTGCACAAATTGTTGGAGGTCCCCCGCGTTTACTAGCTTTTGAATTATTATTTTTAGATTCATGCACTTCTCTGTCCAGTGACCATTGAAACAATGGTATTCACAGTATTCCTTGGCATATTCGGACCTAGGGGGTTGCTTTCCCTTGGACCACGGCCACACCAATTTCTCGCGGCCCTTGATTTCTTTCAGGATGCGCGAGTAGCTGGCATTCATTTTCGTGAAGACTCGATCTTCTAATTTTCGAGTCTCTCCTCGTCGACTATCCCTTCGTTCTCTGCTATCTTCGTTAGGCTTTCCACCCAAGTCACCCCCCATAGGCCTGCTAGATTGTTCCGCAGAGTTCTTCCGTGGTGGGCGTTGGGTCTGAGCTCTTGGGTTCTCCCATTGTATTTCTTCTAACCTGGCATGCTTTTCTATGATTACTCGAATATATCCTTCTGTTGCAGGGAAAACTCCCTGGATCTCGACAAATAGTGGGCTCATTCTGTCGAGCCCCCATTTATAGCAGTTGATGCTAACCACGGGATCTACGTTTCCGATGGCTTGGAAGATCTTGTGCCAATGGTCTGTGTATTCCCTGATTGTTTCCTTGTACTGGACTACTAGTGAGAAGAGCTTATCCATCCCAGTGTTTACCACCTTGTTGTACATGTAAGTTGTTAAGAACTTTTCAGTAAGTTGCTCGTATGAGTTGATGGAATTCGGTGGCAAGTTATCGAACCAGGAGAGTGCCGATCCCTTCAAAATTGAAGGGAAATATCTGCATAATATGGCCTCGTCATAATTCCATCGTGCCATCATTCGATTATAATATCGAAAATGGGCTGCGGGATCGCTAGATCCGTCATAGAATTCGAAGGCTGGAACTAAGCACTTCTGGGGGATGAGATCCTTGGCTAGGTGCGGTGTTAGGGAGGTAGTGCTTGCTTCCTTCATTATTTGTTCAGTTCTCCCCCCCCCCCCTGCCTAGATTTCAGTTGTTTGATCTCCGCCATCATCTCTGCGCGGAGATCCTCCATTGCGCGCTGATGTTCTTCCTGGGAAGAGTGCGGCCCCGTGCGTGGGTGACCGCTGTCGTAGTAGTCCGCGTTGAGTGGGTTGTCCTCCGGGTCAGGTCTCCGTCTTCTAGTCGCATCTCCTGGTTTCGTAGGGTCTTGCTTGTCGGCCAGTACCATCCTACGATCCTGATTTGGTCTTAGTGCCATTGAGCTCGCTTCATCGCGCTGGATTTTCATGTCCCTGCTACGGGTAGATCTGAGTTTCTGATTTTCCTGCGCCAACAGAGCACCTCCTCCATGTATGTCTTTTGACCTCTCCTTAATTCTTCTAATTCTGCCCTTATCTGGGTAGATTGGTTCAACTCCTGATTAGGAGTCCCTTCCGGAAATTGCTCTTATGTGGCTATCGTTTGATCTTCTTCCACGATTTGAACCAAGGGATCTGGGGGATCTTCCTGTGGGTGTAGCTGCTCCGCTGGCTGTGGTGCGTGTATGCTTTCTATCAGAAGCGGTTGGTTCACTTGTGGGGGTGCGTTCTGTTTGTCAGTGCGGGGCATCCCGTAGAAAGGCTGTTGCAACCCTGACTCTGCCACCCCTTCACACGGTTCGCGTGGTCTGGCGGTAGTGGTTGCTTTGGTGGCCGCTCCTTTGGATGCCCCGGCCTTTGATGCTGCGGCTTTGGCGGCCGCGGCCTTTAGGGCTTCCGCTGCAATAGTGGTTGCATCCAAAAACCTTGAGCTCTCCGCCCCATTCTGCATTTTGTCTGTGGTTTTGAGATTTTCGCCTTTTTGCTTGCTCCTAGTCATTACCGGAGTTGTCCTTGGTGTTTCCTTCGATGTTGCTCTCTCTTTTCCTGTATCTTTGTTCTTCTTCATTTTTGATATTTTTTCTGAAAAATGATTATGATGTGCACATGAACAAGATTGGTCCACAAGGGATTCCGTTAGTGATGTGAAATAAGATTACCATTAGGTGTATGTTTTCTTAAAAAGAAAATTCGTAAATCGTTTAGAAGATGTAGATCTACTGTAAAATCCGTGTATATGTCCACACGCCTGATTTTCTAAAAGAAAACCATGAAATCGTTTAGAAGTTGTAGATCTACTGAGAAATCCGTGGATATGTCCACACGCCTGATTTTCTAAAAGAAAACGCGGAAATCGTTTAGAAGATGTAGATCTACTGAGAAATCCGTGGATATGTCCACACGCCTGATTTTCTAAAAGATAACGCGGAAATCGTTTCGAAGATGTAGATCTACTGAAAAATCCGTGGGTATGTCCACACGCCTTATTTTCTAAAAGATAACACAGAAATCATTTCGAAGATGTAGATCTACTGAAAAATCCGTGGGTATGTCCACACGCCTGATTTTCTAAAAAAAAAACCCAAGACTGCTCCAAACACTGCTATTTTCAGAGAGCGGCGCTCAGAGAAGTCATAATGTTTAAATCACAGGATAAGATAAATCTTTTACCGGGAAAGAGTCCTTGTTTATAGCGCCAAATTGTGAACACGCAAGTTAAGATGGAATCTGCGTGTCCACAAACAATGTTCGTACATACCGAAATTCATAGATTAAATATAACGTGTGTGTTAACGCAGTGACTATACCGATTCATCGACTCTGAGTCTTTGGACTCGTCCTTTTCTTATCGCATAGTTATCACTAACAATGTACAATAACACGAATGGAAATCCGCGGATTGACACAAAGGAAATCTCGGATTAAACGGAACATAAAGTGCGGAATATAACGTGCGGAATGTAAGGTACATAATATAAATGCGGAAGGTAAGTGCAAGATGTAAGTGCGTAATGTAAATGAGACAAGTAATTACGTGGTTCAGCACTGAGGCCTACATCCACGGGGTAAAAGAGGTGTTTCATTAAGTGTAAATGGGTTACAAGAGTATTCAAAGGACTTTGGGTGCGCTAACTTAGTCTGCGGGATGAGGGGACTACTTACTCTTCCTAATTCTCTCTCCTCCTGTACTCTCAATCGATCTCTCCCTCTCTATTAAGAAGGAGGGGTATTTATAGGAGTTCTATTGTGGGGTCCAAGGAAGGAGCCGTTGGAACCTTATCGTCTTGTGCTTTGTGCCGTCATGCGGACCTCTTCGGTTGTTATGGTGCCCCTTCGTTGCTTCCGAAGAGGTATGGCCTTATCTTCCGCTGGTTGATTGACATGCGTTTCAGGTGTTTAATGCGGTGGTTGGACGTTCTGCACGTGTCAGACCACGGTCTTATGTTCCTGTCACGTCCGTGTCAGCTGGTTGATCCCTGACTGTGGATCAAAAAGTCCTCTCGAGATGGGATAAAGGAGATCCGAGGGTGTATTGGGTCCATCGCAGTGGTGCTTTGTTCCCGTGCTCCTTCATTCATAGCCATTGGATCTGCTAGATGAGTGGCCCTTCCTGTTAGTGCACGTCTCTTGGTTGTATCTAAGTGGCATCGTTCTTCGATGCCCCTCGTCGTGTGCTATCCACGTGTTTATCCAAGGACACGTGGAGAGTGGTGGAATTATGTACTTACATGGGCAGCGTAAAGGAATCCATCGCTGCAGCTTGTAAAGCAAAATGTCTTCTTTTCACTACCTATCATGAGCTCGAGCCTCAAGTTATCGAATCATTGATGAAAATACTTCAATTACCTGTCTACTCTGTTGGCCCTTCCATACCTCTCTCCGCTGCACTTGAGGATGAGACCCATAACAATGTGAACAGGGCGGAGCACTACTACTTGGATTGGCTAGACTCGCAACCTGAAAATTCTGTCTTGTACGTGTCCTTTGGTAGTTTTCTATCAGCTTCAAGTGAACAAATGGAGGAGATATTGGCCGGGTTAGATGAGAGTGGTCATACCAAGAGCTCTGCTGCTGATGGAGATGCTGACAATATATTGACTAGTACTAGAAGTTTTGTAGTGCCATGGTGTGACCAGCTGAGGGTCCTTTGCCATTCTTCGGTAGGGGGTTTCTGGACACATTGTGGATGGAATTCAACTCTTGAAGCTGTTTATGCAGGTGTGCCTATGCTTACTTTTCCGGTAGCTATGGATCAAATCACTAACAGTAAACTAATCGTGGATGATTGGAAGATTGGAATGAAGGTCATGAAAGAGGTTGGAACGGATAAAGTGGTTAAAAGAGATGAAATTGCAATGACTGTGAAGAAGTTCATGAACTCGAACGGAGAGGATGAAGAGAGCATAGAGATGAGGACAAGAGCTAATGAATTCAAGGAGAGCTGCAGACAAGCGTTGGCAAAGGGCGGTTCGTCTACAACAAACCTCGACAATTTTATCAGAAATATTCTGCAGTACCAACACTAATAGTTGATTCAAGTATTGGCAAAGGGTGGCGAGTCTGGAAATATTTACACCATGTTTGTTTGCATACGACTCGTGATATGGATCTCGAGTCGCACCCTAACTCGTCGTGAGTCGGATGTCGACGGTTTACTTTACATTTTTGAGTTAAATCGACTCGACCACTGATTCGGACATAACCCCTGACTCGGATCTGTCCAGATGGTGATTTCAGTTAGACCCGGACGACTCACTTGGATGATGAATCAAGTTTAATCAAAAAAGGTTATTTTAGTATTTTGAAGACATGCTTCTCATAAAGCTTTTAGTATGACTGAACATTGATTCCAGAACTTTTTTTTAATATATTCTTGCTCGATTGTTGTATTCAATGTGTGGTGGTTAATACTTCCACGGCACTGTCTTTAACGAATAATTTGACTTGCAAAAGCTGGTGACTTCATTAGTATAACTGAATAGCACCAATATTTCCGATCTCATCTGAAAAATTACTTTCTTAGAACTGGAACTTGTGTGTGTCTGAATCAAAGTTCAGGAAATTGACTATGGAAAGCAGCAGTAGAATCAAGAGGCAGCATGTGGTAGCGATGCCGTTTCCTGGAAGAGGACACATCAATCCCATGATGAACTTCTGTAAGCTTCTGACCACTAAATTCTTGGATATTGATGATTTAAGAATCACATTTGTTGTTACAGAAGAGTGGCTCGGTTTACTTGAGTCATCATCAACCGAGCCAACACTTCCGGAACAGATTCAGCTCCGTTCAATTCCCAACGTGATACCGTCTGAATTAGTACGAGGACTGGACCATGCTGGTTTCCTTAAAGCTGTCTATACAAAGATGGAAGCTCCATTTGAACAGCTCCTGGACCAGTTGCACCAAAATGATGATCCTGGTGTGGCGGTCACAGCTATCATAGCCGATACCTTATTGTCATGGGCGGTTTTTGCCGGGAACCGGAGGAAGATTCCGGTGATTTCGCTTTGGCCAATGTCGGCTTCCATGTTCTCCGTTTTCTATCACATTGATCTCCTTGCTCAGAATGGTCACTACCCAATCGATTTCTCTTCAGGTACTAATTCTAATTTTTGAGCTTCATTTGTCAGTAAAACTAATTTTGTAGCTGAAAGCATCTCATTTTATATTATTAGGACTTACGGACGAGCTAATAGACTATATCCCTGGAGTTTCACCTATAAGATTAGCCGACTTGCCACCGCCATTAGATTATTCTCGCCAACAGACCTTGAGCGGACTTTTGGCAGGTGTCAGTGCAGTTCGTAAAGCAAAATGTCTTCTTATTACTAGCCACCACGAGTTAGAGCCTCAGGTTACAAAAGCTTTAATGGAAGTACTTCCAGTACCTGTATACCCCGTTGGTCCGTCTATACCTTTCCCCGTTATACTTGAGGATGGTCGTGACACCACTACAAAGATCCATAAGCATGTAAACATTGAGGAGCACAAGTACTTGAAATGGCTAGATTGCCAACCTGACAATTCTGTCCTGTTTGTGTCCTTCGGTAGTTTTCTATCAACTTCAAGTGAACAAATGGAGGAGATTCAAGCTGGGTTACGTGAAAGTGGTGTTCGATACTTGTTGGTTTCACGTGGTGGGCAAGGTGATGAAATCAGTAACTCTGCTGCTGATATAGATTCTGACAATGAGATGGCTAATACTCAATTTTTTGTAGTGCCATGGTGTGACCAGCTGAGGGTACTTTGTCATTCTTCGGTAGGAGGCTTCTGGACACATTGTGGGTGGAATTCGACGCTTGAAGGGGTTTATGCAGGTGTACCGATGCTTACTTTTCCGGTAGGCTTAGATCAACCCACTAACAGTAAATTGATTGTGGATGATTGGAAAAACGGAATGAAGGTGATGAAAGAGGTTGGAGCAAATAAATTGGTTAAAAGGGATGAAATCACAATGACTGTGAAGAAGTTCATGAACTCGAGCGGAAACGATGAAGAGAGTATAAAGATGAGGACAAGATCTACTGAACTCAAAGAGAGCTGCAGAAATGCATTGGCGAAGGGTGGATCCTCTGATATCAACCTTGACGAATTTATAAAAACCATTTTAAGAGTGGCATAATTACAGTTAATGATCTACCATCTATGTAATCTCATGAATTTTCTATAACATTTGTCAGAAAACTAGTTATGACTGTGTCTGAGTTATATAGAGTCTGCTTGTGTGTGAGTGATAGAGAGTCTGTATCTTTCTTTCTTTTTTTTGATACTAAACGAATTTTATTGATTAACCAGTATGAGAGTTTTGATCTTGGGCTAAAAGATCATAAAGTTCAGGCCCAAAATTATCAAACTTAAACAAATCAGTAGCCGAAACTCGAACACTTTTTGCAATGGAGTTAGCTACTTGATTATCATCTCTAGGAACAAAAGTAAAATTGCTGGAACTGAAGAGAGAACTTAAATATTTAATCTCTCTAATTAAGTTTCTGTTTTCCCAATGTACTACCCATGGGTCTTCTGTAACTGCTTTTATTACTACTTGAGTATCAGCCTCAACTTGTATATCATCCAGGTTCATCTCTTTAGCCCTTGTTCTGGATTTAGGACTCCATGTTTGAAACTTCCTTTGATTAGTATTATGGTCAAAAGAAGTATCAACATTAAATTTAGCAATGCCATGTGTAGGAGGTGACCAATTGGACTTGGCAGTATTACTACTGTGCAGACTACAAATTAAGTTTTCATGCAGATGAGAACTTAGATGGTATTATATCCTATTGGATGTGGAAATAGGGTTTAGATTGACTCCATGGAATATCTTCTCACACCTGTCTTTCTATAAGATCCAAGCACCAATCATACAAGTGAATAAAAAACGTTCATTCTGCCAGTATTACTACCATTAAACCATCTTAGGACCCATTCAGAAACACTGCCACAGTTAGCTTTAACTGAATCTATGTCTATATTAATGGTTCTCCAGACTGATCTGGCATGACTGCAATCAAATATTAGGTGTTCTATTGTTTATTCTTCTCTTCCACAGACTCCGTATTGTGTTTTCAAATCAGGTCATGCGCAGCAAGTTCATATCTTGTTGGATGGCATTCATGTAATCACTTCCAAGAAAAAAGCTTGATCCTGTGTGCAACACTACAACTCCACAAATCCTTCCAAACTTGAGGCTGAACAACAACTCCATTAACCAGAATATCATTGGAACGTCTAGCGAGATGATTGTAAGCACTCTTAACTGAGAATTTTCCATCTTTAACAGGTGTCCAGATCATAATATCTTCTTTTGATGTGTCAATAAATATTTCCTGGATTTTCCTAGAAGTATTAGCATCAAACAACATATTTAAAGTAGTAACATTCCAGGAATTTGTATCTGTGTTGATAAGTTCATCCACACTTTCATAGAATCTGTGCATTTCATTCACTAGGATGGGAGGATGATTCAATCTTGGAATCCACTTGTCCTTCCATATTTTGGTTATTCTACCATTATTAACTTCCATAAAGTAGTTATATTGAATGATATTTAGACCATTGGTAATGCCATTCCACATGTATGAGCAATTTGTAGTTTCAATCCTGTGATGAAGAATATTACCATATTTGAAGTACTTACTCCCTAGGATTTGAACCTAGAGTTGATATTCTTCAGTACATACCCTCCAAGCAAGTTTTGTGAGTAGTGCTAGATTAAGTTTTTCCATATCCTTGAAAGCAATACCTCCATGATCCTTTGACTTGCAAAGTTTAGAGAAAGAAACAGGATTAAAACCTTTATTAGAAGAGTGACCCCAAAAAAATTTCTTTGGATGGTTGTCAGTTTCCCTATGAGCTGATCAGGTAACTTGAAAGAACCCGTTTGATATACAGGTAGAGGGTTAAGAACATGTTTGGTCATAGTAGATCTACATGATTGAGAGAGAGAAGTGGCAGACCATATAGACAATATGTTATTGAAATTATCTTCAATAAACTTGAAAGATTCTTGTTTAGAGTGCCCTAGAATAAATTGGTGAAAAGGGATGAAATCACAATGACTGTGAAGAAGTTCATGAACTCGAGCGGAAACGACGAAGAGAGTATAAAGATGAGGACAAGATCTACTGAACTCAAAGAGAGCTGCAGAAATGCATTGGCAAAGGGTGGATCCTCTGATATCAACCTTAACGAATTTATAAAAACCACTTTAAGAGTGGCATAATTACAGTTAATGATCTACCATCTATATAATCTTATGAATTTTCTATAATATTTGCCAGAAAATTAGTTATGACGGAAAATGCTAAAAATCAATCGGATTTTTACACCAAAATTTTTACACCCCTATGTATCAAGTTTTTATTGGCTCACTTTTAAAGCGTACCCCCTATTTTTACCTGGTGGGGTAGGGTGAGAATGAAATCTATGGTGGATATAGCTGACACATTGGGGTGTAAAAGTGTGGGGGTAAAATCCGGTTGATGGGTAGCAGGTTCGAGTTATGACTGTGTCTGAGTGATATAGAGTCCGCTTGTGTCTGTGTGATTGAGAGTGTATCTGTAAGCGTATAATTCACACTTTATTTTCTTTCTATTTTTAACTAAAACTGTAATTGACAGTCTGTCTTTATCAGAAAATCTAGCCTGTCTGTAATAGCCTTTATAAAGCACTCTCTGTATTTCTCTCTTTATCAAAACTTAATAAATATTTTTTTTGATATTTCTTATCAAATTCTATCATGTATCACTACACCAAATTCCGGGATTAGTAACAGGAATTCGTAACGGCTTATGAGCCGTTACAAATTTCCCGTTACAAATCGCCGTTACAAAATTTTCGTAACATGCTGGACCCGTTACTAATTTTATAAAAATTAGTAACACGCTCCAGCAGTTACTAAATTTTTTGATCCGTTACTAATTTTTATATGCATGCCACTCACACGCTTGGTCACACTTCTTTCGTCACACCTTGAGTTTGTGCGTGTGCGACTCACACGACTAACATTATATTCCCACCCACGATTTTTTATACGAGAGGATATTTCCTCCCACGAGTGTGCGTGTTCCATGGATAATCTAGCAGTGGACATAAATCGATTTCACTTTTATCATTATTTTTATCTCTTCTGCTCTGCGTCTGTTCAGGTGATGAACTAGGGTTTAGATACCTTTCAATCATTGAGGATATACCCTAGTGAAATCCAGATCGAGTTTTCATTTTTTTAGTTCCTTTTTTTTCTCTTCTGCTCCTGCGTCTCTTCTCTTTCTCTTCTCATATCATCTCATCGCCTCCCCTGAAGAGATTGGGGTTTCAGTCAGAGATTAGAGATTATAGTTTGACAACAGTTTCAATCGTAAGTTTTTCATTAATCGTCTGTTCTTTTAATTAGGGTTTTGTATTTTATGGTTTTCTTCATCTGATAAATCGAATACGATTTTTTTGTTTTTTGTTTTAGGTTTTTGTTTTAGGGAATGAAAGTGATAATTGATTTAGGGTTTCTTGTTCAATTGATTATGAGATTCGGGTTTCTGGTTTAGGGAATTTTATTCAGATTTATTTTTAGATGCAGATGGGAATGAAGTTGATAAGTTGACTGGGATGCTACAAGGGGTTGGGATTGCTTCTGCTAGTGCTGATGGTGCCATCCTAACAACTTCTAAAGGTAATTTTGATGTTTTGGGTTATTGGTTATTTTTATTATTCTGCAATATAAACCCAAATCTCTTGTAAGAGTGTTGTTTGCAGTCTATACTCTTAATTAGAATCCATTAGAGAAAAAGTAGCAAGATGAAGATTTTGCAGTATTGGGTATAAACCTTAATCTCTTGCTTATTTTGTTTGCTCTGCTCTTTGTAAAAATATCATGGTTGTTTTTATCTCTGGTTCATGTTTGTGATTTTGGATATGGAAGTAGCTTATGCTCTTTCTAGTTCTTCCTTCTGTATTTTCCAGAGAAGTTTAATTCTAGTTGTTAATGTTGTTGTCTAGCTTAATCTTGCTGCATACTTTGAGATGATGTTTCAATATAAGACTTGCAATGTTTTTTAAACTATATATTTGGCAGCTTATAGAGTGGGTCTTTCATTGAGAAGCAGCTAGCTACTGTTTTTTTTTTCAACATGTCAATGATTTGCCATGCCTTCTTTTTTGTACGAGTATTTATTTTGGGAGTCCCTTTTATTTTGACGATTCTTAGGCTTGGTTTATTAAATTTATGGAAGCCTTCTCTAATTGAAAGGCATGTCTAGTTTGATTGTTCTATTGGTTTTATAAATTGTTAAGTTGGTTGTGTAAGGCTTACCAGATGGTTTGAAGATTACTAGTTACGAGTCTGTAGAACAACACTGAGGTCGGTAAATATTTGTGTACGTGTGTGCAGGTGTGTTTTCTATGAAAAGGGGATCTCCCATGAGGTCATTAGAGATGCTATGGGGCATGTAAGTAAGGAGTGTGACAAGCAAGGTTTCCCAATAAAGCAAGGAGTGTTGACTCCAGGCATAGTTAGGCTCCTACTACATAGAGATACACATAATGTGAATATGATTGTAGTTTGAGTTATTCGATTGTAATTTCTTGGTCTCTATTGATTTTCATAGTTTTGTAATTCCACTAGTATTTTCTTGTCAGAAACTCCTTGCTTCCGTGGACAGGGAAGACGTAATGGTGAGAGGAGAAGGAAGTCTATCCGTGGGTGCATCGTGAGCCAAGAGATGTCTGTGTTGAACTTGGTTATCTTGAAAAAGGGAAAGAATGATCCACCTAGGTTGACTGATATGGAGCATGGGTATGTTGTTAATTTTAATACATATTCCAGATTTTTTCATTTCTGTTGTGCTTTCTCGGTTGATACAGTTGTCGAGAGCGGTTGATCCCTGTAATTGTGGCATTAATATTGTTCTTTTCCTGCAAGATAAGGTACTGAGGCAGTGGTAATGTGCACAGAATGTGGAAAATAGAAGATCCTTCTAGATTCATTACTCAAGGGGGGTAAATATTTCTTATCAAGTATAAAGGATATCGAGAATCAGATTTTCAGAGCTTCTGAATGTGGAAAATAGGTGTCCAGAATGATTGAAACTAACAAAGTTGTGTCTAAATTTTTGGATGGTGAAGGTAATTATTTTCTGGTTTATGTGTAAAACTTTTCCTTGTAATGTTGAATGTCCAATAGACCTGCGAATTACTGGTTCTTTTCTTTGAATTGTATATTCCGTGTGTTACGATATGATTTTATGTGATGCATATCCTTAGTAGAGTTTTTGTATTCGTAGGGACATCAAGGGAACCTATTTTTCTTGTGGCTTTTCATCTAAGATTATTGTCGTAGGGGACTGGACCTTACCTCTCAAGGTATTTCCTTATTCATGTAGATCGATTAAGATTTATTTAGTTTTTATCGGATATCACATGGATGTTGTATTTTTGATACCTGTTGCCCATTGCCAACTTGTGTAGAACCTCCAAAACAGGTAACAAAGGCTATTATATGGTACGGTCGCCATCTTCACAATCGTCTTCATTAAGAAATCGCCTCACTTCATCATCGAGAGATGATGGCGATGAGAGCGGGAACGACTTTAATGAAGAGTTTTCAATGATCATAGGAAGTCAATCGTCCACCTTGGACAGACTGTACATATGGGAAATGAAGCTCTATGCTGAAGTGAAGGTAATTGTTATGATTCATTTTGATGATAATAGTGGATATTGCGTTAACATTTAGGCACCCACTGTGCAGCATAGAGAGTTTTACTTGTATTAAACAAGCAAAAGAGTGTTTACCACTATCTCAAAATCGGATTTGTAAACACAGTTGCTCCATATATAGGTTATAAGTATAAGTTTTGCGTTTCGGTGACTTTTATTCTGTGCCTAACTTACAGTTACTAGCCTATACTTAAATCGAATCATTTTCTTTCTCGTAGGCGGTGAATGTGTTAAGAAAAAGTATGACCAGAAATGCAACCAACTCAGTACCTTCCAGTGGCATTCGATAGTTTAGACCTGCTAATCTTTATTACTTATAATTTATATTCTGTTCTTTTTCTTATCAGAGAAAACCATTGAAGGTATTGCTATGTTCAGGAGACGTTATACCGATTGTACAGGTAATAGACATTCTAGTCGTGATAGTGATTGTTTCTATGTACTTCGTTGTCTAATCATATTTCTAGGCCTCTTCTCCATATAAACTGATTGGTTGTAATGTAACAACTTTAGGATATGAATATTTTGTAATAAACAACGCAGGTTGTTGGAAGCAGACTCATGATGGAAATACATACTCTGCCTGTGATGTAAGTGGTTCAGCCACTTTGATGCATGGTATCTTTGAATATTTGTCTCCTTCGAATCGTTGTTGTTTATTTTTAATGCATCTAATGTATGCTTTTAAATCCTTTCAGAAGCCGTTGGAGTAGATACTGGTGTTTTGGAGCTTAAAGAAATAAAAAGACAATCAGAAATGTTGTTCTCACTCCTGAACCCATGATATCAGGTAGTGCTATTGTGAGCACTGAGAAGTTTCATTTTTTTTTTCAACATGCTAGATTACAATGTGTTTTAGCATCAACTTGTATTCTTCACATGTATTACCTGGTGAGAGCTTATATACTTTGGTTTGTTGCAGAACTAATTGAATTGATTGCCTGGCAGAATCAATATGAAAGACAAAGAGAGTGCCAAGTTATGGAGCTTCATCTTACCTAGTGGCAGTTAACCAGTTAAGTATCGTTGCATTTCCTAATTTCATATTCTCCCTTCTAGTATGTCTTCTGCTCAGTGTACCTTACTTCCAACATCACCGTTACAAGACAAATTGAGCTAAGACCTATGTAATTATTGCTTGTTTACATTTACATGAACTGCCTTTTTTGAACATTATTTCTGATGCCCAACATCACCATTGCTTTAGCTCTAAGTTTTAGGACTTGTATTTTCAAAAGAAAGTAGATAAATATTGTCTGGTGGCTGACTTAACTGACCTCATATATTCGACTCTAAACTATGCAGGTCTGAATTCTTCTCTTTCTCACTGACCCAAGCTTTCAACAAAAGCAAGCATGCAAAGGATATAAAGCTTAGCTGGAAGGGTGGAGAACAAAGCATCTTCAAGATTTGTAAGTTGCGGTTATTCAAGTTTTGTTTTGTAGGCAGTTAGTAAGTTTTTGTGTTCCCTTAGAAGTTTGGAACCCTTCCATGTATTTCCTTAGAATTTTTGATACTTAACAGAAAAAAAAAGTTGGGTACTTAGAGAAATTTCAAAAAGTTTGGTACTTAGAGAAATTTCAGTTCTTTTGTAATATAAATCTGATATGATTTGAATATATGTGATATGAATAGATTGAAGAAATTGTTGTTGAGTGTGGATGATGAATGTATGCAGGTATTGAATTTAGAATTCTGGCTAATTTCCGGCAGAAAATGAACTGCCAGTCAGGCTTGACCAATTTTGACCAGGTCAAGTTTGACTGACGGTAAATTTTTTGTTGTTACGAAAAAGTTCGAAACGGCTATGAACCGTTTCAAATTTCCACGTAGTAACGGCTCCGGCCTGTTACTAAATTGCCACGTAGTAACGGCTCGGGGATGTTACGACTACCCTGTTACGAATTTTGCCGTAACGGATGTTACAACCAAATTCGTAACGGCTACATTGCCGTTACAAAAAAACTGTAACGCCCCGTTTTGTAACGGCCATTAGCCGTTACAACCCGTTTTAGTAACGGCTCAGGTATGTTACTAATCTAGCAATTTGGTGTAGTGTATCATATAATCAAGGAAGATTCTGATTCTACTACAACTTTTTGATCCCTAAATTCTTCAAAATAATTTCCATGGTAACTACAATTCTTAATATCTCTACTATCTGATCTCTACAATTACTCAAAATTCTTACGATTTCTTCATTTTTCTGATCATTTCTTTCTTGAACTCGGGGTTCTTGATCTTTAATTTCTTCAGAAACTCATCAATTCTTTAAAAACAATTCTTCGAAAATTGTTTGTACTCTTTGCTAGTCTCAATAATACATATATGACCATATCAGATTCATCCACTGTTTCACCAACTGATTTAGAAGAGTGTATTGATGGAACTATTATCAAACAAGATGAGTTTCTTGATCTTGATGGAGATACTATTCCTAATCCGCTGTTTCAACATTAGCTCAAGATGAATCAGTTTGTGATGTCATGTTTAAATGTTACTTTTGATTAGACAATCTCAAGAGTAATTGGTTTTACAACTGCCGGGGAGATTTGGGTATATCTGGAAACTAAATTTGTTCAGTGATTTTCATCAAGAAAATCACTCTCGAGAAGTTAGCCTCATTCTATCAAGAAAGGTAATAAATCAATCTCCCCATACTATGATGAATTAAAAACTAATATTGATAAATCTGATATGGTCATATATGTATTAATGGGATTGGCAAAGAGTACAGACAATTTGTCATTTCTTCTTAGATTAGAGAGTCTGAGTTTACTCTTAGTGATGTTATGTATAGGTTAGTACACCATAAAAAATGGATTAAGGCTAGGGATATTGAATCCGCTAGTATTCTTCAAAATCAAAGTTCAGCTTTCTATGTTAAGAACTCTTCTTATGCATCTACATCTAGATCTGCTACTACAGTGAAGAATAAGACTCCTACTACTGTTTTATCTCAGATAGAAAGTCATATTTGTAAAAAGATAGGTCATACAACTAATAGGTGCCATTTTAGATATATTCCTAATAAGAATGTTAGTACTACAACCGCTACAACTGTTAGTGGTGATACTTCAAATGGAGGTGCTTTTAATTATTTACAACAGGCCTTTTATTTTATACAGGCTATATTCTGTTATTATTACATCTAATCAAAATGTTGCTTCTGTATGGTTTCCTAATTCTAGTGCTACTAGTTGCATGACTAATGATGCACATTTAATATCCAAATGTATAGTGTATGATGGTTCTGATAAAGTAATGGTTGGAGATGGGACAATGCTACCTGTAGAAAGATCCTGTAAAATTGTTCTTGATACTAACTTTGACAGTTTCACTTGGATGATGTGTTGCATGAACCTACCATTCAACAAAACATCTTATCCATTAATTGCTAATTTTACTAAGGATAATAAAGTATCTGTTGAGTTTTTTGAATGGGGGTATGAGATTATATGTGTTAGAACAAGACATATTTTGGCTCAGGGAAATATTAAAAATAACTTGTACCCAATGGAGAGTCTTACTGCTTCAACATCTAGTTCAGTGAATAACCTATGGCATATGAGGTTATTTGGATGTATATCAGATTTAGTGTTGCATAAAATTGCTTCCTCATTTTCTATTCAACTTGATTCAAGTACTTCTTGTCTTTGTGAAGCATGTCAGTCGGGAAAGAATCATAAGTTTCCTTTTAATCTATCAAATAGGATAAATCAATTTCCTCTCCACTTGGTGCATTGTGATATTTGGGGGCCAGCTCCAATTCCAAGCTTACTTGGTTTCAAATACTATATTGTCTTCGTTGATGATTATTCAAGATATCATTTGATATATGCCATGAAGTGCAGGTCAGAGAGTTTATCATGTTTTCAACATGTTGAGCATACTTCAACAAATTTGTTCTCATCATCCATCAAATTTTTTCAGTGCGACAATGCTCATAAGCTAGTTAAAGGGAAGTTTAATCCTTTTATAGTTTGCATGAGACAGCTATTCTCTTCTTCCAAGAATGTTTCAATGATTAAAATGGAGTTTAGGAGAATTAACCATCGATTGGATATAGCAAAGTATGCGTACTTGTATGCTAATTGTAGCAAGTATACTCCAAGTCCGATAATTGAGTATGCATACCCGTATGCGTACTGATTCAACATTTGAAGTCTGGGAATTGAGTATGCATACCCGTATGCGTACTGATTAAACATTTGAAGTCCGAGAACTATAGTATGAGACAGTCATGAACGACAAGACCAACGGAAATTAGATACCCGTTTGCACACACGAGTGGGTTAAGTTCTAAAGACCAAAGGATATAGGAACTTAGATATGTGTACCCGTATTTTGCATATAATTTGAGGTGGGTTAAGTTCTATAATTTCAGTTTAGGGTTTAATTTCTGTTATATGGTTTGTTGTAGATACATTTACTATTTCTATGAACTGGTAGTGAAGTTGTTTTGATTGTACTTCAATGTTTTTTTTGTGTGAAGTTGTTTTGATTTTGGATGGCAATAGCATTCTGAGATTTGGGTGTTTGTTGAACATGATAACAGAGCATGATAAATAGTCCTAGTGGTGATTCTAAAAAGCTACTTGTAGCTCATTCTCTCTTCGTTGAGTGGATGTTTCTGTCGTTAACCTTAGGGCTTCGGCAACCCTACCACTAGGACTAATTTGTTTAAATTATGAACTCAGGAACTTTGTAATTTTGTACAATGAACTGAACTTAGGAAGTTTTTTAAGTATTTCGTATGATCTTGTTTTGATTGTACTTCAATAATATTTTTGTGAAGTTGTTTTGATTTTGGATGATAATAGCATTCCGAGATTTGGTTGTTTGCTAAACATGATGACAGAACATGATAAATAGTCCTAGTGGTGATTCTAAAAAGCTACTTGTAGCTCATTCTCTCTTCATTGAGTGGATGTTTCTGTCGTTAACCTAAGGGCTTCGGCAACCCTGCCACTAGGACTAATTTGTTTAAATTATGAACTTAGGAACTTTGTAATTTTGTACAATGAACTGAACTTAGGAAGTTTTTTAAGTATTTCGTATGATCTTGTTTTGATTGTACTTCAATATTATTTTTGTGAAGTTGTTTTGATTTTGGATGATAATGGCATTTCGAGATTTGGTTGTTTGCTGAACATGATGACAGAACATGATAAATAGTCCTAGTGGTGATTCTAAAAAGCTACTTGTAGCTCATTCTCTCTTCATTGAGTGGATGTTTCTGTCGTTAACCTAAGGGCTTCGGCAACCATGCCACTAGGACTAGTTTGTTTAAATTATGAACTTAGGGACTTTTGTAAGTTTGTATGAACTGAACTTAGGAAGTACTTTAAGTCAAATGTATGATCTTGTGTAGTACTGTGTTTGATCTAGTGAAGTTTATTTTGAAGAGTAATATATCATATGATGAGAATATATAAGCAATGGATGAAGCGGATATGTCCTAGTGGTGATTCTAAAAAGCTACTTGTAGCTCATTCTCTCTTCGTTGAGTGGATGTTTCAGTTGTGACATCAAACAACAGCGGTTGTTTACAAGGTCATGCAGCTTCACCTGTTCAGAATAATTATGTTACTCATGCACATTCACCTGCTAAAACACCTACACCTGCTCAAACACCTTCACCTGGGAAAACCATATCACCAGCTCGATCATCAGCTTCACCTGTTGAAATGCCTCCATGTTCATTGTTGAACATTGAAGAGGAAGTTTTGGCTGTTGGTAGACTGTGTACTAGTGCTCAAGGACGTATATGCCATGGCACTATTGTACCAGCTAATCTTGGAAAGGTATTGGTGGATAAGATTCTCATGCCCGATGCAAATGTCATAAAAGCTAACAAGTTTGCTGATACCTTTAGAGATGTTGGTGTTGGAGGGTATGTGCTTCATCCAAAGGCCTGCATCAGAAATAATTAGTCAGGTTGGCGGTCGGCTACTTTTTCGGTATCTCAGCCATCATCTAATACTCGATAACTGACAAACATATATGGCTTTATCTTTTTTGCTTATATATATGTTCACACTTTTGTACATGTGCTTAGCATGCTAACATGTAGATTCTTATGAATTTTTTCGTAAGGAAGACTCTCGGGCGGTTGTGCTTTATTTTTTTTGCTTTTTTTGAAACACTTTTGTACATGTGGTTAGCAAGCTAGCATGTAGATTCTTATGCGATTGTGCATAAGGAATACTCAGCACATTCTTATGCAGTTGTGCATAAGGAAAACTCTCATACTTTGAATCGTAATGTATCTATATGATCGGACAGTATTAATATAATCGGATTTTCTTTATGGATGTGTGTGGTTTGGGTTCTGTTGTACTTTGTTGCGCAGGTGACTGCAGTGCAGTCAATTGAAGCAATAGTAGCCACCCGGGGGAATATCAATCCTTGGTAAGTACACTCCCTCTTTCTTATGGTTATCATATTGAGTTCAAATGGATACTAATCTTCACTTTATAATTGCTTTTGAGGTAATATGATGTTCGATTTGTGGCTACGGGATTATGATGTTGCTCACCTTTCTCCGGTAAGTCTTTGTTGCATTAATCTTCATTACACGCATTTATCCATTAGGTATGGTGGGTTCATAATTCAACAACTTCCTAATTCCTTCATATTTGTGTAATTCGCAGTTTCAGTACATCTATTAACAACAAAATATGATGATAGATTCAGGTAATGTTACTACTTACTCTTAGATTTTTTGTGTCAATATATATGTTGTCATATTTTTATGTGATGTATGAGTTATTTTAACACTCTTAAAGTTTTGCAGGAATCATTTCAAATATAATTATGTCATGTGCTGTTTGGGTCCCCATTCTGCACCGACCTGTGCATTTCAAATTCCCTTTGTTGTCCTTCAACATGATGTAGCTAATGCACTCAGAGAAGCAGTTGTTTCTGAATGTTCATGATCAAAAACTACTCTGAAACGAAGGTAAACAAACTTCTTTTGAAAGTTTTCGTCTATAAGTAGTAAGATTATAATGCTAGACCTTGCAAACTAGAGAATTAGTTGATTGAACAATCATTTCAGTCACTAGTGTATATCCTTAGTGTTTGGATTTGCTTCTACATACATCTCCATTTAGTTCACTTATAGCAGAGTTTGTTGATTTTACATGGTTTTGACTTGTCTCTGCAGATTATACAAAATCTATGGTTAGTATTTTATTTTTGACCTTAGTACTAAAACATAAAATTGGTTATTTTGCAGGTATTTGGGCTCAAGTTAAAAAGAAGTACTCTGCTGATATTTTAGCAGTAGTTGAAATCTTTGTTGAGGAAATTGGTTAAGCAAGCGGAGTCTGGTGATACTTCTGGTGATATTTAGTTTTTCTTTCCCTGTTTTTCAATGCCTCTATCAGTTGACAAATGCTAGGTTACCCGTCCATTTAGAAACATCAACATAGATCAAATATTTTATGTCAGTCACAACATACATAAGTTACTTGTGTACATTTGTATTATTTCAAGAATCCTATATTTTATAATAAAATTAGTGGTGATTCTCAACTACATTTGTATCTGTTTTGTTTTTCCATTGTAGTTTGTATATATGTTTGGATGTTGAATATGGGGAACTGGGTAATTGTAGGGGAATTTGGGGTAATGAATTTTGACTAGGTCAATAGAATGGGACTTGACCTTTTTTTTTGAGGTTGCAAAAGATTAGCAACATCAAGGCTCTGTTGCTAAATTAGAACCAGAACCAATACAGTAGAACCAGAACCAACAGTATCTGGTTTTGGGATATGGTATTCCTGTAATTAGCAACATATTAGCAACAATATCCCTTGTTGCTAATAAAAATTTCAGCAACGGCAACGGCTGTTGCGAATGTCCGTTGTTGACCAAGATTCGCAACTAGGCAAAATTGGTCAAGTATGATTACATATGCATGAAAAAATACATTTATATAATAAGGAATGCAATCTTTTTCAAACCGTGGCTATAATATTCATGAATTGATTCAAGTGAATCAAAACTGATTTTGCTTCAACTGTGTCTTGTATACGTCTATGAGAATATAAACAATTGAATAAATCTATAACTAATTTCATGTGAGTCATTTAAACTAGTTGAGATTACGATGAACAATATTGATATGAAAGTGTTCGTATGGCTAACTTCGGTTAACTATTGTTGAGCCAACTAAATGTACACATTCAGGTATGTTTACCCATATCTAAATGAAGGTACATTTCACATGTGTGTAACAAGCTAAGATAATCGAACGGTTGAAAGATATTAGCTTGAACCTAATCAGGTTTTCATCTAACGGTGAATATTGAATGTTTTGTTACAAAGGTAAAATCGATTCCAAACCCTGATTTGAAGACTATATAAGGGAGAACTCTAGCAACTAGGAAACCTAATCGCCACACCTCCTGTGTAATACTAGTTGCGACTAGAGTTGATTCTTCTTTAACCTAGGTATTTCCTAAAACCATTATAGGTTAACGACTTAGAGACTTCATTGGGATTTTAAAGGAATACCCAACTATTTTATCTGTAGTTGCATTTTCTGATCTTACTTTGTTCTATCGTATTGAGTACTATCTTCTCTAAGATTTGCGCGAGATATAATCTCCGATAGGTAAGATAAAAAGTAATCACAAAACCCAATCGTCTCATTCTTTGTGATTCCACAATATCTTGTTTCGCTACCATACGATTAAGATTATTATGAGGTAATTGATATTACTAGGCTGTTATTTGGGAATATAAGTCTGGGTGTATCAATTGGTTCTTGTTCACCTTGATTTATCAAAAAATGGAACAAAAACTCGTCGGTATGTCTGTGGGAGACAGATTTATCTATTCAATAGACTTTTTTGTGTGAAACATATTTGTTTATCAAGACTTCGACTTTGGGTCATAAAAACTCTTGGTTGTGGGCGAGATCATCTAAGGGAATCAAGTGCGTAGAGTCCTGCTGGTATTCAGAGGCGTAAGGAACGCGATTGTACCTTAATCAGTGTGAGATTAAATAGGGCTCAACTACATTCCAGTCTGAAGTTAACTTGTAGTAGTCTGTAGAGGCTTAATACAATGTGGTGTTCAAATCTGGACTAGGTCCTAGAATTTTTCTGCATTTGCGGTTTCCTCATTAACAAAATTTCTGGTGTCAGTGTTATTTCTTTTCCATATTATATTTTCTATATAATTGAAATATAACAGGTTGAGCGTAGTTCAATCAATTAGATAATATAGCCTTTGGTTGTTGATATAAATTGATTGACACTTGAACATTGGATTTTGGTACCGTTTAAGTTGTTTCTCATATTAATCCGGCTCGCAGAATTATATCTGTTCGATTGCATATTGAAAGGGTTTACCTTTTTTTATTATTGAAAGAGGGTTAAATTCGATAATTCAGTATTTTTTAGGGATGCGAATTGGTCGTACGTGAATCCTTTTTATTGTATAAAGGTTCTGTAACCCTACATTCATTTTCCTTCCTTGAAAACTCTTTTTATCACAAGACTGATTGTGTAGTCTATTTTGTATATTCTCATAATCCCATATTTATGGATACTCCAACCATTATGTCTTCTGATGGAAAAGACGTTAATATGATTGTTAAGCCATCAATCATGAAGGAAAAATATATATCTCATTCCTCTACAACTTTAAAGAGAAAAATAAATAATATGAAGAAACCAAGGGCTATCCACTCTAATCTTCAGAAGTTTTCAAGTGTTCTTAAAGAGTTGAAGGAAACAAGGAAGGGGATTCAGCAAATAAACGCTATTGTTTTGAGAACTCTTGAAATTAAGAAGGCCCTAGTTCGGGAACTGTTAAGAAGATTCATTGGAATTGACTCCTTTCTTCATGCACCTTATGTTCCAATGTCTTTTGACGACAAGGAGTTCGGAACGATAAATAATTTTTCATAGGTCTTAATGTCTAGAAAAATCTTATGAGAATTTATTCTTATGTTTTTAAGAAGGATAACTAGGGTTTGGGGTAGCCATTATTGTGAGTACACATATCTATTTCCAAGGGTTTTCATCTTGTAATGTTTTTTGATTTATTTATTTAAATTCTAAAATTTATTTGGAAGATGATTTTGTAGTATTAATCTTTATTGGTTTTATATATTTCAAAAATAACATTATGGGATATGTATGTTTACGTCCGTGAACTATGATTATACAATATATGTCAAAAGTGTTAGAGCACTGCTCGGTCGAACTCGCATGCGTTGCTATCTCAAGCATGTTTGTCAATGTTAGTAATCAAAACTATAAAGTCTTGATTTCTAGTCTACTATAGCTAAGGTCTCGGACTAGGAAAGAAAGTGTAGTGGAGCTCAAGAACTCCATGGAAATCATCATACAAGACGAAGGACTACTCAAGGAACCAGTGGATATTTATCGACTAAAAGGTATGTGGAGACTTGAACTTATCTATCACTCAAAAGTCTATCTACTTTGTCTCCTATCTTGAGAAAAAAATCGTATTACTATATAGACACCTAGTGAAGAAAGTCATGTTATGTTTCAATCATTTTGGAAATCGGTCTGATGAAAAATAGTTTGTGAATAACAACTATATAACGCCCTCTGAGAATGTTTCAATGATTGAAATGAGAGTTTAGACATTATAACCATTGGAGGATATAAGCATTATTGTGGTAACACATATATGTATAAGTCCTTATTGCTTGAACCGAAGTTTGCGAACTTTGTTGATCAAGTGAAACCGGAGTAGTGCGTGATCTCAGTCCGCGAACTCATCATACAAACTCAGTCCACGAACCTAGTCCGCGAACTGGCGTAGTTCTCGAACCCGGGAATTTTTGATGGAGTTTGTGAACTCCATCCGGGAACTTAAGTCTGGGAACCCAGTCTGCGAACTTGAGTAGGTTATATCTAAAAACGATGTTTGCAAACTTATCTTAATAAACTAAGGAATGATATTGAAAACCGTGGCTTTATAGTTCATGAATCTAAAGTGATGACTGCAGAGAGTGGAACGTAACTTGGGATGTCTCTTGAGGGTAAGCATTGTTAGCGTTCTCTTCTATTTTCCTGCAGTAGTCATTAGACTCATAACCTTCTGAGTCTTTCCAGACAAGAACTTATGTTGCTATACTGTTTTTTATAACATTTAGACATTCATCTATATCCTCCATGTTGGTCTCTGTGTAAATTATGATTAAGACCCTAGTAGATAGGCATTAAAAATTTGGATAACTGAGGTTACATCGTAACCAAAACATGTAGGTCATACAACAAAGCCTTACAATCACAAGGCGAACATTTTCAGTTTCACAATTTTTTTGTAGGAGATGCCAACTAGAAAGGTAAAAACTGAATGTAGTTCGATACCTTCATGGATGCCGTCACTCTCTTTCCGATGGTCTCATGAGGGTTTGATGATTTCATGGTTGATGGTGAAATCGTTGTTGCTATTGGATAAGGGAAATGTTGAAAGGGTTGTGCTTCTATATGATCTTCTCTCAAGCAAGCTAGTGCCAAGGTTTTGATGACTGGAATTTTGGTTGAAATTTTTAGGACTTGTTGTATCACTTCTATTTAAGAAACCTTAATAACATGGGATTGAATCCCTTTTTATTTATATTGATTTTAGACTAAATTTTTGAGCACAATTCAATGTAATTGAGCTGTCATTTGGTATTTAGATGATTCAGGTTTTATTTGGAATGTGAAATTTGAATTTTAGTATTTCAATATTAATTGTCATTTGAATTCCACTTGAATTTGAGAATTTTAGTAATTTCATTTGAATTTGACATTTGAATTTTAGTGCAATTTGAATTTCATTTTAGTATAATTTGAATTTGAATCAGAACTATTTCAGCCCAGTCAGAATAACCGCAGTCAGCCAATCAGATCTGACTTACTTTTAATATTATAATAAACCAATTCAACGACGCAATCCAGGTGTCGCGCGTAGCGGCGCTATGAAAGCATCTTTTTATAAGTAATTTAAGATCATCCAGATAGTGTCGTTAAATAAAAAGACACTAAATCTACGGCACTTTCAGCAGCAGTCCGAAAGTGTCTTTTAACTCGTTATAATGATACTATCTAACTATCTTAAATCGGTTGTTTTCCACTAGTATGGTTTCCTCATTAACAAAATTTCTGGTGTCCGTGTTATTTCTTTCCGCATTATATTTTCTATATAATCAAAATATCACAGATTGTGCGTAGTTCAATCAATTAGATAATCCAACCTTTGGTTGTTGATATAAATTGATTGATACTTGAACATTAGTTTTTGGTACCGTTCAAGTTGTTTCTCATATTAATCCATCTCACAGATTTCTATATGTTCAATTGCAGATTGATTTGAGAAATTGAGATATAACTCTTGGATGTATTTTCCTTGATTGGGTTTGAATGTCTAGTTTATTCTCTTGGAAGTATATTAGAGTTTTCCATACAGATTACCTAAACGAAATATTGGGTGTGGTTGTTAGACCCCCGCTTTTTCATCATTCCCTACGCCTCTAGAACCACGCCGGATTCAATGCACTTGATTCCATTAGCTGATCTCACCCACAACTAAGAGTTGCTACAACCTAAAGTCGGAGAATTATAAACAAACCTGTCTCACACACATATGTCTATTCTGATAGATAAATCTGTCTCCCACAGAAGTACCTATATAGTTTTGTTCCGTCTTATGATAAATTAAGGAACCAATTGATAATCCAGTCTTATACTCCCGAAGATCATCCTAGAAATATCAATCACCTCACATTAACTTAACTATACGGTGGTAGAAGAAGTTATTGCGGAATTACAAAGTCTTAGATGAAAAACTTTGCTATTACTTTGTATCTTACCTATCGGAGATAAATCTCTAGTAAATCTTAGAGAAGATAAAAATCAATATGATAGAACAAGTAAGATCATAATACGCAACTACAAAGAAAATAGTTGGATCTGATTTCAGAATCCCAATGAAGTCTTTAAGTCGTTAACCTATAATGGTTTTAAGTAAACCCTAGGTTAACGGAGAATTGACTCTAGTACGCAACTAGTAACACACATGAGGTATGGGGATTAGGTTTCCTAGTTTCTAGAGTTATCCCTTATATAGTGTGCAAATTAGGTTGCTTACAATCAAAGGAAAGATAGCTTAGTGACAAACCAATTAATGTCCACCGTTAGATGAAACCCTAACTCAAGATTCAAGCTAAGTTTGCTTTGAAATTAAGCATTCATTATCCACTATTAGATGGCCTTAGAATGTTACAAACAAATGAAATAAACCTTCATTTAGATATGGATTACCATATCTAAATGTGTATATTGAGTTGGCTCAATAATAGTTAACTGAAGTTAGCCACATGACCACTTTCATCTTAACCATACTCATCTAACACTTCTAGATCAAACATGATGATCAATCAAACATGAAAAATAATCAAATGAATCTAATTGCGTTTCAAATAGATTTGTTCAATTCTTCATCATTCCACAGAAATATTTATGAACCAATTGAATCATAATCAGTTTGATTCGTAATCGTATAAAGTACTTATACATAAATCAATTCAGAAACATTAAAACATGGTTTGCAAACTTTGCATTCCTTAGATAATAAATGTTTTAGTTCATGAGTATGAAAAACATACATCACGAATTCTAGAACATAACCACTATGTTCGCCAACCAGGTAGGCAAACAACAACTCCAGACCTTAGCCTTCTAGCCGTTTGCATACCAGGTATGCGACCAGCCATCCTGGACCTAACTCAGGTGAAACCGTTCGCATACTAGGTACGCAAACAAGGTTCCTGGACCTAAATCATATCAAAATAATTTGCATACTAGGTACGCGTACTATGTTGTATCCAGACATGGTTAATAGTTCTTAATTCCCATTTCAATCATTGAAACATCCTTAAAAGACGACAATAGCTGTCTCTCACAAATTATTGAATGACCAATACGAAACTTTCCAAGTCGATATCAAATGATTGTCTCACACAAATCATGTAAGATGTTTCAAGGCAATTTCCACATGATCATTTTTTGACATAATATTTAGTTTCCAACAAATAGATTGTTTCCAACTAAACTCGTCAAGAATAATGATGAACATAGTTTAAGAAAAATCTTCCAACACATATTTCGAGAAATAGATAAGTGAGATAAACTCTGCTCGAAATATATAATGTGTATAATATGAAAGTCTATAAATCTATACGACTTAGTCTCTTTAGAAGATAGAATAGAATAGACTTTTGAGTGATATATAAGTTTTAGTCTCCACATACCTTTTGTTGATGAAATTCCTCCAAGCTCTCCAGTAGATCTTCGTCTTCAATTAGTGAATGTCGTGAAGTCTAAAGCTCAACTACATATTATACCCTAGTCCAAGACATAGCTATAAGTAGACTACAAATCAAGTATACAGTTTTGATCAACTAAACTTGACAAACAAGCTTGAGATAGCTACCTTGCGAGTTCGACCGAGCAGTGCTCTAACACTACCCACATCAAATTTGCATGATAACACAAATCCTTATTTTTTCCGAGAAGTAAATGAAATAAAATCGATGACTCTCGATAATCACGGCATCAACTATTGAGTTTGTATAGAAAAACATTAGTAAAATGTTGAGATGAATTGTAGCTTCTCTCGTCCACTTACTTCTCCATCTACTTGAAAAACAAAATAAAATGTCAAATTTATATTTCATAACGGTAGTTATGTAAAATATACAACTGGTCAAACTAGTCTCCGGTTAGTCTACGACCTTAATGCATCAAGTGCATGTTTTACGACCCAGACCCTAATTAGCCCATATACACACGACACTTTTACATAATATCTCTACAATTAACCCATTTTATTGCATCAGAGGGAATATATACAAAACTTTACAGGATAGTTATGAACACACCTTTTAGGCTATAAATTTCCCCTATAACCGTTATCTCTTGTCGCACACCTTTGGAGCGCTTGTAAAGCCAATAACCAACTCCTAACCATCACTTGAGCCATATTCCCGTGAAAATGTTACTCATTACTGAACTTGGACTTGAGTCAATACTCAGCCAATTTGGCCATGTAGTTGTTTTGTCCTAAGGAAATGTACATCTAACATTGCGCTATAATCATCTTAGCCATTCATTTAGCTCATTCTGGTTATTCATGTGTCATATCCTTCGCTAAGACAATTTTTCTCGACAATAGAAATGCTTACTCTTGCATTACTAGCTTGTTTGCACTGTCCAAGCTTTGACCAACCTTGAACTAATGCATAGTCCAACTCTTGGCATATTCTAGACTCTTGTGTCATTCTTGAGTTTGGGACAAATCAATTCTGTAGATATGCATCAATGCCAACATCGCATGTAGAATTTCATCCTTTTGGTCTTGACTTGCATTTCCCTCAATGAAGCTTCATTATGTCGTCCAATAAGCTTCATTACTTAGCCAATGTCCTTACAGTGTTGCTCCATCTTTCTGTTGCACTGGCCCTGCAAGGTCCCGCTATCTTAGAGGTTACCAGTCTATTCAGTGTAGCGTCATCTTGGTCGTTCACTGACTAGGTCGGCTATGCTGTAGCGCGCCATCTTGGCCATTCACTAGCCTGACCGGTCATATCTAGACCCTAGTGGTAGAATATTACCCTTTCATAACCCAGTTGAAAAGTATCCTAGTAAATGTGTTATGATCTGTAACAATAAAACACTAAAAAGAAGATGTGAAAAATTTAGAAGTAAAATTTCTGAAAGGTAAAAGCACTCAATGGACAACAAACAGAAAATAGAGTCACGTGTTCAACACGCTGTCCTTAACACAATAGTTGACTGGTACGCCTCAAGAATGAGTGATGCCTATACCCTGTGGTCAAGTTGTATCCAGGATAAAACTGCCTGTTGCAAGTATTGTTATCACTACAATACTTGCCCACTCTTACGAACTCAACAACAAAGCACGGAAGAAAAGAAAAGGACCACACAGAGGGAGAGAGACGAAAAGAAGAGGATAGTAGCTCTTCTGGACACACCTTGTAATGAATAAGTCGAATTCTTTTTATAGGCAAACGTAGAAGGTGAAATCAATGCACATAAATGTGCGAATCAATATTGCATGCAAAATAATGCTGTCATGATGTCGACATAATTCTGTCATCAAAAACAGTCAAAAACGGCAAGAAAAGTGTCGACATCCATGCACAAAAATCCGTTGAGAAATATTTTTGTTAAGAGAATAAATCCCCCCCCCCAATTTAAGAAAGAATTTAATTTGATTTTCAAAAGGTTTAGGAAATAAATCAAAAGAAACTTTTCCAAAAGGGAAAGTCTTGGTTGACGCAAGCTCTTAGTGGAAACAAAAATATTTCGTCCCACCCGGTCCACTCACATTGTTTTACTAACTATCCATAAAAGAATAGCTATATAGTGGAACTCCTCTTTAGTTATGCCCAATGTGGGACTAAAAGTTCTCTTTCATTCACTCATAAGAAAATGAGTAAGTGCTCTTAGAGACCCAAAGGTCCTAAGTTCCATTCCCATCAAGACCACAAAACCAAAACAATAAACAAAGTTCTCTTTCATTCACTCATAAGAAAATGAGTAAGTGCTCTTAGATACCCAAAGGTCCTAAGTTCCATTCCCATCAAGACCACAAAACCAAAACAATAAACTCATTTTCTCCAACAAAATGTAGCAAATGTAGTTCGGAAAACACAATGAAGAAACATGAAGCCAAGACAAGGTTCCTCCATTTTGGCAAAAGGAACAATGATGGGTCATGAACACCCGTGATTAACTCCAGAAATGCATTAAGGCCTCCAACCATAGTGTTGTTTAACTTTTGTGTTTAGGTATAAATTTTATTTTCAGATATTTTAAATATAAGTTGTCTAGGATGGGTTGACATCCTTTATGTAAATTTATATTTCTCGATATTTACTTTGACATCCTCCATTCAGTAATAATTGCATGTTTTCATTTTTAACCTCGCTCTACATAAGTGTATGGAATTTTCTCTTACAAGTTAATTACAAGTGTATGAGATTTTCTATTCTTACGAGGGTTTACTCAATAAATACTTTTATCGATTTCCAAAGAGTTTAATGGATTTACAAAGTATTGTGTTATTGGTTGTATACTTTTAAAATCTTTTTCAAAGTTTATGTTACTCGTTGTAGATTGTCAAAAGGTCTTCTAAAGTTTGTGTTACTCGTTGTAAACTTGAAAATTCAAAGACTTTGCATACTTATCTATTTTCAAGACTTTGAGTGACTTTTGGGTATATATTTGCCTTGATAAAAGTGTTGCAAAATATGTAAGATTTTGGAAGACTTCCAATTTTTTTATAAAGATGTTTTTTACTCTATCTTATTTTTTTTCATGAATACACAATCTATAAAACTCCTATTATAGATGAGTATAAATTATATGATATGATTAAATATTTTTTTTAATTTTAATTATTATGTACAAATGTACAATAATAATTTTTTTTAATTTATTGTTACACTTTATTGTATTTCATTGAACCAAAAAAATAAGTTATATATATAAAATAATAATAATTTAGTTTAATATAGTTGAAGTTACTATAATAACAATAAGTTTTATATTTATGTCTATCATGCATATTTCCATATAAAATTTGTTTATACAACTCTTCAAGACTCTACAAATGTCTGCAAGACATTAGACAACTCTGCATAACTCCGCAAAAGTTTGCTCAATTCTGTATAATTCTCGCAAAGTTATTAATTTTCATGACTCTTTATAAATCTCTACAAATCTACAAATGTATTTATTGAGTAAACCCCCGTTAAATTCTTAATTTTGATCTTCAAGGACAATGCATATCCACACTGTATTATTATTCGGGATTTTCCATCGTATCGACAACCATACGTTTGGTGTAAATGCAATTTTAATCATGGCATTGCTTGTGACTGGCACTTGTTAAAGTTTTTTTTTTTTTTCCTAAAGCATAATATATACTACCTCGGTTTCTAAAAAAGAAATACTATTATTTTTTGATTTTAATCTAAAAATAAACCAAACTAAAATAGTAATAATATTTCTTTTACAAAAACGTAGGGAATATATTTATTTAGAGAGAGTTAGGACGGACACGGGAAAATTGCCCCCACCTAGAGTCGTTGAATACAAACTGGTTCAAAAAATATGCGTGGTAGTATATTCCCAGATGCTAAAGTTGAAAACTTCCCATTAGTTTTTTTTATGATTTTAATTCAAAACATGTTGGGGTAGTTGCCTACTTGGGGTGGTTGTTTGTACTTCCATCATCTGCTACACCATGTTCGGATAAAGTAAACCAACTTAGAGAAGACGAAGTCGCGACGAATATTTTCTGGCAAACATTACCATATTTGGGGAGACATTATAGTTCATTTGGTAAACTTAGCACCATTGTCTCATATCTCATCTAACTTGTCACTGGAAGTTGTGTGTGTGCATCAGGTTCAGGAAGATGACAATGGAAAACAGTGCTAGTAGAATCAAGAAGCAGCAGCATATATGCCGTATCCAGGAAGAGGAAACATCAATCCTATGATGAACTTCTGCAAGCTTTTAATAACTAGATTTTCAGTTGCGGACGATATCAAAATCACTTTTGTCGTTACAGAAGAGTGGCTCGGTTTCCTTGGGTCGTCGTCCGAATATTTAAACCTACCACCTCAGATTCAGCTTCGCACGATTCCGAACGTGATACCGTCTGAATTAGGGAGAGGATTGGACCACGGTAGTTTCCTAGAAGCTGTCTGTACAAAAATGGAAGCTCCGTTCGAGCAGTTGGTGGAGAAGTTACAACAAGCTTATGATCCGACCAAGGTGAACACAACTATCATAACAAGTATCAATTTTCCATGGGCGGTTTATGTTGGGAATCGAATGAGTATTCCGGTGGTTTCCCATTGGCCGATGTCTCCTTCCGTGCTCTCTATTTATAATCACATTGATCTTCTTGTTCATAATGGTCACTATCCAGTTGATTTATCTTCAGGTAATTAATAACTTTAGTTTTTGAGATGTCATGCCGTTTTTTAACTTCTCTTATATATAGTATAGCCTATCATGCCATCTTAGTTTATTTTTGATAATATCATTAATTATAACTGAATGTGTATGTGTTAGAATGTGGCGATGAGGTAGTAGATTACATTCCTGGAGTCTCTCCCATACGATTAGCTGACATGCCTTTAAGGTTAAAGAGATCTAGCCAACATGTCTTGGGCTGGGTAAAGGAATCTGTTGGCACAACTTGTAAAGCAAAATGTCTTCTTCTTTCTACCTATCATGAGCTCGAGCCTCAAGTTATAGAATCATTAAGGAAAGTACTTTCATTACCTATCTACTCAAAAAAAAAAAAAAATTAACTATCTACTCTATTGGCCCTTCCATACCTATTTCCACTCCACTTGGGGATGACCGTGATACAACATACTACATGAAATGGCTAGACTCTCAACCTGTAAACTCTGTCTTGTACGTGTCCTTTGGTAGTTTTCTATCAGCTTCAAGTGAACAAATGAAGGAGATTTTGGCCGGGTTACGTGGAAGTGGGGTTCGATACTTGTTGGTTTCACGTGGTGGGAATGGTCATATCAATAACTCTGTTACAGGCGGAGATGCGGACAATAAGATGACTAATACTCAAGGCTTTGTAGTTCCATGGTGTGACCAGCTGAGGGTACTTTGTAATAGGATTATTAGTCAGCTCAGTCAGCAGTCAACTCAAGTCAAGTCAGATTGACTTGAGTATCATTGGTTATTAAGAATCCTGTCTGAATAGGATAGCTGTGGCTTGTAATAAATATCTTTGATAAGTGTTTGAACTGTGTAATGTTGAATTTTATCTTCTGAAATACAATCTTCAATTTATCTCCTCTTTACAATTTCTTGCAATCTTGATCATCATAAGAATGCTATAATTCTCATGGTATCAGATTTGTAACGATCCTGTTCTTCAAGCTAATTAATTTTCTCAATAACTTTCTGCTTTTGGGCAATAACGATTTAATAATTTTCCCCAATCAATTTCAAGGGTTTGTCTTGCTTCTTTTATGGTCTCTACAAGAAGAAATACATATCACAGCAATCGAATTCCTATCAGATCTCAAATTAACAACAATATCAACAATAGCGGCAGAATTTCATTCAGTGTTCCTACTATTGCATCAACAATGTCCTCTGGTAATTCTTCATCTCTACCTTTTACCAATATCACAAATTTTGTGTCTATTAAATTGGATGGGTCCAATTTTTTGTTATGGCGTGATCAGTTTGAGGGTATCTTGATATCTACTGATCTTTATGGGTATGTCACTGGTGACATAATTGAACCTCAACAAAGAATTATGGTTGATGGTGCTGAAATTGTCAACCCAGAATGGCTTTCTTGGAGAAAACTAGATAGATTTGTATCGACTTGTCTTAAAGCAACTTTTACTGAAACTGTAAGTGGTGATGTTCTGGGTCTTACAACGTCAAAGGATATTTGGGCGTATCTTGCAACTAGTTTTAGAAATCAATTTCTTGCAAATAAGAATATGCTTAGAACTCGGTTACATGGAATCAAGAAAGGAAATCAATCTATTATGGTTTATCTCCAAAAGATTAAGGCTATTGCTGATTCTTTAGCAGTAATTGGTGAAAAGGTTAGTGATACAGATTTGTTGATGTTTGTTTTAAATGGATTGGGTCCTGATTATGATATGTTTGTCATCTCTTCAAACACCTTATTCATTTGATGAGTTGAAGGCAAAACTACTTACTCATGAACAATTTTTAGCAGAAAGACATCAACAAACCTCAACTGTTTATGATGACCAAAGTTCAACTGCTTTTTATTCAAGAAATGGTTACAATGGTGGTAATAACAGGAAGAATGGTGGTAATAATATAATGGGTAATGGTAGTTCCAAGAATAACAGTCAGTATCAACATGGTTCCAGTTCAAACTCATCAAATGGATTTAGTTCAAATTCTGATAGAAGACCTTTTGTTGATTATTCCAAATTGTATTGTCAAATTTGTAAGAAGAATGGACATATTGCAACAAGGTGCTTCTTCAAATATCATCCACCTACAACTGTTAATTCTAATGTTGGCACACCATCTAGCTACAGGACACAAGAAAATTTTGTTACTTTTGATTCTCAAGTGAACTGCTCAGCTGATCAAACTGCTCCTTCAAGTTCTACTCAACATGCTTTTACTAGTTTGAATGTTCATGATGATCCTTCTTCTTTCAATCCTGTATGGATCTCAGATAGTGGTGCTACTACACATATGACTAGGGATAAAACTTTGTTGTAGAATACTTCATCCTACAAGGGCAAGGAAACTGTTATGATTGGCAATGGTAAGTCTCTCTCAATCTCACTTACTGGTGATGCTGCTCTACATACACCTAAAACTAGTTTTAGGCTAGACAATGTTTTGCATGTACTAGCCATGAAACATAATCTGTTATCAGTTCCCAAGTTTACAAAGGATAATGAATGATATATTACTTTTGATCCATTTGGTTATGAAATAAGGGATTTAAGGAGTCATGTTTTATTAGCAAAGGGTCAGATGGTTAACAATTTATATCCAATATCATCTACAGTTCTGCAATATGCTTTTTCTTCTCTTGTTGCTCCTGCTGAAGTATGGCACTGTAGATTAGGTCATCCTTCTGCAAAAATAGTTCAACAACTTCATACAGATAAGAATATTATTCTCAAGACAACAGCTTCTTCAAATATTTGTCATCCTTGTCAGCTAGCAAAGAGTAAAAGATTGCCTTTTTCATTATCTTCTTCTCATTCTTCAACTCCACTTGCATTTATTCATTGTGATGAGTGGGGTCCTTCTCCTGTTTCTTCATTAGCAGGATATAGATATTACATACTCTTTATTGATGATTTCATTAGATTTCATTGGATTTACCCAATGCAACTTAAGAGTGAAGCTTTACATTGTTTTCAACACTTTAAAAATTTAACTGGGAATTTCTTTAATACTAAAATTTTAGCTTTTCAGACTGATGGTGCTAGTGAGTTAGTCAAAGGTCCTTTTAAAGGTTTTCTTGATTTTTCTTGTATTCAATTAATAATTTCTTGTCCCCAGACACCTCAACAAAATGGTCTTGCTGAAAGGAAGCATAGACATATTGTTGAAATGGGTAATACCTTGCTTTTCAATGCTTTTTGTCCCAAAGAGTACTGGTATGATGCTTTTTTATCAGCTACCTATCTTATAAATAGAACTCCCACTTTTGTTCTCAATGGAAAATCTCCTTTTCAAGTTTTGTATAGTCAAGTGCCTGATTATTATTTTTTAAGAGTGTTTGGTTGTGTCTGTTATCCTTTTTTAGGACACTCCAGAAGTGATAAGTTGTCTCCCAAATCTGTGAAATGTATTTTTCTTGGTTATAGTGCTTTACATAAAGGCTACAAATGTTACAATCCTGTTTCAAAAAGAACCTATATTTCTAGACATGTGGTCTTCTCTGAAACTGAATTTTATTTTTCTAATTCTTCACAGACTATCTCTTCTTCTTCTGATTTTTTTACTTGAAGATAATTCCTCTGCTAAAACAAGTTCAGTTCCATCTTCTAGTGTTGTCACTAGGTCTCAGAGAGGTATTTTAAAACCAAAAGTCTTTCTTGATCATGTTTCTTTTTCAACTGTGAAATATCCTCTTCCATCTGCTTTTGCTACTCTACTCAATACTCCAACTTAACCAAAGAATTTTAAGGAATCTATTCTTATCCCAGAATGGAAAATCTCAATGAAGGATGAACATGATTCTTTGCAAAGTAATGGTACTTTGGATTTAGTAGATCCAGAATCTCATATGAATATTTTGGGGTGTAAATGGGTTTACAGAGTTAAGTTGAAGTCTGATGGTACATTGGATAGGTGCAAATCAAGATTAGTAGCTCAGGGGTACAGTCAACAAGATGGTATATACTATGGTGAGACTTTTAGTCCAGTAGTTAAGCCAACAACAGTCAGAATAGTTTTGTGTATTGCTGTTACAAGAGATTGGTCCATTAGGCAATTGGATGTTTCTAATTCCTTTTTACATGGAGATTTGACTGAAAATGTTTATATGAAGCAACCACATGCTTTGTTAGCAATGAATTTCCAAATAAAGTATGTCATCTGAAAAAGAGTCTTTATGGCTTAAAACAGGCACCAAGAGCATGGTTTTCTGAATTCAGTTCTGCCTTATTGATTTATGGTTTTGTTAGAACTGTCTCAGATTTCTCTATGTTTGTGCATGATGTTGGTTCTCATATGATGATACTTCTTTTATATGTTGATGACATTTTGTTAACTGGTTCTTCTGATGCTTTGCTTGATCATCTGGTTACCTACTTAGGTTCTAAGTTTGCAATGAAACAGTTAGGGGATATCAATTATTTTTTGGGTATAGAAGCACACAGAACTGCTAATGCTGTTTTATTAACTCAGAACAAATATACACTGGAATTGCTTGATAAGGCTAATATGACAGAGTGTAGTCCTTGTTCTACTCCAGTATCTAAAGGACCTAGGGTATCTGTTCATGATGGTACTATTTTGTCAGATGTAACAGCTTATAGAAAGATTGTTGGAATGTTACAATATATGTGCTTTACAAGACCTGACATTTGTTTTGGTGTCAATTATGTGAGTCTATTTATGCATGCTCCCACAAATGTTCATCTGTTACTAGTTAAAAGAATTCTTAGGTATTTGAAGGGCACTCTTGGTTGTGGAATACATTTAAGGAAAGGAGATGTTTCTACTTTAACAACATTTACTGATTTTGATTGGGGTAATTGTCCTGAGACAGCTAGATCAACATGTGGTTATGCAATTTTTCTTGGTACTTCTTTGATCTCTTGGTCTAGTAAAAAGCAGCCAACAGTATCCAGATCTACTGCAGAAGCTGAGTATAAATGTTTGTCTGTGGCAACAGCTGAGTTAGAATGGCTTTCTTCATTATTGTCAGAGTTACATATCAATCTGCAGCTTCCAATTACACTTTATTGTGATAATACCAGTGCAATTTACTTAACAGCTAATCATGTTTCTCATTCCAGGGACAAACACATAAAGATTCATTATCATGTGGTCAGAGAATTGGTGGACAGTGGTTTCTTAAAAGTTCAACACATCTCTTCAGAAAATCAGTTAGCAGACTTGTTTACAAAGGGGTTGTGTGCACCAGTATTTGTTTCTTTGTTACATCAGTTACTTGGATTGTCTGATTCTGCTCCAACATATGATTTTTTAGCTCAGTCAGCAGCTCCTACTACTTCAACATCTAAACATGTTTATTTTTCTGTTCATTAGGTGTTTCTTTCTTTCAAACTGATAAGTGTACCATTATCAGTTTGAGGGGGGCTAATAGGATTATTAGTCAGCTCAGTCAGCAGTCAACTCAAGTCAAGTCAGATTGACTTGAGTATCATTGGTTATTAAGAATCATGTCTGAATAGGACAGTTGTGGCTTGTAATAAATATCTTTGATAACTGTCTGAACTGTGTAATGTTGAATTTTATCTTCTGAAATACAATCTTCAATTTATCTCCTCTTTACAATTTCTTGCAATCTTGATCATCATAAGAATGCTATAATTCTCACTTTGTCATTCTTCCGTTGGGGGTTTCTGGACACATTGTGGGTGGAATTCGACGCTTGAAGGTATTTATGCAGGTGTGCCCATGCTTACTTTTCCGTTATTTACGGATCAAACCCTTAATAGTAAACTAATCGTTGATGATTGGAGAATTGGAATAAAGATGATTAATTAGGTTGGAGAAAATAGATTAATTGAAAGAGCAGAAATTGCAATAACTTTGAAGAAGTTCATGAACTTGAATGGAGACGATGTGGAGAGTAAAGAGATGAGGACAAGAGCTAATGAATTCAAGAAGAGAAGCAGACAAGCATTGGAAAAAGGCGGTTCATCTACGACCAACCTCGATGATTTTATGAGAAATATTTTGTTGTATGACTATTAGTTGATTGAAATACTCCATTGATGTTTTTATCTGGTTTATTCTGCCGTAATGTTGTTAGAATGTTAGTTGATTCAAGCACTGGAAAATGGTGGTTTTCCTACATATTGTTGTTTGCTACTTTTATTGTGTGAAAGTAACCCACTAGATAGTTGTTATATATTTTTTTTAATACATACCAGTTGGTTGCATCATCAATGTGTGTGTAGACTCTGCGTTTTTCAGAGCCTCCATTTTCGTAGTTATTATCAGTTTTAATTATCACGTAAGATGAGTTTGTTAACTAAACACTTGATCAATAAATAAATGGGCTGGGTAAGGGTTTAGGTGGAACATGCATAATGTTGTTATGAAAGTGAAATTGCTTAATTCATCTTCCTATATAAGAAGATCCAATCTATGAATAAACCATTTCTCCAATTTCCAAATTACTCTATTTCTAGATTTCTCGTAGCTCTTTATGCTCAGTTAGTTTATCATAAAAAAGTCATGTACCTGAAAGTGATAGTCATTCGATTGCATGAAAAAAATCAAAAGGCTCTCGCAAATACACAATCAGGTAAATTGTTGCAACTAGTTTCATGTTTTCTTTTAATTTAATTTGAAGTCTTTATTTATGCTCACAATTGTGCTTACCTCCATATTAACTGACTTTCATTGGTTTGATATCTCTATTTCAGGAGATGATTTGAGACATTGGCGAATACTAAACAAGAACAAATCTTGGTAAAAACGACCTTGACTATATTAGTTTAAAAGGTATCATCTTTGTTCAACAACGGTTATTTACCAAGAAACTTCGTGAATGAGATGGAGAAACAGATTTCTGGTTTTGATTATACCTTGTCCCTATAGAATACGTGGTAGGGATTATGATAACAATCCAGTGTATTGTTTCATTAGTCAGAGACTCGTAGACCACCAAATGAAAAATATCAATATTAGGTTTGTTCTTAGTGTTTTGTTTTTTCTGAGTTTTTGTTACTAATATTTGTTGTGTGTACTTGTTACTTGTGTCTCTTGCTTAGGATATAAAAATATTCATACAGTGTATATAAAAATGCTGGTGGGATGACACTATTCCTTTGGATATTTTCTAAGCCAATAATTTACAATTGGAAATCGATTATTTGAGCAAAGAGGTAATAAAATGAGAAATATCAGACAGTAAAGAAAAGTGATTTTATTATTCAAAGAGAATCAAAGTTAACGTTACAAACTAACAATGTTAAACCAGTATTTATAAATTTTATTACAAAGACAAAGTCAAACATTGACTTTGACAATCTTGACTTCCTTGACTGATTGACTTACTAATTGCCCCCTCAAGTTGATAGTAACACCCTGAGAATCAACTTGAAAGAAAAAGAAACACGGCAAAAACAAAGAAATAACTTAAGCAGCACAAATATCTTCAATAACAAGAGCAGAAAACATTGTTGAAGTAGATGAAGAAGCATTTTCAGTATTAGAAGTATGCGAAGTCCCAAGTAGTTGATGTATTAAGGAAAGTACTTTCATTACCTATCTACTATATGGGCCCTTCCATACCTATTTCCACTACACATGGGGATGATCATGATACAACATACTTTAGCTAACCTGATTTCTATTTTGCAGGGACAATGTTTCAAAAAAAAAATCGGCAACGGACTATCGACGTGCATAACTGATAATTGGATTCTGAACGTTAACTCTCCTGTGGTGACAAACCTACCACCATATTCCAATGTTGCATCACTCATCAGCTCGGACTCAAATTCATGGAATCACCAGGTTATCTTTCAACTTTTCGACCAACGAACTATAAGTTTTAATTTTATAGATCGTTAATTATAGGATCGTTGAACTTCATGACAATCACACAGTAATAATGCAAGAATATTTTAATTACAAGGAATACCTGGTAGCGCTAATCCAACATACGTCGATCATCTTTGGGGCAGCGATAATACCTTGTAGAGGACATGGTTTCTCTCTCTTGACCTTAGCCGTAATGAGTAAATCCTTAGATCCAATAGTGATGGTTATTGTTTCCCTTTCATAGGTAGAGAGAGAACCAAGTTCCTAGGGTTTTATTTATATCATAAGATCTCGGCCGTCCATCAAAGAAGAGATATTAGGAAATAATCCCAGAAATGGTAACCGACATAATTTAGCAATAATCTAGATTACCAAGATTATTACATGGGCCCGAGGGAATATTTTTAGTCATACAAAAATATTCTTACATTCTCCCACTAGTCCATGTGATAATCGATTTAATGGTTAATCATAGAAAACAGAAGTGCGCATAATTGCTAGACGAAATTTAATGGTTAAACATAATACCTTGATCAAGAAAACTACTCATGCGAGTCATGGCGGTCGCATGTTTTCCTATTATCAACATGTTTCCTTCCATGCACCACAACACAAATAACTTACTTAACTAGGCCTTAAGTTGGGATATCATAATGGTCCACTGATGTCTTCAAAAGAAAGATAATTTCTGTTAACATTCATCCATTCACATAAATGTATACTAAACATGGATACAGAAATAATTTAGAATGACATTAATAAGAGCTCAATAAGTGTTCAAAATGAAGCACATAAATTAGCTGATTCAGTAATCAGTTACTCCCACAGACCTAATATTTTAATCTTTTATTAAGAGGTCTTAAAAGGTAATTGTTCATTAAGTGCATCTCCGAATACAATTGTGCTTAAGTGATACATGAACAATTATTATTTCGGAATTGCTTAATTCACGTATATATACTCAAGGTTCATGTGTTTTGTTCCGTTTGTATCATATCGTGCTTTGATGCTGCGAAGCTAAGACGATAAATTTCAGCAATGTAGAGACAAGCCTTAAGTCTCTAAGTATCGCAGTTATAAATATTCAAACTCAATTGTGGGACTAGCATTAATGGATTCTCCCTTTATATCCATAGATCCACAAAAATTTAAGTCTGAAAACCCAATCAACTCTAATTGGGTTGAATAACTAATTGTACGACATAAAGTAAGATTAGTACCTCAAAATTCTTGATATCTTTCCTGTTATTTGTTCTTCTATTCAAGCATTTAACTAACGTATCAACAACTTGTTATATGTTATATATCAGAATTAAGACATAAAGAAGATTAAATTTATATCTTATATTCTATATGAAACAAAATTTGATAAACATGTTATTATCTCAAAATTCTTCGAATATTCGATCTACGCTTTATATGAGGCCTTTAGTAATCCATATGATATGTGACTATCACACGGTAAGCTTTATTGAAATCCTTTATTTCGAATCATAAGAGATATGCATAAAGTCAAGATCACTACTCGTAGGTAGTAATTCTTAACATAAAATACCAAGAGTATGAACTTCTCCCACTGATCTTGAGGTATATGCATAAATCTGTAATAATTTCATCCAAAACTTTGAAACATTTATAGTTTTGTTGAATTTCATATACCATTATGGGAGGCTGCTTAAATTTCATAGTTTGATTTTTAAAATTTGTAGACTAGAATTTATCATTAATAAAGGTTATTTTCACATTTAATTAATGCAACTCTTAGGTCATACTGAGCTACTAATAATACTATGATAATTCTGAATAAGTCTTTCTTTGACACGAGAGAAAAACTTACTTATAATTAATGCATCATTTCAGAGTAAAATCTTTGGAAATAAGTCTTGCTTTATACCGTTTAAAATTTCTATTACAGTCGTATTAGGTCAGAAAGACCCACTTTCATACAACTGATTTGTGTCTTTCGAGCAATTAATATCCGAGACTTGACTTTCAACCAATGATTTTTGCTCACATAGCATCAATCCATTAATCAAAATTATTACACATAATATTTGTGAACCTAAAAACCGGGTCTTTGCCGTTGCATATCAAAATATAATAAATTCTTGTAAGAAAATCACTGAAGCAACATGAATAACTTTCTTTCAATCTCTGTTGAGACCTTCTTAATGCTGGTTCATGTTGTTATCAAAAAAATTCTGTATTGGCAGTAGTTATGTTATGGAGTATTGGATCAGTTTTTTGTGGTCTTTCATTATCTAACATTCTGATAATGAGAAGATTCACAATATCTATAGAAATCTTAAATAAGGGGATCATTATCACGATTTCTTGAACAAATATATCCATGTACTCCCACTGATTATTCCATCATTAACGAATTTATATTTTCGGTTTCAATAAGTCTCATACTACGGTTAGAGCGTTAAAAAATACCATTTGGATTATTTAGGAAAACCAATGAACCAATAATAGTTTCCAAATCCAATTTTCATTCCTTAGAATGTAATCCCTCACCTCCAACTGAACAACCATAACTTAAAGGTGATTTAAACTAGGTTTCCAGTCATTCTAGTCCAAAGTATGTCTTTGAAAATGCTTTACTTGGAAACCTATTTAAATGATACAGTTGTTGACAGAACATACATTCACTGATATCTGGTCATTATGCATAACTCATCATGCTTCTAACCATTTTCATAAAATTATGATTTTGCCTTTTGTTGTTATACACCATTATGCCAAGGATAAGTTGGCTTTGTATATTGAGCAGCAAATCCAAACTTTTGGAGATACTACGTAAAAGATTTAGGATATTATCCTATTTTTTCATACCTTTCACAATATTCACCACCTTTATCATACTTTATGATTTTCACTTTCTCTATAATTGCCTCTCAATTTGAATAATGAATATTCAAGAAAACATCCACGGATTGAGATTCATAATGCAATTGATAGATGTACACAGTAACGCGAAAAATCATCAGGTGATAAACAATTTTATCTTCCAAAAAATGGACCATTAAAAGTCTACAAAATAATCATAATCAACAATTAATAAGAACAAAAGATAAAATTTATGATAGAGATAAATGACAATTAAGTTTACAATAGTTTCATACCTTCAATAAGATTCTCCAGTGGGTAAAACCTTATCAAGGAACAGTGTGAGACATGAAAAATATTAGTACATATTTTAACTTCTCACACACACAACATTATGTTTGTTTAATACCATAACTAAAGTCACCTGTGGGTGAATCTCGTCATAACATGTATTGACAAACTCAAATAATTCTAATGTTTAACCTAATAATACATCAGAATAATAATCATCTGTGGGTAGCTATTATTTTACATGTATATGAAACATTTAGATAACCTTAATGCTTGTCTAAACGTGTGAACCAAAACTACTTGTGAGCAGTATTGTTCTAATCGTTCAATCAAACTAAAAGGACTCAAAATATACAACACTTACAAGATAAGAGTTTAGTATCACTGTGGTGATAACTAAGCAATCCAGCAAACATGTACAAATGCAAATGTCACACTAAATTTTCTTGTGACATCTCGTGGTCCCATTCAATGATATGTACATACTTGATCTGATCATAAAATTAGTCGATTATAAACAATTATGAGTAACCCTAAAATATCAACTCTCTTTAATTGAAAAATATCCAAACGTATTGAACTCTAAACCAGAATTGAGCATTAAACAAGTTTATAATTATAATTCAATAATGAAATTTCGTTGAAGGAAATTCTTTGATGCATCACTCATTTAAATCTGATACAAGCTTAAAAATCATGATAAATAACGGATATAGGATGAATTAATATGAAAGGTGTTAAATACTCAATAAATATCATTTTCAAAAATATGGAGAAATTTATCAAAAATAAAACCTCAATTTCCATAGAGGATGCAATAAGTTTTGAACAACATAATAAAAATATTCATGAAAATATCAAAAAATCTTAACAGGTTACTCAACTCGATAATGAGTTAACCTATGTAAATTTTCTACTATGCACTTTTAAGAAATAATGTAAAATCATGTGTCGATTATTTAATTAACATAATGTATGATCAGATATTGTACACTTCATTGTTATCTTAAACATGTGAACTTCAATTACCTGTGGGTAAATGTCGTTCTAATACATTTAAGCAAAACGATATTATAAGCACTTGACATAATAACGATTATGACTGGAAAAATTATTTTACATCACTGTGGTGATAGACAAACAACTCAAAAATAATTCCATAATAACTCCTAATTAAACCTTGCCTTTACGGCTTGGCGTATTTGTGCTTACAATAAAATTATTATTAATTCTAAGATAAAACACTCTAGTATCATTGTGGTGATAACTAAAGAATTATGTCCTAAGAATCTTAAGCACAATAATTTTATACGTACAATTCAAATTATCATCAACATTGGGAAAAAGGTGAAACATAATGACACAAGACACCCTCAAGATTCAAATCAACTCATATCCATAATGTATGATCAACAATCATATCAGTCAATGTTTTCTTAAATACATGAACTCCAATTGCCTGTGGGTAAATTCTGTTCTAATATATTTAAGAAAATCAATATTACAAGCATTTGAAAAAATTGTGATCATGTCAAAAGTGATTTGACATCACTGTGGTGATAGTCAATCAACTAAAATAATGTCATTATCACATGATGTCGATAACTGCAAAACCTACACTTTATGGTTTGCAAATTCATGCTTATAATGACATTATGATTATACTGAGATATAACACTCTAGTATCACTGTGGTGATAACTAAAGAGTCCAATAATAATTTTAAGTATAATCCCATAAAATTTAAAGAAAAACAATAATGTGAGAGAAACTATACCATAACGCACAAGCACACAAACCATATCATAATGCACACACAAATTTAATGGTGTCAAAAAATGGTTTTGATTATAAAATTTATAATGAAACTCGATAAAAGATCATTTTAGTGTTTCGATAAAGCGGAAGCGTAAGTTAATTTACAATAAAAATTGGTTTCATTGTTTCATTAGTTTTAAAATTAATATTGTCTCATTATCTTAATATTAACTAACACGTATACATGCCCACAATAAAATATTAATGTTTTCAATTTTTAATGTCTTAATAACCATTCACGTGATGAAAATATTATGTTTATCTTCATTTGCTTTGGAGCACTTATCATTCATGCCATAAAGATATAATGCCTAATAAATATTTTCTCATTTATATCATATCTCCAATTTAACTCCCTTTCACATACAAGGCAAGTAGAATATATGGACTTTAGTGGAATAATTATGCATGCTTATGACTACATGATGTCGACATTCTTCCATTTCATTTATCATCATTATTACCTCATATGCTCATCATATACCATTATTAAAAAAATATTTTTGCAATGATTTTTCTATTATTTACATGCCAAAAATAAACTCCTTAGGCCAAATAAATAAATAAACTCATTAGGCAAGAAATGTTAATTTATTTACATTCAATAAATGATAGGACGTTAGTATTACACTAAAATATATTTTTCTCCAAAATTAAGTAGGTCATTAATGTAGAAATATATTTTCTTCCAAAATTAAGAGAGAGATAATATAATATATATATATATATATAAAATAAGTATTAATGGCCACAGGATCTTAAATTATATAGTAGACCATAATTCTCAACTGACTTGATTTTGATGAGATAATGGAAAATCACACAAGAAATTGAATTGTGAGTATGATATGGGTCAAGATGAGAAAAGGAATGCAATTCCATAAGAACGATTATGATCACATAAAAATAAAATAAGAAATCAAACCCAATTTTATTTTATTTTCGCCGATATTATTATTTCATACAATATCGTATGATCATGAGTTTTAAACACAAGCTCTAGATGCCAACTATAAGTTTTAATTTTATAGATTGTTAATTATAGGATCGTTGAACTTCATGACAATCACACAGTAATAATGCAAGAATAGTTTACAAGGAATACCTGGTAGCGCTAATCCAACATACGTCGATCATCTTTGGGGCAGCGATAATACCTTGTGGAGGTCATGGTTTCTCTCTCTTGACCTTAGCCGTAATGAGTAAATCCTTAGATCCAATAGTGATGGTTATATATTGTTTCCCTTTCATAGGTAGAGAAAGGACCAAGTTCCTAGGGTTTTAGTTATATTATTAGATCTCGATCGTCCATAAAAGAAGAGATATTAGGAAATAATCCCATAAATGGTAACCGACATAATTTAGCAATAATCTAGATTACCAAGATTATTACATGGGCCCAAGGGAATATTTTTAGTCATACAAAAATATTCTTACACGAACAACACTGAAAATCATCAACATCCATATCCCAACCCAACACATCAATGATCAGTACATTTGGCAGCACTCAAAAATCGGATAATACACAACCAAAACTGGATATATGGTCATCACCAACCGCCAACCACAACAAACAACTACCATCAACACACCAACCACACACATTGCAACACCCCAAAACACTGTGGACTATAAAGCCATCTGGAATTTACAATTTCCACCAAAACTCAGACTTTTCTTGTGGAAAGTTAGCCTAGAAGGATCACCAACCTTCGACAAACTCCATCGTTTCAACCTTACACCAACCGATCTTTGTCCAGTGTGTAATCAACACAGAGAAACCGAACAACATCTTCTTTTTGAGGGCGACCAAGCTAGCTAGGTGTGGAACCTAATCATCACACACCTACCTAGAAGGCCCAATAGAAACCAAAGAACTACCCAACAAAACCAAATACCCACAAAACCAAAAAACATCTGGGAACTGACAACACCAAATAAGGTTGAAACTACAAAAACAATTTTCGGATTCACAATTTGGCACCTCTGGCGGGAACGGAACAACCAAGTTTACCAACGGAAGAAAAACACACCAAGCCAAATCATAAGCATCGTCATGACAATGTTTACAGAATACCTTTGGGCTAAAAATCATTTGGCACCAATATATCCTGGACAACAACCGCAAGTAATTCATACAACATCATCAGTGGAAATAACAATACACATATGCTGGCAACCACCAACGGAGTACTGGATCAAGATCAACATGGATGAGGCTTCAAAAGAAAACCCAGGCCTGGAATGAGCAGGCTGCACAGGAAGGACACATATGGGCCAAATCTTAATGGAAATGGAAACTCCTCTGGGAATCACAACTGCAATCGTGGCGGAGACTTGGAGACTTCTATTGGAAACAAAAATGACAATACAACAGCAATGGAGAAAGACTTGGTTTGAAATGGACTCATCAGCTATGATACAACTACTACAGAAAAGAATTGAAGATGTACCATGGTACATGAGGGGATTAATGCAAGAGATCCAAACACTAATACAATCAATTCCAGAAGTAAGAATAACACATGCATACAGAGAAGCAAACCAGGCAGCGAAAAAATTGGCAAACGAAGCGGTAGAACATCAGCAACAAAACCCACATTTGCCCTGCATTCCTTTCCAATATTGTAATGGATGATAGAAACGGGGTACTATACACCCGCAATGTAAGAACACCTACTTGATCCTTTTAATAAATGCAACTTCAAAAAAAAAATGATACAGCATACTACGACCTGTCTAGGGGCGGACCGATTGGTGTACCAGTTCTGCACCCTTGAATTTGGAGGGGTCGACTGATTGGTGTATCAGTTCTGCACCCTTGGATTTCGAGGGGATTGGATTTTTTTAATCCAAATGGGATTCACAAAACAGCATCATGGTCACAAAATAAAAATGGTACACCATTAGACTTTGTCCTTTGGTAGTTTTCTATCAGCTTATCAAGTGAACAAATGAAGGAGATTTTGGCGGGGTTACGTGAAAGTGGGGTTCGATACTTGTTGGTTCCACGTGGTGGGGATGGTCATATCAATAACTCTGTTACTGATGTAGATGCGGACAATAAGATGACTAATGCTCGTGGCTTTGTAGTTCCATGGTAAAAACAAAAAAAAAGTTGTTTTTCCATGGTGCGACCAGCTCAGGGTACTGTGTCATTCTTCTGTAGGGGGGTTCTGGACACATTGTGGGTGGAATTCGACGCTTGAAGGGGTTTATGCAGGTGTACCCATGCTTACTTTTCCGTTATTTACGGACCAAACCCTTAATAGTAAATTAATTGTGGATGATTGGAAAATATATAGGAATGAAGATGATTAATGAGGTTGGAGCTAATAGATTGATTGAAAGAGCAGAAATTGCAATAACTTTGAAGAAGTTTATGAACTTGAACGTAGATGATGTAGAGAGTAAAGAGATGAGGACAAGAGCTAATGAATTCAAGAAAAGTAGCAGACAAGCATTGGCAAAAGGCGGTTCATCTACAACCAACCTTGACGATTTTATGAGAAATATTCTGGTGTACCACTATTAGTTGATTCAAACATTGGTGAAAGATGTTTCATCTGCAACCAACAACCTCGACGATTTATCTGGTTTATTCTGCAGTAACGCTGTTAGTTGATTCAAGCACTGGCGGATGGTGGTTTGCCACTTTTATTGTGTTAAAGTATCCCACTAGCTAGTTGTTATTTTTTATATCATGGATCCCGTAGAACTTCTAATGCCATGGACCATGGTGTTGGTTCATTTATTTTCAATTTCAATATAACGTGTATGAAACATCACGTTGTTCCGCGTTGGACCGAGTAAAACATTCACTTCTGCCAAACAGTAAGACAAAAAAGGAATTCCTAGCAGTGACAAGTCGTTAGCACTTGAGCCAAATACACACTAGTTGGTCGCGTCATCAATGTGTGCGGAGAGGTTGCGTGTTTCAGAGCCTCCATTTTCATAGCCATGCATTATCACGTAAGATGAATTTCTTAACTAAACCTTTAATCATAAATAAACGGGCTACTGGTTCAGCTGCATGAAAGGGTTTAGGTGGAACATGCATAATGTAATTATCAATGTGAAATTGCTTAATTCATCTTCTCATATATATGAACATGCAATCTATGAAGAAACCATTAAGATTGCCAATACTGAATCCAATTTCCAAATTACTCTATTTCTAGATTTCTCATAGCTCTTTATGCTCAAATTGATAGCCTTTCGATTAAATGAAAACAAAAATCAGAGGCTCTCGCAAAGCAACAATCAGGTAAATTGTTGCAATTAGTTTCACGTTCTCTTTTCGTTTAATTTGAAGTCCCAATTTTGTACTCACGGTTGTGCTTGCCTCCGTATTAAATGACTTTTATTGGTTTCGTATCTCTATTTCAGGAGATGCTTTGAGACATTGGCGAATACTAAAGAAGAACAAAGATTGATAAAAAAATATCCTGAGTATATTAGTTAGGAGGGTATCAGCTTTGTTCTACAACGGTTATCAGCACGGAGTCGTCATCATCGATCCTGCCATGGCGCTGGAGACCCATGTGGGTTTCCATGGTGGAAGGCTTGTTGCAAAGAACTGACGTGTGAGTCAATGTACCTAGGAAAATGCAAGTTCTTCAATGATACTGCAGTTTAGTGTAAGGTATTATTCTAGAAGTTTGCCGAGCAAAAAAAAATCTAGGAGTTAAACAAGGTTTATCAGAGTGACCGTTATTGTTTTCTATTATGTTGGTCTTCTATTATTGGGTTCGATCTCAGTGCTTTGGTTTCTTATTGAATTTTTGTTATAACATTTGCTGTGTTTTGGTCTGCTTTACTTGTTACTTGTTATTACTTCTGTCTCATACTTCTGTCTATTAACAAATACAAAATATTTAACCAAAACCCAATATTTTTCCATCTGAATCAAGAAACTAAAACCTAATCACAAATAACAATCGAATTCTCATTTTTTGGGGTCTTGAAGGAATATTCATCGACAAACAATTCGAGTGATTGAGTTAAATCCCTATAATCCATTCCTTTTAAGAGAAACTCAACAATGCTTTAAACTATGATTCTCTGAAATTTCTCATCAAATTTTTCTGAAAATGGTCCAAGAATGTTTATGTGTGCATTAGTGTAAACCGATTGTTGTTGATGTTACCAGGAATCGATTTTTGTTGTACACCTACATAAACCGATTCTGCGTTAATATGATGAACATCAACCACAATACGTTTACGCTAATGCACATATAAACATATTATGGGTTCAAGTATGGATTTGTAGAGAAATCAAGAATCGGTCTTTATGTGGCTTATATATAAACAAATTATGGAAAGGTAGTTATTTTCCATTATTCAAAATTCACAATCGGACTATACGTGCCTCCATATAATCCAATTATTGCCGCAAACGGGCTTTTTTTTTTTTTTTGAAAATTATATCCGTTGGTCCTTTGTGTATATAAACCGGATAACCTATCCTCTATCATACACTACCTTATTCAAAGAAATCTTTCTCAATTGTTCATTTTTCATTCGAAGATGTCAAGTCCATCATCATCAACTACTATCAATTCATTCGAACACATATTTAGAAGATGAAAACGAACTACTCCATCATCATCAACTACCAATTCATTTGAAGACATACTTAAAAGAAGCAAACAAACTATCACATCATCATCAAGTGATGCAATGGAAGAAGAAGATATACTCAAGGCAAAGAAACGAGGTGAGGACCAATTCCAACTAAGGCATGGATTGAAGGATGTTAAGTAAGAGACCGAATAGGCTAATAATAATACCTAGTCAAGGATCTTCCCGAGGAACATCAACATGAGAGTATATTTTGGATGCAAGTTGCATCGGGTCCTTTCGTTCCAAAGATGGGCGAGAAGTACTAGAAACCACACCATGATTATCGACCCGATTATATTTGTTCAAGGACGATTCACGTTAAGAAATTGTTCTCCAGTACAACGATTTTCTCGCTAGGCACAGAGTCGACAGGTTTGCAGCACATGATGCTTATACCAGGTGGAGAGAAGAGTTGTTGTATCATTTCAAAGCCGCATTGATAGTTGAATCTCACAATAAGAAATAAAGAAATTTGTTTTTTCACAGTTACAAGATCAATGTGTTGGTCTAGTACCGTACTAGTTTATCATCGCAACGTACTAAGTTTGAATTTTAATAGTTTGTGCAACGTGGAAATGAACCACAATCGGATTATGTTGAACCACATGTAGTCCGATTGTGGAATCAGAAGTTGTTTGTTTTTCTGTAACTTATTTCATCCAAAATCGGATTACATCTTTGTCCACATATAGACCGATTCTGAATGAATTCCCTGGAAATTTTTGTTCTGAATCATTTTATAGTGACTCCAGCGTAAACCGATTCCTCGTTGAATTCAGAATAAGTTTATAGTTCATTCCATACAAACCGATTCTGAAAAAGCTGCAAAATACTAGATTTAGAATCAGACTTTAATAACGTATAAGTACACCGATTTTGTTACAAATTTCATAAATTAAAAGTAACAAAAAAAAGACAAATCAATTTCATTAATTAAACTTGGTTTAGTTTGCAAGATACAATATACGAAAGAGACAATATATAAGCATCTGATAGTTCATGTTCAACAAAATGAAAATACTTATTCCAACACTTAGAGACTCTTGATTTGATCCAGTTCGACAAACTCTTCCCACCACTTCATGTTGGGCTCATATTTTTTCAGTCATTCCTTGGTTGAGTCTGAGAAATATTTGTGTTGTCTCCTTGTGGTCAATTTCTAGCAGTCAGTAGGTATAAACAGCTGATGCGGGTTCTGAATCACTTAGCATGGAAAAACTTTACAAAGTTCATCATTTAGAACACCACCACCTTGTTGGGGTGAGTTATTTCCATTGAGATATTTACTAGATTAGTTGGAAGCTTTTCAAGCCGTCGATATGCCACAACTGGAAGTTTGTTGCTATGGGTAGATCTGTTAAATCTTTAAATTCATATTTGTAATCATATACTAGTTTTTAACCGAACCTTTAGAGTTTATTTATTTATTAATTTATTTTGGTGAAAATCACATTTCAATTTATTAAAACAAAAATAATGAGTATTGTTAAAGCACTGCTCGGTCGAACTCGCAAGCGTTTCTATCTCAAGCTTATTTTTCAAGTTTAGTTTCCAAAACTATATATAAGTCTTGATTTCTAATCTACTTATAGCTAAGTCTCGGATTATGATAGCTAGTGTAGTTGAGATTTAGACTCCACGGCATTCATCGATTGAAGATGAAGAACTATTAAGGAGAGCTTGTGGAACTTCATCAACAAAAGGTATGTGGAGACTTGAACTCATCTATCACTCAAAAGTTTATTTCTACTCTATCTCCTATTTGAGACAAAATTCGTATAATTATATAGACTTCCACTATACACATTTGATATTTTGAGTTGAGTTTAACTCGCTTACATATTTCTCGAAATATGTGTTGGTAAGCTTTCGCTTTAACCAAGTTCATCTCATATTCTTGACGAAAGTCAAAATATAATCATGTGAAAATCGTCTGGTAACATCTTATATGATTTGTATGAGACAGTCATTTGGTGTAGACTAAGAATATTTTATATTGATCATTTGATCACTGGAAAATTTCTTTGAAGCTAATAGTTTGTGTGAGACAGCTATTGTCGTCTTCTAAGAATGTTTCAATGATTAAAATGGGAGTTTATAACAATTTATCATTAATTGGATATAGCACAATATGCGTACTTGTATGCTAACTGTTGCAAGTTATTCCTAGTCCGAGAGCCATTAGTTGATGTCCGGGAACTTAGTAAGTCCGACTACTAAGTTCAAGTCCGTATGCTTACCGGCGTAAGTTCAAGTCCGGGAATTCAACTGAGCTTGGTGGTGTACGACCGTATGTGTACCCGTTCGCATACTGGCGAACCCATACCAAGTCCGACTACTTAGGTATGCGTACCCGTTTGCATACTTGAGTGGGTTATGTTCTAAAATCGTTTTGTTCATGAACTAGTACATTTATAAAATAAGGAATGAAATATTTTGGAAACCATGGCTATAATGTTCATGAATTGATTCGAGTGAACCAAAATCGATTTTGTTTCAATTTTGTCTTGTATACTTATATAAGAATATAAACAACTTAACAACTCTATAACTAGTTTGATTTGAGTCATTTGAACTAGTTGTGTTAAGATGAACAAGGTTGATATGAAAGTGTTCATATGGATAACTTCGGTTAAGTATTGTTGAGCCAACAAGGTGTACACGTTTAGGTACAGTTACCCATATTTAAATTAAGTCACTTTTCATTTGTGTGTAACAACCTAATTATAAGTTCGATCTAACGGTTGAAAGATATTAGCTTGAGTATAATAAGGTTTTCATCTAACGGTGAATATTTAATGCTTTGTTACCAAGGTAACATTGATTGCAAACCCTGATTTGAAGAATATATAATGGATAACTCTAGAAACTAGGAATCCTAATCCCCACATCTCATGTGTGATACTAGATGAGACTAGAGTCAATTCTCCTTTAACCAAGGTTTTTCTAAAACCATTATAGGTTAACGACTTAAAGACTTCATTGGGATTGTGAAGCCAAACCCAACTATTTTATTTGTAGTTGTGTGTTCTGATCTTGCTTTATTCTATCGTATTGAGTACTATCTTCTCTAAGATTTGCTCGAGATTTAATCTCCGATAGGCAAGATAAAAAGAAGTCACAAACATATTCTTCTCATCGTTTGTTATTCCACAATATCTTGTTTTCCTACCATATGATTAAGATTATTATGAGGTGATTGATATTACTAGGTTGTTCTTCGAGAATATAAATTCGGTGTATCAATTGGTTCCTGTTCAACTTGATTTATCAAAAGACGGAACAAAACTCATAGGTATTTTTATAAGAGATAGATTTATCTATTCAATAGACTTTTCTGTGTGAGACAGATTTGTTTATCAAGTTTTCGACTTTGGGTCATAGAAACTCTTAGTTGTGGGTGAGATCATCTAAGGGAATTAAGTGCGTAGAGTCCTGTTAGGATTCAGAGGCATAAGGAACGCGACTGTACCTTAATCAGTGTGAGATTGGTTAGGGATCAACTATATTGCAGTCCGAAGTTAACATATAGTAGGCTAGTGTCTGTAGCGGCTTAATACAGTGTGGTGTTCAAATATGGACTAGGTCCTGGGGGTTTTCTGCATTTACGGTTTCCTCGTTAACAAAATTTCTGGTGTCTGTGTTATTTTGTTTCCGCATTATATTTGTGTATATAATTGAAATATCACAGGTTGTGCATAGTTCAATCAATTAGATAATTCAACCTTTGGTTGTTGATATAAATTGATTGATGATGACACATTTTCACCTATAAATACATTAGTTGGGACTCATTTTATCACTAATAAACTTGTTTGTAGGTGTTTTGGGGCCATAAACATTTTTGGAAAAATCGGCTCGAAAAGTTATTAAAGGCACCCCTGGAGGACACGTGTTATTCGGACTCTCAATGTTGGTTAAGGGATACCTCAATTACTAAGGAGCACCTCAACGGGTAGGGGACACCTTCCTTACTATTTACACCCCATAAGGCAAGTGCTAAAGGGACACCCGTACAGGATTAGGGGGAGGACATCTTCTTCCCAAATTCAAAATCATAAAATGGCGGGAAAATGGCAACAAAATTAGGGTTTGTGTTTGGGGTGTGTATAATGAGATTCAATCGATGAAAATTCTTGGGTTAGTCTATTACGGCTTAACAGGGTTGGTATGATCGATGAAATTGATAAACTTAGACTGGATTGGGTATTTGAAGCAAATCAGGGAGTTTGAAGACCCGAGAGGTGCTGTTTTGGATTTGGAAATTTTCAAAGGAGATTAAATCGATATAATCAGTTTAGGATATCCTGTTTGACTAAAAAAGGGCTAGTATATGAGTTGGAATCTATTAAAGTGGGATGGTTACGTGGATTGGAGAAAACAGAGCATGAGAGTTTCATGGGGCTATGTTAAGAATATTACGTGAATATACCATGCTTGCACGAGTTCTACTCTGTCTTGGAGTTTTATTTATCATGTAAGGAGTATGCTGAGATAAAACAGATGCTTGGAGGAAAGAAAAGGGAAGAATCACGTAAATATGGAAGAATATCATCCCCGAGTAAAAGAAAATTTTCTTGATTTATGACAGAGATTTGATGATCCAGTGGAGTATAAATAAGGTTCTCGGACCACATAGAAGAATATAGAGAGTTGGGGAGAATAGTAGAGGATTGCAGAGCAGATTTTTCGGCTTCTGCAGAAAAGAAGAATAAGAAGAACAGACTACACTTGTAGTCTGTCGTTTAGAACTTTCATTGTTTCTTCCATGAACGACAGTTTCCTGCGACAAAACAAAATAATTATTTTCTACCACAGTCATTGTAATAGTTTTGTAACGGCTTGACAGCGTTGTGAAATTCAGTTTTCTTATATTTTCACCTCTTGTAAGCACTTTTGAGTAATGAAAATGAATTTTGAGCGTGTCTACAATATGAGGAGTTAAACCCCTACACTGGGTCGACGGGTGAATCCGAATTTCATACATGGGTGAATTTGTTTTATTCTTTTTATGACTTTTGCACTTATTTTAAATTGATTTATGATTTGAATTAATCAGTTATTATTTTATTTGATGGGTGATGCTTGCTTAAATGTTTGATGTCCCATGCTTACGATTTATAATTAATATTTTGAGAATCTACCTTGGAAAAAATAAGATTCCATGTTTTATTTATTGAGATATAATTGCTGAATAATAAATAATTGAACCTATTGATATGAATTCGGTGGAATCCTAGACCCGGTAACTCTCGCATTTGTTTATCATTTTCATTAAACCTTTAAATTTAATCTCAACAAAGTCCGAGTGAACGACGACCTATTTACTACAACAACAATTAAAAATCTTATCAATTGACACTTGAACATTTGTCTTTGGTACCGTTCAAGTTATTTCTCATAATAATCAGGCTCACGGATTCTATCTGTTTCACTTGCTGATTACATTGAGAAACATAGATATAACTCTTGGATATATTTCCATTGATTGAGTCTGACTGTCTAGTTGATTATCTTGGAAATTATATTGGAGTTTGTCCATACAGATTTCCTAAACGAAATATTGGGTGTGGTTGTTAGACCCCCGCTTTTTCAGTTGGTATTAGAGCAGGCAAACACTATAAACCTAATAAGTGTGTGTTTGACTGATCCTCAAAGTTTGTCCTTATGGGAAATTACTTGGAAAACTTGTTCTGGACATCTGTAACACACGCCAGAATTCCTTAAAGATTGTTCAGAAAATATTATCTAAAAGATCTATGGTTTCTCAAGATAATCCATTTCCACCTAAGGCTTTGGAAAACTTAGATGATGAGAAACAGTCTAAAGTAAAAAAATAAGAGTTCTTCTAAGAAAAACCATTCAAGAAAACGTGGTCAAAGCTCAAGGATATGGAATCTCACTAGATTATTTCTTAATCTCGTTTAGGAATATTATCATGATGTATCTAATGACAAAGATCTATTTAAACCTTTTGAAAGTGTTTTTAAATTCTTAGAAAGACTCAATTCGATTGAGGAAAAGTTTCATTCTGATAATAGTTCCGTACCTGTCAAATCATGTACTCATGATGTATGAACCATGCCTACTACCAACTCATGTGAAATTAATAAAAAGATTTTTGGTGAGTTTGGTTTAGGTTCCAATTGTCAGAAAATGCCATTCCTTGGTCATAATAAAAAAGATTTAAAAAGTTTTATAACCCTGAGTATCATCATTACTATGATTATACTTCTAGTACATTTCACAAATATCAACCGGAGACATTGCATGAGGTTCGCTCTGCACACCTAGCCTCTTGGTAACAAGCTTGGCTCTACCCTATTTGTATATAACTTGAGATGGGGCAAATAACTGTTTGATCAATTTTTGTGTTTGGTTTAATTTGCTTTTATTGTTTTTTAGAAAAACTCCTCGACATATTTTTTATCTACCCAAGGTTAGATAAAATGATGTAGTTCTTTCTACTATCCTTTTTACTGCACTATGTTGACTTTTTTCACAGTGTGTGAACCTTGGTAGTTGAACGTTTTGGAAATCCTTCTTTCCTTTTATGGGTCGCGGTTCATGATTGGGTCCAAGCCCATTAATTGGGATATAATTATAGTTGTGGTATGCGTACCTTTCTTCTACCTTCTCTTGACCGCGTACGTGAACAATTCTAGGGTTCATGTATCATCTCCATTAAAAACATCTTGGAGGTCCAAGAGAGGCAAAGGTTTTTCTTAATGTTCAAGAAGCATATCAGGTAAGTTCTTCCTTCTCCTTGTTCTCTCATTTCTTAAATCTCATGGGGAATTTCAAGGTTTCAAAAAGCTTAGATTCATCCTCTTCTAGCATGATTATATATACTTAAAAATTAAGACTCTATTAGAATTAGATTTATTAATGATTCTAGTAGCAAGGTATTTGAAAGGATTTCTTCTAGTTCTTTCATTCTAGAAAAGAAATCGGATATGGTTAGTGGTCATGAAGAAGATTTAGTTTGTTTTGAAAAAATTAATGTTGGAAACATCTTTAATGGTATTGGTGAAGGATTTGACACTCTCACAAGAATCTTGTATGATAACATCCATGATGTTGATCTTGATGATATGGAATTCAAGACCATGATAAATAGAGAAAGTAATCTTGTTAATAGAGAGTTGATCTCAAGGATTGCCAAAATCTCTTTGGATAATTTTCGCCTTCCTAGACCAAGGAAAGAAAGACCATCATATGAAACCATTTCTAATGGTCTTTGTGGAAAGAGTGTTGATTGGATTTAAGATAAATTTCCTACTAATTATCTTGGTCTTGCTTTGATGTCTTTCGGAAAACTTAGTATATCTAATATTTGTCCCTCCACAATTGAGAACTCTCGGTGGAGTCGTGAGTTTGCGGAGTTAGTCTATTTCCTTGAATTGGCACTACACCAAATCCAGGATTTAGCAACGCTTGGTTTTTCAGTTGTGCAACGGATATAAACGTTGCAGAAATTTTTCCGTTGCACATAAAGAATATACGTTGTACAAAATACTGATTATCGGAAAGAGAATTAGGAAATATGATACGCTTGTAATTTATTTTCATATCTGAGGACGAAAAAGTCTATTGCATTCTTATTATTCTCAATTTCTTTCTGTTTTCTTATTTTTTTTATTCTAGTCTCTCTCCCAAAATGTTATCGACTTCTCTTTTATTTTTTCTTCTCTGCTCAAATAATCTGAAATCTGCGAAGCCAAACCTTTCAGAAATCAAAACCCATATATCCTAAACCTTCATCTCACAAATGAAAACCCATCTTTCATAAATCAAACCCAATTATTGGTAACCCCAGTTTCCTTTCAAACCCTAGATATCATATGCGATTTTCTCAATCAGAAAACCTAGTTATTTTTTCTATTTTTTTTTTTTTATGAATTTGAGTTTTGTATCTGCTATTGTATATCCTGAAATCTAGTTTTATCGATCTTATAGGGTTTATTTGTTTAATTTTATAAGTTGTCAAAATCATTTAGGTGTAATATTTATAGGGTTCTTTTTATTTCGGTGTGGTTTTGGTTTGTCACAGTAGAATCTCAACGCTTCGATCTGAAATTTATTGGGTTTGTGTTTGGTTGATCTAGTTGTTTTGGTTCCTCTTGTTGTTCCATGAAGTTATTGAATCATATTTTCATTGTTGACCACTTTAGAAGATTCACTAGGATTTATGCAATCATGAGAAGGTGGTACTATGTAAATTTCAAGTTTATTTTTAATTTTCATGTGCATTAAAACTTAATTATTCCCTTTATGGATCCGATTTTCTTCCAAACTAATGACATATTCATTGTTTTTATTGTAGATGGAGTTGTGATTACTTGGAATGGAACCTTAAAGGAAGATTGCAGTTCTATGCCATTGTAGGTTGCAGATGGAGTAGGTATAAAGAAAAATATAACTTTTGTGTGTGATTTTTAAGTTTATAGCCTCTCGTGTCAATGATTTGTTTGTCAATTTACATGTATTGCAATGCATCCTATAGCATTCAGAAGTTCAGGATCACATTTATGCCTTTGTCCATTTTAAATTCGGGTTTAATTTTTAACTTTATAGCGTCTCTTTTTAATTGAGTTGGAGAGTCAATATACAGAATAATGATGAACGTTTATTTGTGTGTTTGTCAAGGTAATACTTGAAGATGTTTGCAATCTGTACCAGCTGCTGGAGTGTGTCTATAGAATTCCATCTGGTGAAACAGATTGAATCCACCTTTTTATTATTCTTGTCCAGTTATCTCTTATGCAAAAATATTAGCTGAATTCAGAGAGTAATGTGAAACTATATATTGAATTGGTTTTGTTTTTGCCTCTACATTAATCTCGCAGGACCACTAGATGTTGTTTAATTGAAACCGAGTTCATGTTGTCATTCATTGTGGCTTCGCTGGTAGTATCTTTATTTTTTTATGAAATCATTCTTGTGTGTATTGCAGACAATAAGAAACTCTCCTAACAAGGGAAGGGTGTATGTAAATAAAGATCGAGATGTTGTTACAAGTATGTTGTCTAGGGAAAAATAATTTGACCAGAAGAACTTGATGGAGTGGTTAGTTCATTAACTTCTGATTGGTTTTTCTTGTGGTAGGTCAATTATCACTTGTTCTTATTTTAGGAATGTTGTTTGATGATTGTTGCATTTAAAATTTACGTGTACGGTTTATTTGTATGTAGATTGTGCAGTCTGTTGTGGATGTTGTTCTTGATCAAATACCTATTTATTTGTACTACGTTCTGATTTGCGGTTGGCAAGGATGATTCAGCACGACATTGTCGAGGGAGGCAAAGATTTGTACTTCTTTGTCTCTCATATGGATATGGCTATGGACTCCGATCCTGGTGAAGCGTTCAATCAGGTAACACACTAACACATGTACACTGAATCAATATGAACTTTCATTTTATTCAGTTGAACATATGAACTATAAATTATATCCCGTTATTCAATTATCTAATTCAAATTTCACCTCAATGTTTTAAATGCTTGTATACGCGATTCTCCCTTATCGACGATGAATACACTTACATCAAAAAACTCACGGGATTTGGATGTAATATATTTTTAGAGGTTTCTTCTCATCTTTATACTCTTTCAGGGACAAATATGGGGCCAAATATGGCAATTTCTGGTGCTAGCCCTGTTAAAAAGAGCACATGGTTGTTGAGATTAAACAAATGTCTGAAGTGGAAAGTTTCAAATGTTACGTTCCTGTTATAAATTTTTTTATGGAGCTATTTGTATCTAGTGTATAAGCTGAATAATGCAAGTCTTTTCACTACTCCAAGGTCTTGTAAAGTTTGACAAATTTTTTAATGTTCAGGTTGAGAACAATGAGCTTGGGATATGATTGCTGGTAGTGAAGGAAATAATTAGAAGTCGGAAAGATGATTGCTAATATAACGGATAAAACAGCGGTAAGAGCTTCAAGTAAAAAATGGGCCAATCATAAGGGTGGGAATAACCTCAAAATGCAGAATGTATGAAGAAGCCCACTCATGTAATACCTCAAAGGCTCGAAGAACTGACACTTTAAGAACAGCCGTTGTATATTCACCTTGAAGAAGGAAAGAAATTTGAGAACAACCTCTATGTTATAGAAGGGATGCAATTTTACTATGGTTGTATTTCCCTATACTTTGTTAGGTGAAAGGTCATTCTGTACTCCTAGTGTGATTTTTATGTCATACTTTTTTTAAGATTTGACAGTTTATTTCATTTCCCTAGGTGGCTTCATGTTTTATCTGCCATTATAGACGAGTAGCAGACACGTCATAAAAATAGGAGCAAAGCATTTGAAGGAAAATCCAAGTTACAGAGCCTCTTAGATATTAGGGCAACTGGGCTAGAACATAGGTGAGTTAAATGTTAGTGTAAACTTACTATGTCCGCAGTTCCCATGAGAAGAAATTTGATACAAATAATTCTTACAAGCATGCAGCTGCTCCTGTATACCTCCCATATCAATATGGAAATCCATATGGTGGTGCTGTCATGGTTGCTGCATATGGTGGTATAACTATTGGGTTTGGTGGTATGGTTGCTGCATATGGTGGCGTGGTTGCCAGTGGCGGATTTAAACAGGTTGGTTAAATTGTACGTTATGAATATATTCTCATTTGCTTATATCAGTTCGTTGTTTTCTCATGGAGTGGGATTGATATGTGCCGCAGCCTGTGATATATGATAGGGGACGAATGCCAGCAGGAATTGCAATGGTGCCGATGGTTCTACCAGATGGACGAGTTGGATATGTTTTGTAAGTTGTACGTCTTCGGTACTTGAAATAATTTAAAGTTCCCAGTGATCTTTATTTTATTTTTATTGATCCTTGTTCATGATGCAATTGGTACAGACAACAGCCTGGTGCCAAACTCATGTACCCCAAAAACCTCAGAGAGATGATAGTGGCAGTAGTGACTCATGTAGATCACAAGGAAGTAGATGAAATAATGGTGTGGTGATGGGGGTCGAGCTGGAGGTAAACCCTTATTAGTAGTGGTGGAATCATGTAATATGATGTTTTTTCTTAAAGAAACAAGAAAAAGAAACTTGAGACAAACTAAGTTAATTTTCCTAAACGTTTCTTTGGTTACTCACCCATAGTGTAATTATCTGTGTCTCACCTTTGGTAGTGTTTGGAATTGATTGTGATGATCAATAATTGTTCTTGAACATTGTGATGATATTGATATTCCATCCAAATGATAAATTGGGTTTTCTAGTTCATCTAAAATGGAATAAATGTAATATGCGGGTGCATTATTAATATATATTCAGGTGCAGAAATCTGTCGGAATACCAACTGACAATTTTTTTTTTATTCTGAAAAAGGTTTGCAACGGATATAAAAGTTGCACAAATTAGTATATATGTTGCACAAATTGGAAAAATAAAACGTTGCACCACCAATCAAGCAACGGTTATATAAGTTGCTCAATATAATTTGTGCAACGGATATTTTGTGTTGCACACAAATGTGCAACGCCGTTTTACCAACACTTATTACCGTTGCACAAATTCATAGCAACGTTTATAAACGTCACAAAAATGTTGTTTTGGTGTAGTGTGGATTCTCGAAGTCTTGATGGTTGTGAATTCATCATTCTTCAAATGCTCTCAATGACATCATCCAACAAGAAGTTAGGATTTCTTTCCTTAATTGAGCAAATTTTTCGAGCATTCTCTATTGCTCATATTGGCAACTCTATTGGAACTCTCAAACTTGTTCATCCTTGTACTTTCAAACGTATGAAGGAGGAGGCTTGCAAACGACAAAGATGTGATCCCCTTGATGGTTCTTGTGATCCTATCACCTTGAGTCTTCTTCATCAAATTCATAAGGGCGTGTATAAGATGAATTCCAAGGTAAAATGTTTACAAGAACAATTATGTGTGATTTCTACTAGGTTTCCCGAAATCAAGGAAGATATGGATATTATTCAAGCCTCTTGGATGGTTTCTGATAAGAATTTATTTTTGTGAGAATTTATCTTGTTTTTTGTTATATCTTGGAAACTTCTTATGAGAATTTATTTTTGTGTCTTAAAAAGGATAACTAGGGTTTGGAATATCAATTATTGTGAGTACACATAACTATTGCCAACGATTCTCATCTTGCAATGTTTTTAGATTTATTTATTTATTTAAATTCTAAATTTTTGAAGATGATTTTGCAGTATTAATATTTATTGGTTTTATATATTGCAAAAATAATTTTATGGGTTATGTGTGTTTACCTCCGTGAACTATGATTGTCCCATATATGTCAAAAGTTAAGTCTATTATATGTCCTTATGCAAATGTTGATGGAAAATAGAATGAACTTTTGATAACAAAGATTAAGTCTATGGTATCATTATGCAATATATTTATGAAAATAGAATGAATCTTTGTATATTCCGCAGTATTGATCTTTCCCGGATCCACTTTTATGTGAAAGTGTTGTGCGTCTCCATAAGTTCTCTTATGTTGAGCATTTCCAATTAAATTAATCATGGGTTTTCTTGTGGTTAATTTAATTGAGTTTTCTGGATACAAATTCATGTTTCATGAATTTTTTAATGTCCAAAGAAATCCTTATTTTCTTGTAAAAGTAAGGTCGCTCTTGTTGTTCTTTAGGGAATGATATTTTATTGTGGGTGGGTGGGGGGGGGGTTCTTAATTGAACTTGTGCTTAATTTCCAAATCTTTATGGGGAGTGCGGCTGTGGAATATTGTAGGAGTTATCTTGTATCTTTATGAACTCCTTGATGAACACACTAAGTTTCGACTATGTGAAATCATCGAAACAAAATTGATATGTTCTCCTTTAGTCATGAAGTATCTTTATGAGAATTTCATTATGATCCCGCTAGTTTTCGTACCTTTGCCAATTTATATTGACAAAAATGGGGAGAATTATTGTGTAGTTCACACTACAAATACATATGGTTTACGGATCATTATGTAAGGGGGAGTGGTTTTCATTGTGAGATGAAGTATTGACTAATGGGGAGTGATACACATCACCATAGTATTGTTTTCAAAGTTGTGATACAATTGGACTTTGATGTTGTGTAATAATACTATGACACTGTATAACAATACGAAAACATCATGTTTTTATATATTTTTATAGCTATGGATCTTCAACAACTATGATGTTGAGTTGAACACGTTCAGAATCACTGGAGTACTTAGAAGTGACGAATATTTCGAGTAATGTTGAAGAACCAAGGAAATAAAGCATTTGGTTGACAATCTACAAAGTTTATTTATTTTCTAATCCATATGTATTGATAGTTTTGTCACTAAAATTGACAAAGGGGGAGATTGTTAGATCACTGCTCGGTCGAACTCGCAAGCATTGCTATCTCAAGCTTGTTTGTCAAGTTTAGTTGCCAAAACTATAAGTCTTGATTTCTAATCTACTTATATCTAAGTCTCGGATTAGGATAGAATGTGTAGTTGAGCTTTAGACTCCACGACGTTCATCGATTGAAGACGAAGAACTACTAAGGAGATCTTGTGGAACTTCATCGATTGAAGTTTATTTCTATTATATCTCTTATTTGAGACAAAAGTCGTATATCTATATAGACTTCGATTATAACAATTGATATTTTGATCTGAGTTTAACTCACTTACATATTTCTCGAAATATGTGTTGGTAAGCTTTCGCTTTAACCAAGTTCATCTTTTATTCTTGACGAAAGTCAAAAGATGATCATGTGAAAATCGCCTAGTAAAATCTTATATGATTTGTATGGGACAGTCATTTGGTGTAGACTCGGAATGTTTCATATTGATCATTTGATCACTTGAAAATTGCTTTGAAGCTAATAGTTTGTGTTAGATGGCTATTGTCATCTTCTAAGAATGTTTCAATGATTGAAATAGAAGTTTAGAAAAATTAACCACTAATTGGATTTAGCATAGTATGCGTACTTGTATGCTAACTGTTGCAAGTTATTCCAAGTCCGAGAACCAAATTATATATACCTGTAAGCGTACAGGTTTGTTGGATGAAGTCCGGGAGCTTAGTATGCATACCCGTATGCGTACCGGTGTAAGTTCAAGTCCGCGAATTCAACTGAGTTTGGTGGTGTACGATAGTATGCATACCCGTTCGCGCACTAGCAAACCCAGACCAAGTTTGGCTACTTAGGTATGCGTACCCGTTTGCATACTTGAGTGGGTTATGTTCTAAAATCGGTTTGTTCATTAACTAATACATTTATAAAATAAGGAATGCAATATTTTGCAAATTGTGGCTATAATATTCGTGAATTGATTCGAGTGAATCAAAATCGATTTTGCTTTAATTGTGTCTTGTATACTTCTTGAGAATATAAACAACTGAACAACTCTATAACTAGTTTCATTTGAGTCATTTGAACTAGTTGTGTTAAGATGAACAAGGTTGATATGAAAGTGTTCATATGGATAACTTTGGTTAACTATTGTTGAGACAACAAGGTGTACATGGTTAGGAACATTTACACATATCTAAATGAAGTCACTTTTCATTTTTGTGTAACAATCTAAGTTCGATCTAACGGTTGAAAGATATTAGCTTGAGTCTAATCAGGTTTTCATCTAGCGGTGAATATTGAATGCTTTGTTACCAAGGTAACATTGATTGCAAACCCTGATTTGAAGACTATATAAGGTATAACTCTACCAACTAGGAAACCTAATCCCCACACCTCCTGTGTGATACTAGTTGCGACTAGAGTAGATTCTCCTTTAACCTAGGTTTTCCTATACCTATTATAAGTTAACGGCTTAAAGACTTCATTGGGATTGTGAAGCCAAACCCAACTATTTTTTTCATAGTTGCGTGTGCTGATCTTGCTTTATTCTATCGTATTAAGTACTATATTCTCTAAGATTTGATCGAGATTTAATCTCCGATAGGTAAGATAAAAAATAGTCACAACATATTCTTCTCATCATTTTTGATTCCATAATATCTTATTTCGCTACCATACAATTAAGATTATTGTGAGGTGATTGATATTACTAGGATGTTCTTCGGGAATATAAGTTTGGTGTATCAATTCGTTCATGTTCACCTTGATTTATCAAAAGACGAAACAAAACTCATATGTATTTCTATGGGAGACAGATTTATCTATTCAATAGACTTTTCTATGTGAGACGGATTTGTTTATCAAGTCTCGACTTTAGGTCGTAGCAACTCTTAGTTGTGGGTGAGTCCATCTAAGGAAATCAAGTGCTTAGAGTCCTGTTGGTATTTAGAGGTGTAAGGAACGCGACTGTACCTTAATCAGTTTGACATTGGTTACGGATCAACTACATTCACGTCTGAAGTTAACTTGTAGTGGGCTAGTGTCTGTAGCGGCTTAATACGATGTGGTGTTCAAATCTGGACTAGGTCCCATGTTTTTTTCTTCATTTGCATTTTCCTCGTTAACAAAATTTTTGGTGTCTGTGTTATTTCGTTTCCGCATTATATTTGTTTATATAATTGAAATATCACAAGTTGTGCATAGTTCAATCAATTAGATAATCCAACATTTGTTTGTTGATATAAATTGATTGACACTTGAGCATTAGTCTTTGGTACCGTTCAAGTTGTTTCTCATAATAATTAGGCGCATGGATTCTATCTGTTTGATTTGCTGATTACATTGAGAAACAGAGATATAACTCTTGGATATACATTTTTCTGATATAACTACCACTGGATATATATTTTTCTGAAAGTCTTCGCAAGATATATACAAACATCCAAATACCATAATAGATGCTCTTACGAATCCAAAATTCAATATAAACGTAAAACTTTAAATAACATAAAAATTAAGTGTTTTCCACGAACTAAACTTTTAAAAATTTCTTGTACACATATATATTTGAATTTAAAATACAAACAAAATAACAAACAACAGAAAAATATCTATAAGAAGATGATGTCTGAGAGCATCGATTATTAGTTTGTTTTTTTTTTAATGCTTTTGAGTTTATGATGGGTTTCTTTTTATTTTGTTTCATCCATGAAAATTTTGCGCATACAAATATTGGAATTTATTGTTATGGCGGCTAATACCGATTTTGCAGTTTTTTGAGTTCTTAAACACTTAGCTGAAGACTTGAATGTGCCTTATATGTTTGTTCCTTCCTCCCAAGACCTTGGTTGAGGATGTGATATTCGTGGGAAAGAAAACGAGTGTGCTGCTTATTCTGTGGAAAAGAGAAAACAAAGGCGATTGAATGCTGAAATTAATAAAGGTTTACTACAAAACATTGCTATCAATAGGACCCAATTGATATCATCGTTTTCTACGTAATTAAGAATGAGCAAACCTCATGGAAATAACACATCTCCACTAAAGGTACACAAATGGCCCAACTCATTAAAAAGCTATCAACCATGTGTTGGTTGGAACTCACTATGAACCGGTGAGTTATGGAGACCAATTTTTCCAACTCTACCCTCTATGGTTAGGTAGGTTTAGGTACCTAGTTTAATTTATACTACCCTAAATGTGAGTTACCCATCGAATTTGGGTTTTTAACAGTTTCGTTATGCATGTATCTGACCGAATAACTTGAAAATATAATAGGGAAAATTTGAAATCACCGTTAATGGTGACTTCCGAAAATGAAGCCCGGGAGTTTTTCATAATCTTCTCATATAAAATAGATCAATGAAGTTTATTATGCAATAAGAAAATTCGGGATTATAATTTGGAGTACAAACACAAAGAATCCAAGATAAACTAATAGCGCAACTATACGTTGAAAAAACTAAAATTGCTGCTAATAAGATTGGGAAAGTCCGCCATTAATAGAGCTCTAACATCGAGCAAGAACACTACCAGTCTACCATCATCTAAATCTTGAGACAGAAAGTGATATTTGGTGTTCTATCTTCCACAAAAAGATGTGGAGAGTTCAAGCTTCTATTTATATGCAATCGGCAGTACATTATTCAAAACAAGTAGAAAATACAGGTAGATCCTAATTAATATTCGGAGCCTTTAGTTGATGACCAGACTAGGTGTTTGGTTGTTGCACTTCTTGTTGAGCTGAACGCGAGTCTTTGGTGAGCTGTTGTAGACTTGGAATAACACCCTCCCTCAAGTTGAACCGGAGTTGACGAATGTTCAACTTGTCCCTTAGTAGCTGGAAACGGACTGGAGACATCCCCTTTGTAAAAATATCCGCCAGTTGATCTTTGGTGCTTATAAAATTTACATGTAGTTGTTTACTCGCCACTCTTTCTCGAACAAAATGGTAGTCTATCTCAATATGTTTGGTACGCGCATGGAAGATAGGATTGGCTGTGAGATAGGTTGCACCTAAGTTATCACACCATAGAGAAGGGGCTGATGGATGAATACCCAATTCTTTGAGCAACGACTGAATCCATATAAGCTCTGAAGTCGCAATTGCTATGCCCCGATATTCAGCTTCGGTGCTAGAATTGGAGACTATTTTTTGTTTTCGTGCACTCCACGAGATGAGATTTCCACCGAAGTATATACAATATCCACTAGTAGACCATCTATCATCCAAATTGCCAGCCCAATCGGCATCGGAGTAAGCATGCAGAGAGTAGTCCTTGTGCGGTTTGATAAACAGTCCATAGTCAATGGAATACTTCAAATAGCGTAAAATGCGTTTCACCAGCTCCCAATGTTCTATATATGGCTCATGCATGTACTGACAGGCCTTGTTTACTGCAACCGATATATCCGTCCTGGTGATATGTAGATATTGCAGCGCACCCACAACACTCCTATAAAGAGTAGGATCGGAAAACTTCTCTGAGCCATGTTTTTGTAGTCGTGTATTAGCTGCCATAGGCGTGCTGACTGGTTTGATGCCATCCAGTTTTTTTCTTCTCAACAAGTCAGAGATGTATTTTCTTTGAGTAAGTACCAAATTCATACCTTGGCGAAGCACTTCTACACCTAGGAAGAAAGACAATTCTCCCATATCCTTAACTGCAAAGGCAGCACCCATATCAGAAACTAGTTTGTCAATCAGCTGAGGGTCAGAGCCAGTGACAATGATGTCATCGACATATATCAAGACATAAGTTACAGAGTCTTTGGTTTTCTGCACAAACAACGATGTATCAGCAATAGAGGCTGTGAAACCAAGTTGGAGAAGATGACCACTAAGCCGTGAAAACCAAGCATGGGGTGCCTGTTTGAGCCCATACAAGGACTTATGCAATCTGCAGACATGGTTTGGATAATTAGGATCAACGTATCCAGCAGGTTGCTTCATGTATACCTCTTCCTCTAACACACCATGCAAAAATGCGTTTTCGACATCTAGTTGACATAAGCTCCACCCATTCATCACAGCAATGGAAAGAACTAATCTGATGGTACATGGTTTTACCACTAGAGAGAATGTTTCATCATAGTCAATGCCCTCTTGTTGTTTGAATCCTTTTGCAATTAGTCGAGCCTTGTACTTTTCTATACTTCCATCTGGATTACGTTTTATGCGATACACCCATTTGGATCCTACCACATTCATGCCATTTTCAAATTTTACTAAGGAGTAAGTACCATTACGTATCAATGCATTTATTTGAGTATCCATGGCATCTCTCCATTGAGGAATTTTACATGCTTGTGAATAACACGTAGGCTCCATGAAATCTTTGTCTTGCAAAGGGTGTTTGGTAGTGATGAGACATAACTTCTGGATTGGCTTAGTAATCCCATCTTTTGCTCTTATTGTCATTGTATGGCAAGGTGCTGGTTCAAGTGGCAGAGGCTGATTTTGCGTTACTGCAGGTGGTGACGTCAGTTCTGAAGTAGACACATCATCAGACGATCTTGCAGGTTGCACAGGCGATGGATACCGGTGTGGCGATGGCAATGGTTGTACAATAGCTGCAGTAGGAGGTTGTTGATGCTCTTGCAGATTGGTGGAATACTAGAGCATCAAGTATGGACGTGCTTGTGCAGTTTGTCGACTGACAGTGCTCAGTTTCCTGCTGCTGAGGAGGAGAAAATGGAAATGTAGATTCTTCAAATCTCACATGACGTGAGATGTATTCCCGCTGTGTTGGTTGATAAAAACACACATACCCTTTGTGAGATGAACTATATCCTATAAAGATACAAGACAGTGATCTAGGTTCTAACTTGTTTGAGTTGTATGGACGAAGACACGGATAAGCAAGACAACCAAAAACGCGCAAGAATTTGTAATCTGGTTGCTTGTGAAACAAAAGAGCTAGTGGAGTTTTGGACTCAGTTTTGGATTTCAGAATCCTATTTATAAGATAAGCTGCAGTAGTAAAAGCCTCAGTCCAGAAATCTTTAGGCATATGCGCCTGGAATAAGAGAGCTAGACCACTTTCAGTGACATGCCTAATACGTCGTTCTGCCAAACCATTTTGCGCTGAGGTATGAGGACAAGAAAATCTATGTTGAATACCACAATTGTTCAAATGGGATGTGATTTTTTTAAATTCTAGTGCATTGTCAGTTTGAAAAACTTTGATACGATGGCCTGTCAGATTTTCTACTTGTTTTTGAAACTTAATAAAAATGGATAAAGCATCTGATCGTTGAATCAATGGATACACCCAAGTATAATGAGAAAATGCATCCATTAATAGCAAATAATAACGGTAACCCTGTCTAGAAAGTTGTGGAGAAACCCAAATATCACCAACAATCAAACTCAAAGGTGTATCAAAAACAGTAGGACTAGGAGAAAACGGAAATTTCTTGCTCTTGCTGATGTGACATGAGTGACAAAAATCAAACTTCTTATTCATGACAGGAAGGGAAAAGTCATTGATTATTTTGGAGACTGTGGATAGCATTGGATGTCCTAAGCGCTGGTGCCACACAGGTAAACTGGCAGATAGATAAGATTGCGGAGACTGAGTTCTATTGATACCACCAACACCATCAAAGATGTAAAGTCCATTCTCATTCCTCCCCTTTAGCAGTATGGCCCCCGTGCACTTGTCCTTCACAACAAAATAGTTTGTGTGAAATTCAAAATAAACCTGATTTTCTTTGCAAAATTGATAAACAGAGAGTAGATTTTTTTTGATTTGAGGAACATGATAGATGTTTTGTAAAAGAAAACATCATGTTTTATGGGTAAACGTAGCATTACCAATATTTTCAATCGGCAGTGCATTACCATTACCAACTCTGACTTGGTCTGTGCCGTCATACTCATGCGGTATACAAAGGTTCTTGATATCAGCAGTTAAGTGGTGTGTTGCACCAGTGTCAGTTACCCACTGCTGCTCAGCTGGTCCACCAGGCAAAGAAATATACTCTGCAGGAGGTCCGCGGTTGTTGTTAGTGCTCTTCTCATAACGAAACCAACAACGATCTGCAGTTTGGTTCCTTTTTTTGCAAATATGGCAAAAAATATCTCCTTGAGCAGCACCCCTCTGTGGCTGTTGAGGTCAACGGTTGTTGTTGTTGTTCGGAGGATTTGGTCCCCTTGACTAATTACTTGCCAATCTTGGTGGATTCCTACTTGCAGATGCCGAGTTTGAGGAGACAATATTTTCCAGTGGCTGCTGCATCTGTGACATCTGGTGTTCAATTCTCATCTCAAAGGTGAGAAGATGAGTATTGAAGGTGTTGAGATCCATATCGTCAGCAGTACTCAGAGTAGTCACAATGGGATCATAAGTTTGATTTAATCCATTACATATGGACTGTTTCATCTCATGAACAGGTACAGTATAGCCAGTTACTGCAAGCTCATTAAACAATCGTTTAGCATCAGTTAAATAAGCCTTTAGAGTCTTATTACCTTTGTTCAAGTTGTGCAGCTATTTTTTGAGATTCATCTGGTGAGCAAACGTCTTAGGCGCAAACTCAGTCTCCAGTGCGTCCCAAATTTCTTTTGCAGTTTCAATCTTAGCTACCACTATGAGTACTTTAGGTGCCAAGGTTGAATTCAACCAACCAACAATGAGAGAATCCTGTGATTCATAAGTAGTAAAAGCAGGATTAATGGCTTCACTGTTTGGAAGTGTTCTTGGTGGTTTTTCTTTTGACCCATCAATAAACCTTGTGAGAGCATACCCTTTTAAAATAGGCTTAAACTGAGCCTTCCATAAGATGTGATTCGTCTCTATGTGTTTTAAAGTAACTAGATGATGGATGGGAACTTGACGGAAGGTGGTTGTTTCATCTGTCATTGTTGCTGTTGTTTAGGGTTTGGGTTTTTTTGTTTTTGGTTTTTTTTTGGTTTTTTTGTTTTTGCGGAAGCTGTGCTTGGATCGAAAGACTGATACCAAGACATAAAGTGATATTTGGTGTTCTATCTTCCACAAAAAGATGTGGAGAGTTCAAGCTTCTATTTATATGCAATCGGCAGTACATTATTCAAAACAAGTAGAAAATACAGGTAGATCCTGATTAATAGTCGGAGCCTTTAGTTGATGACCAGACTAGGTGTTTGGTTGTTGCACTTCTTGCTGAGCTGAACGCGAGTCTTTGGTGAGATGTTGTAGACTTGGAATGACATCTTGAATGGCCACTCCTCTTTCTTGATCACTAAATCACTAAACCTAGATTACTAAATCACATTAAAAAAAACAACTTCATTCCACTGAGGACCCTATTTTCGTTTTAAAGATTTGATTTGTCTATATTTGACATGATTATTGGAAGAAAAAATAAATAAAAAGTAAGATACCTTTGCACCTGTTCGTAGATGATCACGATTGTAAAATGGTTGTAAGATAAATAAGCTAAGTATGATTGGGAACGTGGAAAAATATTGACATATGGAAGACAAAGAAAAATGACAAAATCTAGGGTTATGGATTTTTACGACCGGTGGATGGAGAATATAAAAAGTCATGTGTCAAACATTGACAAACAGAGTTAGCCATTTAAACAGTCTTATTGAAATTAAAAAGTCAAGTGAATGATTTTTAACCGTCTTCCATTAGTATACGACCCAAATACACCAACGACATGTTCTACGACCTAGATCCTAATATAAACAAAAAGATATGACCTTATACAGAGTATCTCAAAGGAAAATCAAATTCAAACATGGTTCAAGAAAAATACTGTATATCGTCTGAAGACGGTCTTACAAATAAAATTGAAAAAGGCCATAAAAAACGTTCATATAAATTTCAGTGAATACCTTGTTTTCAAGGCACTATAAGTTTCGATGAGTAACATTTAGGGTAGTATAAATTAAGCTAGGTATGAGAACCTACCTAACCATAAAGGGAAAAGTTGGAAAAACCGGTCTCCATAACTCACTGGGTCACAGTAAGTTCCAACCAGCACATGGTTGATAGCTTTTTAATGAGTTGGACCGTTTGTGTACCTTTAGTGTAAATGTGTTATTTCCACGAGGTTTGCTCATTTCAAGACAAATAGAATAAATAGTTTTAAAATGATGAAAGATTTATTGACATGGTGGTTTTTTACAAGATCTAACAGGCAATGTAATCCGTCTGATTACAATATATAAATGGTTTACATCTCAAATCACCTGGTCAGGATTTCTTAAACTTTTATGTGTATGTGGATTTTTTTTCTTCAAAACGTCTAAACCAACCGCTGTTTAAAAACAACGAGAAAACCGCCAGACACATAATACGTGGGCCCCTGCTAACCTCCCGAGGGGCGGGGCCTACTGGGACCCGCAAACTCTGAAAATATATGAGAGGAAGGTTTTTTCCGTTGTTTTTATTGTGGTACGTTTAGAATCGCTATTTTCTTTTAAATGACTAACAGTTTCTCGTGTTTCGTACTTTTGACCTTTGTATTATTATTCCAGTGAACCAATTTTTTATGAATTGTCTCTTTTATTATTTTATATTGGGCTCAAAATGCATCAAATATGCACCATATATATTTCAAGAGACGCTTGCTCCGGTTAGACCTTTTTATTTCTAACATGGACATTCATGCAAGTCGATTCTGGATAAATCTAAAAAATTAAAAAAATTATAATTTTGAATGTTAGAGTTAATCAAAAACCTAATTAAGCGGAAAGGGTTTATAGAAAATACATGAGAGGGTGGAATTTAATGGACTTGATTTAAGTTAGTACCTTCATCCTTTTTAAACACCCCAAATCCCTCTCATTTAGGTGTGAAGAAAATGGTAAGCCTCAAACTAGCCAAGTTAAAAATGGAAGGACGCAGCTCTAAGCTCTTATCCTCATTTTCCATGTAACCAACCTAGTGACTCAATTATCTTCATGTGCTTTAATTTGGATGACTTGATTGCATATTCTCAAAATAACAGAATTGGATATATGTTGAAACAATTTGTGGAACTATAGCTAAGCGAATTGATCGGAACAAAGAGTTTAAACTATAAGATATGGAAAACTTTGATAATTAACGAAGGCTTCTCTTAAATATATCCCATGGTTTTATTAACCATAACCCATTTAGAATAAGTGCTTTATCTAACCAAACAGACCTTTAAAATCATTACACATAGCCCACAAAATTATACATGATTATTATACATAGCCCAAAATATTAAGATGATCATTAAATCCCTAAATAATAATTAAAAAAATATATTTAATTTTTCATAATTATTTGACATGATAAATGTTTTTGAAGAATAATCAATATCCTCAATCAAATTTGGTGCAATCATGATTGAGAAAAAAATCAACTTATAGAATTTCTTTTATAGATTGTGTTTATGGAGGTTTAGGAAAATGGCCCTAGGAAAAGAATCAAACCCTAAGTTAATTCCGTTTTGATTGATGTTGTTGTGTTTTTTAATGGAACAATTAGAATATACACTCCTATTAATGTTAATATTTTTATCATGTTTAAGAAAAAATAATATCATTTTAGAGAGAATTAAGAATTATGATTTATTTTGCTTTTGGGGAAAAATAAGAACTAGGTTTTATAACTGTATTTGAGAATTATAAATAAAAGAACTATATTTGATTAGAAAGAACGCGCAATTGGGGGATATCCAAACTAATTGGGAGATATGAATTACTTCCCCCAACCAGGGGTGGATGATAAGGGGTAACTTTTGAATATGAAAATACCAAAATACCCTTTCCTAATTAAAAACCTTTATGAAAAGACTGTTATGCCCTTTCCCCTAAAACAATTAAATCTAAAAACCAAATAAGTTTATCCCCCAATTTCATTTGATTGCCGACACAGTTAGGGTTTTGATATTTTTTTCTTCATCTTATTCATTGTTCTTTGAGAAGGTTAGTGATTGCTGAAGAAGATGAAGAAGAAGAAGATGATGACGACGCCTTAACATAGTTCGGACGATCAACCACTCGCATGATCATGGATTCTTTGAGAAGGTTAGTGATTTTGAACTCATTTATGAGTGTTTTAATCGATTTATAGCAATGGGTTTAGGTTAGAATCGCCAAACATAGTTTGAAATCATTGTTGTTACTTCAAAGGTATGGGATGTGGTTACACTACAAGAAGTTGAGAATTTGAAGAAACAATTAGCAAGTGAAATGAAAATCCAAGCATTCTATCATAAGGGACAAAGGGATGAATACCACGCCGATTTTAAGTACCGGCATTCGATCTGGGATGAATACCACGCCGGTTTTAAGTATTGGTCGAACCACTATAAATCTTGTGTCTTGTGAGTTGATTTATTTTTCTCGTGTTTTCATAGTTGCTTGTGCTTGGTTGGTATACTTATTATTCATCATAATATCTCAAGATCCGTTATTCCGTGGTTGTCAGTGATTCCCTAAGAAAATCCTGACACAGGAGCACACCAAGTGCAAAATATCAATATAGGGTTTGATGTTAGTATTTTATTTTTTTTATTGAATTTTTGTTATAATATTTGGTCTGTTTTACTTGTTACTTCTGTACTCATAACCTATGTACACTTTCTTAACGGCAAACACTAATCCACTATGTACATGTTATAAAAATATTGGAATAATTTACATTTGGAACCGTGGCTAAGCAAATCGATTAGCTGAACAAAAAGGTTACAAAAGAGTGGGAAGGTTTGTCTATATACTAAAAACTAAACATGAATTCGGAAACAGAACCATGATGCTAGAAAAGAGTAAAGTTTGGAATCCAAACCCATGGAATCTGTTGGGTTTGTTTCAACAACGCGTCAAAATCACCTGCACATGCCAGAACAACTCAAATAAGCAAAATACTTCTTCGAAAACTAAATTTGTATCGTATTAAATTTTTCTAATGAAAATGTTAGAATACACAACGGCAAGGAGATGTTGATTTGGCTCAGGTGAAGGATCAGTAGGGGCGAGCGCATGACCCTTGGTGATCATATGTGATTATACACATAAAACAACAAGAAGCACCAGTGGTCTAGTGGTAGAATAGTACCCTGCCACGGTACAGACCCGGGTTCGATTCCCGGCTGGTGCACTTATATTTTTTTAAAACTAAAACCAATTTTTTTTCCTCTTTCTTTTAATCTCAGAGCGAACAATGTCGATCTCTGCAAACGAATTCCTTCAAGGTAATAAATTCCAGTTCTCAAAACTAATCTCCAATCTCGTGAACGTTAATTTCGTATTCTCCTGATAATTTCTTTTTGATTTTTGCAGAAAATGATGATGATAATAGCGATTCTGAAACCAATCTAGATGATGATGGTCCTGACTATTACCAACCAATCTCTACCGACGATGATGAAGAGACCAGCTATAATGGTCATATTGAACCTGGAATCGGGATTCACACTCTCGATCTCAATGACGAGGAAGAGACGATTGAAGATGAAGAAGAAGAAACTTCAAATTCAGAAATCTCAAGAGCATTCATCGAAGACGAGAATCGACGTAACGCTCCGTTAACCCCAGAGACCTCAAATCGAATCATGAATGCCATGCGTGGGATTTCATTTCAAGCCGGATTCGTACCTGATTGGATTAATCAAGTTCCCGATGATCGTTGGATTGATCACCTCAGAAACTTAAGACAACAACAACCCAATTCTGCTACTACTTCTTCGACTACTACTGCCCAGAACTGATTCGATCTTTATCATATTCTTGTTATTTATCATGATCATCAATCTAACTATCTTCATTTTGATTTATGCAACACGTATCGGATTAGTATATACCACGTATCCGACACTCTTAGGTACAGCAGATGCGAACCGGTGTCCGGAGTGAGCGGCGAACCAGGCAACAGTCGGATTCGGGTGCCGTACGTCACTTTGGAAAACGTGTGACATATTTAGAGATAAGGCTAGTGACTTCATCAAAACCCTAATTTTTGAAACATCCTTTTGTACTTGGTCTTTATTCTATAAATGTGGTGGAGGCTCGTCACTTCACCACCACCACTCTCTTCTCTGCTTCTTGAAACTTCCTCTAATTATTCTTCTGTCCAAAACTGTCAACTGTTCCAAATGTGAGATTTGAAATTCAGATCCTTGATTAGAAGTCAAGAGAGTTATAGGGAGGGTTTAATTTCACTTAAATCCGGTACTGTGAACTTTGTGATGATTCGTCATTGTTCTTGTTTAGTACCTAATTTAAGTGAAACTAGGCTCTCGACATAGCTCTCTTGTGAATCGCTTACTGTAAGGTTATTGTGATAATTTTGTGCTGTTTTTGGAATCAAGAGTGTTATGTTGAAGGCTTATTTTTACTTGAATCGGCTTTGGAAATGTTCATTTCTGGGCTTTTATTTAACTGATTTGAGTGAAACTAAGCTTTCATCGTAGCTCTTTTGCGATTATTGTTTGAAATTAAGCAGTGGATGTTGGATGTATCTACTTCTACAGGGATTGCATCAGCTTATTGTTGTTGCTTCATTTCATTCAGATCCGCAAACTGACAGGCATATATATGAATGATTTAACCACAGGTAGTCTGTCTGTCCAATTGAAGTGCAATTCATCTCATGTTTCATTAATGGTTGTTTTTTCCATGGTTGAAAGTTCAAACCTTACTTTCCAGTAATGGCAAGACTAATAAAGACTAGATTGTTTCAATAAAAGACAAACCCATTCTGCTACTATTTAGATCTGATTGGCAACAACTTTTAGATTTGTAATCAGTTTGCACTAGTGGAATGATGTCAGTGCTAGTGGGATGGGGGCACAAAGCACAAAAGTTGAATATGCTTCTTTCCAGATTCAAAAATGATAGAAAACGATGTATTAGCCTAATTTTCCGCAAATATGTGAGTAGGATGCAAGGACGCACACGGTATACTTAAAATATACTCTTTTGAATCTGAGGGAAGTAAAGAATTGATGAACATAATAACCATTGTGAGATCAAATACGCACGATGTTTTTTTACTACAAACTTTTGGATCAAACTGTGCACAACAATCACAAAAAACAAGAGGTGAAAGCAGTCCCCCCAGCAATGTTAAAACTTTTCGGTACCAACTCCATCTCTAATCACCTCATAAGCCTCTCTACTTCTGGTTCTCTTCAATCCAGCTGTGAAATGAATTTTCGATGCACCTTCCGTGCATATGTTTGAAACTTTCACCCAAATCATCACCTTTGTTTTGATTCCTTCGACATTGGATAAGCTTCCTTTCTCTAGAATCCCGGTCACCGTAGTGTTGAACCGCAAGACGGATGAGTCCTTATATCCGACTTCACAAACCGATGGTATGTGCACTACTAATTTATGTGTATCTTCGTCGAACTCGTAGTTGGTTGCATCTTTTGGGAAAATGCCAATTGCCATGTCGTATTCTTTTAACAGTTCTGTCAATGGCTTCTGCATTTTACCTGTAAAAACAAAGTCAAGTTGCATTCAATTGCATTATGCTGCAGGCTTTTGGTCCACAAACTTTGCAAAAAGGAAGATACCGGGATTGGCATATACATTCCAAGAAGAAAATTTGTACCTTTAACTTTATTAACCAACCATTTAGCTCCTCCTTCTATGCTGTTTTGCATTGACTATTATTGCAAACGAAAAAAACTACGTAGTATTAATTCATGAAAATGTAACAAGATCAACAATGCAAATCATGGAACCGTGTTCATCCTCGAATGCACCATGATTTTTCATTTTCATCGAGTCAAACCATACAAAAAGAAATCCAAAAATCCTTGGATGACGTTAACAATGAAATTTTTGTTCTATCGAAGATCCAAATTTTTTGATTCATTGGTGGATAATGGATATCAATTAGCCTAAACATATGGGAAATAAATGAAATTGCATATAATTAAGAGAGATGTGGAAGAACTTACAGAAATTTCATTACCAACGGAGCCAAGTTCTTTGCTTGCTTTGTTGCTAAACCATAAGGTTCCAACCTTGCCCATTATTTGATCCATCTCTGCTATCTCCTCTTTTCTCTCTTGACTCTTCTTGTCAATTAATATGGAGGATATGAAGAAGAAAGGATCAGGAAAACCAAAACTGATTTTGAGAAAGAGTCCGAGAGAAAAGAAATTAAAAAGCTTTGTAACAATAATAAAATTTGTTTGAATGAAATTGAGCGTTGAAAAATTGGATAGATATTTCCACCCAATATATATATGTATGTATTTTTACATCTGATGTTTCCCAAACAAAAAATTTGTCATCCGACTCATCCCGGTATAGGCATTTTATTTCATCTTGAAATATTCACATGAGCATAAAATCCCCACGCCACCAATGCAATCCCATGTAAAAATGTCTTTTTTTTTTTCCATCGGGACAAACTTAGGCGTGTCGACATTTATAGTAGAATCCCATTATTGGGAATGTAGGGGCTTAAAATGATAAATATAACCAAAATATGGATATGGGAGGACCCAATTTGTGTAAAACTTCAAATTTTTCGATTTATTACCTTTTTTACCTTTCCATTAACTAATTAATTTATAAAAAATTGAAAATCATTAAACCAAAAGAAATAGACCGACGATTTTTTTACTTTTTCTTTTTCTTTTTATGTTTTTCTCCCCTCTTTATTTTCTTCTTCTTCTTCACTTGAGACGATTAATTGTCGATTCAAAAAAAAATCATTGTCTATTAAATTCATTGTATAAAATCATGGTGAAGACAAGTACAAAGCTAGGGAAATCGTCGTCGAATCCACCACCTCCTGAAGCGAAGAAATCAACTTGATCAACTGAAGATGAACCTGAAGATCAAGAAGAAGTAAATGAAGGATATGAACTAGCCGCTGAGACTCCCGATAGACTGGCATGAATTGGAAAACCCATACTTTATTTAAGCGTTTGATTGATTATTCAGTTGGTTTCAAAAAAATTAGATCTGAAAAAACTGTTTCTGAAACTAATTATGGTTGGGATCACTAAGAACTCCCAGTCGTAAATAAGATTTAAGGTTGGGATCACTAAGAACTCCCAGCCATAACATAGGCGATGCAGACGAGAGTTGAGAAATCCTAACCGCGACAGTTTATTTACGGCTAGGTTCTATGTTAGAAATTTAATTCAGCGGTAGTGTTTACATCTAGGTTTTTCCTATCCGTAATTTTATTTCCAAACCGTAAGTTTTATTTTCTAGCCATTTTATTTTTAACGTCTTGGTCGATACCTCAAAGTCCCGTACGTATCTTTCACGACTAAGTTATTCATAGCCGTATTTTATACTGTGCTGAAAATTAATCCATCGGCAGTGTTCACGTCTAGGTTTTTCCTATCCGTAATTTGAGTAACCAAGCCGCAAATTATGTTTCCTAGTCGTTATTGGTGTTAAGTCTTGGTCTATTAATAAATATCCCATCGGTAAATGTTATTACGTCTTGGACTGTCAATTTTTCCTAGCCGTGTTTGTTGTCACGGCTTGGTTATGTTTAAATTTTCCAATTGTATTTACTTATTTGTTTTTGTTTTTTTGGTCTTGTTTGTCTTTCAAAAGAGGAAATGAAAGCATGAAGAAAAGAACATAAGAAGTAACACCTTGTAATATCCCGACTCCTCAACCTCGTCACACAAAACCATTAGGTGCAATCGCAAGGAATGCAAGTGGAGTTGTGATTGGTGGAGGAAGTGTAGGTGGAGGAAATGGAGGTGGAGATGGAAATGCTGGAGGAAGTAGAGGTGGAGTTGCCACAGGTAGAGGAAGTGAAGGTGGACTTTGTGTTACCGGAGGAAGTGAAGTTAGAGTTGCCACAGGTGGAGGAAGTGAAGGTGGACTTGGTGTTACTTAGAGGTGTCAACGGACAAAAATCCGTCGGAATTTGATCAAACCGATAAGGTTAAGGTTAAGTTTTATCGGAAATCCAATATCCGGTAACATCCGACGGAATCCAAAATTCCAACCCGATTCCGTTAAGCTAAGTTATTGGATATTTTTCCGATAAAATTCGTAACTGTGTCATCTGGACAATGCCTTTCTCTGTGAAACTTCTTCTTATGATCAAATAAACCCTCTCTTATGGTGGGTTTGTATGTAGAATTTTAAAGATGGGATTCATGGGTCTAGGGGATTTGGTGGAATTACGTTTCCCTCACTACATTTAGTTGCCCAAATCCCTGGAATTACGTTTCCGACGGGATTCACTTTTCCAACAAATCCTCCATATGGAGTCCGACCCCTCCCCCATAAGATTTGCTGGGAAACTTATTATGGAATTTATGGACCCACTTTTTTTTAGTCCAAATCCCATATATATATATATATATACAATTTTAAGTTTCTTAGGGCAATGGCAAACAATACATGGACTTTAACACAAGAAATTTTTATGAATCCTAGGAATCTCAACTGAGTTACCAAACATACGAGGGATTTACATGAATCCCAAAATTCGTAATCCTGTGGAATTACAGATTCCTATAAATTGTGAATTTTGCAACCAAACCTACCATTAATGGATTACGAGATGGAACATAATATGTAAAATTCGCAGAATAAAATACAAGGAAATTAGAAGCAACAGTAAATCAGTAATGAATGTTGTATTGATTCTGTGGTGAGGCTCAAAATCTAAATTTGGTGCTGATGGTTTTGAATGAATTATGAGATTCAGTCATAGACAAATTGGATCATCAATGTAGGAAAAATAATCAATTTGATCATATTTCTTGTATGAACCTAATATGTAGAAGAAATAACAAAGAAATTTTAGTACCAGGAGTTTTACTAGGGTTTTTATTAATGGGTCTCCTGGTTTTATCATGGTTGACTTTGATGATAGCAATGATGATGATGATGAAGAAGAATGGGGTTTAGATTCAAGGGTTGATAATCAATCGTTCACTGGGTTTACCAACACATATTTCGAGAGCGAGATAAACTCGTCTTGAAATAGAAAATGTGTATAATCGAAGTCTATATAGTAATACGATTTTTGTCTCAATATAGTAGATATACTAGATAAACTTTTTGAGTGATAGATAAGTTCAAGTCTCCACATACCTTTTAGTCGATGAAGTTCCACCAGTTCCTTGAGTTCGTCTTTGTATGATGAACGATGTGGAGTGTAGAGCTCAACTACACTTTCTATCCTAGTCCGAGACTTATCTATAAGTAGACTAGAAATCAAGACTTATAGTTTTGGCAATTAAACTTGACAACAAGCTTGAGACAACAACGCTTGCGAGTTCGACCGAGCAGTGCTCTAACAGTTTCGTTTTTTGATAAATTAAGGTGAACATGAACCAATTGATACACCAGATTATTTTCCCGAAGAACAGCCTACTAATATCAATCACCTCACAATGATCCCGTATAGAAGCGGAACAACATATTGTGGAATCACAAACGATGAGACGAAGATATTTGTGACTACTTTTTATCTTACCTATCGGAGATTGAATCTCGATCAAATCTTAGAGAAGATAGTACTCAATACAATAGAACAAAGTAAGATCAGAACACGCAACTACAAATAAAATAGTTGGGCATGGCTTCATAATCCCGATGAAGTCTTTAAGTCGTTAACCTATATTAATTTTAGAAAAATATAGTCACGCATAAGGTGTGGGGATTAGGTTTCCTAGTTTCTAGAGTTCTCCCTTATATAGTCTTCAAATCAGGGTTTCCAATCAATGATACCTTGGTAACAAAGCATTCAATATTCACTGTTAGATGAAAACCTGATTAGACTCAAGCTAATATCTTTCAACTGTTAGATCGAACTTACCTTGTTACACACAAATTAAATGTGCCTTCATTTAGATATGGGTAACCGTACCTAAACATGTACACTTGGTTGACTCAACAATAGTAAACGAAGTTAGCCATATGAACACTTTTATATCAACCTTGTTCATCTTAATCACATCTAGTTCAAATGACTCAAATGAAACTAGTTATAGAGTTGTTAAATTGTTTATATTCTCATAGAAGTATACAATACACAATTGAAAAAAATCGATTTTGATTCACTCGAATCAATTCATGAACATTATATCCACGGTTTTCAAAAGATTGCATTCCTCGTTATATAAATGTATTTGTTCACGAATAAACCGATTTTAGAACTTAACCCACTCAAGTATGCAAACAGGTACGCATACTTAGAGTTCCAGACTTGGTCTGTCTGCTAGTATACGAACGAGTACGCATACTTTCATTCACGACTAACCTCAGTTGAATTCCCGGACTTGAATTGTTATGCCAATACATATACGAGTATGCATACTAAATTCTCAGACTTCAACTATTAAACCAGTACGCATACGGGTATGCATACTATGGTTCCCGGACTTGAAATAACTTGCAACAGTTAGCAAATAAGTACGCATACTGTGCTATATCCAATCAATGGTTAATTGTTCAAAAATCCATCTTAATCATTGAAACATTCTTAGAAGAAGGGAATAGATGTCTCACACAAACTATTAGCTTCAAAGCAATTTTCAAGTGATCAATACTAAACATTCCGAGTCTACATCAAATGACTGTCTCACACAAATCATGTAAGATGTTACCAGTCGATTTTCACATGATCATCTTTTGACTTTCGTCAAGAATAAAGATGAACTTGGTTAAAGCGAAAGCTTTCCAGCACATATTTCGAGAAATATGTAAGCGAGTTAAACTCAACTCGAAATATCATATCTGTATAAAGTGAAGTCCATATAGCTATGTGACTTTTGTCTCAATCGGAGATAAAATAGAAATAGACTTCTGAGTGATAGATGAGTTCAAGTCTCCACATACCTTTTGTTGATGAAGTTCCACAAGATCCCCGTAGAAGTTCTTCGTCTTCAATCGATGAACGCCGTGAAGTCTAAAGCTCAACTAAACATTCTTTCCTAATCCGAGACATAGCTATAAGTAGATTAGAAATCAAGACTTATAGTTTTGACAACTAACTTGAAAAACAAGTTTGAGATAGCAACGCTTGCGAGTTCGAACGAGCAGTGCTCTAACACCATATATAACTGTTTATGAATTTTACTATCTTCCCCGCTGTTGCCACACTATTTTGAATTTCTTTTTTGAACACCCTATTGCATCTTGCCTTCCAAACATGCCATGTTACAATACTACAGAAAACCTTTTAGTCTATTGCAATGTTTTCTCTATCTGTTTGAGTAATCCACCTATTTAACCAATCATGAAAATTCTTAGCACTTTGCATCACATTGTCAATATTAAAATTAAGATGCATCCATACCTGTTTCGTGAAGTTGCATTTCATAAACAAATGAGTAAGAGATTCCTCTTCAAGAGACAAGTACTAGCACTTATCCATTTTATTTTCCCACTGTATAAGACGAGTAATAGCTAGAATTTTGAAGTAGAATATTTTGCTCAAATATTTTTGTTAACTACTAACTTCTTTCTCACTAATTAGTATAAGTTAATTCAAATTGTAGTTTTTTAATCTTGTTATTTGTGAAATTCATTACTGTTAATTGACTGTCAAATATTAAAAAGTCCGAAAATTTTCAAGAACGAGTCAAACCAGAATCAGCTAATACGATGGCCTACATATGTCAATTGAAGTTTGATGTTCCTCACAGAAACATAAGATATCAGCAAATATTGACCGATAACATAGTGATTGTAACCTAAAAACTATCCACAAAAAATGGTTAACAAAAATCCGTTCATATGAATGGTGATATCGACCTATTGTAACTTAAGAACCAATAAAATATGGGGATTTTTTTTTTCTAGACCAAAACAATTTTTTTAAATATTAATAACCCATCATTAAGATTCCATATATAAAAAATCCATAATTATCTATAAATATGACATGATTACAAAAATAACCTTTAACCTAAATTAATTTCGTTATAAGAAAAAAAAAAACGTGAAGAAAAAAGAGTGACTAATTGTAATCTCTAAAATAACTCCTGATTTCCTTAAACTAATTTCCTAAAATAACTAAAACGTGAAATGTGGTGATTTATTTTAATCCCTAAACTAACTCCTAAAATAACTCTTGACTTCATTTTAATCCCTAAATTAACTCTCTAAAATAACTCCTGACTTCTTGTAACCGACAACAAATATAAAAACTAAATTATCACTGTCTGAGATTTAGGAAAACTAAAACAAGAAAACATTTATCACCATTAGAAATTTTGGAAATATCTAGGTTTCACGTGTGCGATATTTGTGAAAATTTAAGTTTTCAATAATGAAGATACAAGGTTTAAGTATTGTTTAGTTTATATTCAAATCCCTGATTAAAAAGAGCTCTATTCAACCATGACTTCAAGTTTGATAGGTCCATCGTGTTTTCTCCACACTCTTTAATCTTGTTTAACCTCCGTCTTTTATATGAGGCTCATTTCCTGATTTCTCTTCTCTTATTTTGTGAATATTCTCTTTCTTTTGGTACCTTTTGATTTGATTTCAATTATGTTTTACTAATCTTTCAGGTCTCCTTGTTCTGCCATGGATCAGATCCGGTATTGGATCGTTGTGCAATGGTCTTATATCAATATGATGATAGTGTTATCAACTATGGTTATATTACCTATAATAGATTTTCCCAGTCTAGCAATTTTGCTAAATCAAATTATACCAGCTATGAAGTTTTCTCAGTTTGAGAATCCTAATCATTTTTCCCTTCAAGTTTTGAAAACCATGAGCAACCAGGTGAGTCACCCTCCCCAGTCCACGATTCAATTCCAAGAAATTCAAACTCTAAAATTTCCCTCTATTCAACCCCGTAACTTACGTAGTCAACAAGGAAATAAGTTTGCCATGCGACCTGACTAAGCATATTATTTCCCCTACCAAATTGGAGTGATTTTTGGCATATCATTAGGAAACAATATATCTCGTCCATTAATACTAAAACCCTAATATCAAATCCCAAAAACCATAATTACTTCGTTCAATATCTAAAAGTTATATCTTCAAAAAAAGTTTTCCTCTTGCGCATCTCTATAAAAACTAGTAATGAGAATCAAGCAATATGCAAGACATCACTTTGCTGAGAATGGAAGCTACTACCATAAGAAGAGAAAGAGGAGCTATTGGTTCTAGGGGAACCTTGATTCTGCTACTCTTTGAAGTTTGGTCGAAATGACTTAATTGGTAAACTCGGATCGAAAGAAATCGAGATCGAAACCTCACAAGTCAAGGATGAACTGGATGTTTTATGGAAGAAATATAAGAAAAGAGAGCTCAAAGTGGTTGGTAAATACCTTTATGTGTTCAAGTTCAACTCGCAGAAAGACATGAAAGATGTGCTTAAAAAGTCACCTTGGAATGTAATGAAAGCACTGCTGACTCTACAAGAATACACCACTGCTAAAGCTTATAAGGATTATGAGTTTACTACTCAAGCCTGGAATGTGCAATTCAAGGACTGCTTCTTGAACATCATCACGAAGCAGTTATTAATGAAGCAATAAAAGACTTGGGAAAAAGATTTCTACCTAGATCCAAAAAGCTGCAGACCTCGAGGTACAAACATGATAAGCGCAAGGGTTGAGATGAGTCTCAAAAAACCACTCAAAAGAGGTAACTGGTGGAATACCAATCTTTGGAGAACCAATATGGATTAGATACCACTGGCTCAAACAACCACACAATCTATGTAACCGATCTTTATACGATAGATCATGATGATACTAAGTGTCAAGAAGTAGTGAATTTTTACGAGAATGGGCCATGACTCAAGAAGAGTATGAAGAATATTGTCTTGCCAAAAGTCAAATAGAGGCACGTATTCTTGAATTTGAAGCGAGAAAAACCAATTGGGAAATGGTTGATGAGGAGAATGACCAAAACATGAGTTCGAAGAATCTAGGCAAAACAAGAGAGCTAGGAACCATCCCAACCAAACAAATGGCTCAAGCCATTCTATTCAGTGGTCCTATCTGGCTACTCATGGAGGGAACAATAATGATGAAGCTTATTTAAGCAATCAAGTGACATTATGGACATGGTGGAAAATGGTACTGATAAAGACTACAATGCCAACACAATGATGATCCCAATGACAGGGCAAGGAGCTAGCATTACTGTGTCATCTCTTTTCCTTATTTCTACCGCGTTATTACGTTTCAAATTTTTTTTGTTACATGCTTGGTTTTACTTTCATTCTAGTAAGGTTAAGTGTTCGCGTAGTAATCATTTTTTAGCGAGTATGAGAATTATTGCTTGGAATTTCCAAGGCTTTGCCAATAAAAAAACTAGAGACCATCTAAGAGACCTCATTTATAGATATGACCCATATGTCATTTTCTTGTCAGAAGCTAAAATAGGAGAAGTTAAAATGAGAAAATTCATTAGACCTTTTAAGTTTCCTAATAACAAACTTATACCCTCTAGAGGCCTAGCTGGTGGACTAATTTTGTTATGGAAAGATGGGTTTCACTTTAACATAATCAATGCGAGAATCTTGGATTATAAATTGTATTGTACAGACGATCCTAGTAAGCCAAAATGGTTACTCAATTGTATGTATGGGTCTTCATATCCCAAACAAAAAGACAAGCAATGGAATTATATTAAAGATTTGAGTCCTTCTATTCAGCAGCCATGGATGGTTTTAGGTGATCTAAATTTAATCTTCCCAAATGAGGGAAGGAAAGTTATTGGTAGTAATTCAGTTAATACTTCTCTTTCTTCGTCTTCTTCAAGAGATATCCATTATATCAATTTAATTCATGAGGCGGGACTAGAAGATATGGGATATACAGGTAGATCTTTCACTTGGTCTTCTAATATTCATGGTATCTTTGGTATTCGTAGATCCGTGCTTGACGAGAGCAATCACAAATGAAGACTATGTAATTCAATTTCAGATGCAAAGCTGCTCCATTTACCTCAACTTGGCAGCGACCCTTTGCCGATTATGTTGGATCTGCTTTGTTTCTTAGGAGATAAAAAGACGCAATTGGAAATACTTTCAATGCTATGAGAATGATGACACCCTAAAACTTGAAGTTTTGCTTGGAACAAGCGGTTCTCGGAGTTCAAAGGCTTATCAATTTTGAAAAAGATTATCACCACAAGGCATTTTGTTTCTAAATGGAATAAGGAAAAATTTGGAAATATCCACTCTAACATTTCTCTGCTTCATCAACAAATGGAGGAAATTCAGAGCTGGAACTTGTGATGATAACTCTACAAACCAAGTTCAACAAATCGAAAATCATATTGAATACGGCACCAAGTTCAAAATGATTTTTGGGGTCGAAAAGCAAGAGATGAATACTTCACGGAAATGGATCGTAATACAAAATTTCATCATGCTAATGCAAATAAGAGGAGATCAACAAATAACATTACATCTCTCAAGGATGATCGGGCAAACTGGTGCACAACTAGGAGTGATCTGGAGAATCTTCTTATAAGCTACTACGAGTTCAATTCATACTATACTTGCTCCAGTTCAAAATTTGGGAATTCTTCATCATATACCAAGAGTTATAAGCGATATGGATAACTTAGATCTTATGAGAGTCCCGAACATGAAGAGGTCTATAAGGTGTTGAAAGGAATGAAATCTCGAAATCCGGGGCCGGATGGTTTTCCCCCAGGGTTCTTCAAAAGTCATTGGGATATAGTTGGAGTTGATGTAGTTGATATGGTGCGCAGTTCTTCCAGATCGGTTACTTATTGAAATGCCTAAATAACACAAATGTTACTCTCATCCCAAAGACTAAAGATAAACAATTCCCATCGGATTTACGTCCCATTGCGCTTTGCAACACCATTTACAAATTTATCTCCAAAATTCTTGCTACTAGAATGAAGAAGTTGATGAACAAAATCATATCTCCTCTACAAGCAGCTTACGTTCCGGGTCGCCAAATTTCAGATAACATTCAGCTTGCTCAGGAAATAATACATACAATGAAGAATAAAAAAGAAAAAGCTAAAACGATAGCATTGAAGCTAGACATGTCAAAGGCTTTTGACCGTCTTGAGTGGTCCTTTCTCATGGATGTAATGGAGCATATGGGATTACATCAGAATGGAGACACCTCATTTATCAGTGCATAAGTACTTCTACTATCTCGATTCTTCTTAATGGTTCACCTTGTGAAGCCTACAAACCAACTCGTGGTGTTAGACAAGGTGACCCATTGTCACCTTATCTATTCATTATCGTAATGGAGGCATTTTCAAGACAATTACATCATTCTGAACAGATGAAGCAGTTCCAAGGAATTAAAATTGCTCATGGCGCACCTTCTATCTCTCATTTATTCTTCGCCGACGATTGTCTTCTTTTTATAGATGCTGATCTCGCAAGTGTTAGTAATGTCTTGAAGATTATTGAGGACTTTGGCAATGCTTCAGGCCAACTGGTCAACTTCAAGAAATCTAGTGTGCATTTTAGTGAAAATGTACCACATAGATTTATGAGAATCATATCGAGAAGATTAAAGGTACCAAAAATGATCCCTAAAGAAAAGTACTTAGGAATTCCTCGATTATTGGTAAGAAAAAGTACGAGTGCTTCACACACTTATATGATAGAATTAAGAATAGACTATCTCGCTTGGAATGGAAAGACTATGTCCCAATGTGGAAAGTCCTTAATGATCAAGACAACCACGAACACTATTCAGTTTATTCTATGAGTTGCCTACGGATCCTGTTTGAAACGATCAAACAAATAGATGCAGCCCAGAGAGACTTTTGGTGGGGTTTCCAAGAAAAACGAGGAACTTACTTTGTTTCCTGGAAAAATCTAAGTCTTCACAGGAATCTTGGTAGACAAGGTTTTCGTGACTTAAAGGTTCTAAACCAAGCCTTGCTAGTAAGGGCGGCGTGGAGAATATGTATTAACACTGATGCACAGTGGGTCAAAGCAATGCAAAGCGAAATATTTTGCAGGTACTACCTTGATTCATGCTAGTATCAAGTCTAACTGCTCCTGGGCGTGGAACGGCATTCAAAAACAACTTGGTTTTATCAAGAAGCATAGTCGTTGGAGATTAGGAAAAGGAGATAACATAAAAATATGGCTTGATGTCTGGATTACAGGTATGGACTCCCCACCAATTCCAAGGAATGAAGCAATGGACTACGAAAGTTTCATCTGGGTCCAAGAAGCGATAATAACAGATACAAGAAAATGGAATTAAGATCGGTTATGCACTTATTTTAGCTTTAATTCGAGAATGCGTATTAGTCTTATGTTGAAGATAAGTTGATATGGTGTCTCACAAGAAATGGGGTCTTCACTACGAAGTCACTTATAATAAACTTTTTGATGATAGTAGAGGAAATCTACACTCCTCTTTATTCATCCCGCATGCAGGTGTTAAATGGAAGGACTTGGGAATTCAAATTTGGCCAAGAACAAAACATTTTCTCTGGAAATGTCGATGATATTCTTCCCACGAATGATAGAAGATCCGTGTGTCGCAACTATATTGATCAGTCATTGTGTCCTCTCGCAAACAACATAATGAAACAATTATGCATGTTCTATTTAACTGTCCTTTCTCAAAAGCTGTTTGGATGTCTATCCCAGGTGGATCGAAAGTTCTTCGTGGGACGCAAAATAATATAGCAGACATGTTTGAAAGTTGGTTTCAGCAGCATCAACTACAGTAAGATAGTACCAGTTGGCTACATACGGCAATGCTTGTCTCTTGGACAATACGGAATACCGAGATGTGAAGTTCAATTCGAGAATTTAAGCTGCAGAACATGCAAGTGGTCGCAAGAAAAGCTCGAGTTTTACAAACTATTTGCGGATACTCTATAGTAAAAAAATCTTACTACTATATTTCATGAATAACTTGACCTATTCATATTCCACATTGGCAACCTCCTAGTTTAAACTATTTAAAATTAAATTGTGATGCTGCATATGATGTTAACAATGGGTGGGGGTGTTGCCCTTGTGCTTCGTGATTATACAGTCAATGGAGGGGAGGAGGCTGCTCAAAGTGCTATGCGGGGAGTAGCAAACTCGGAGCAAAGTGAGTGCTTAGCTTTCTCCAAAGCGGTGGAATGGAGCTTGGAGTTGGGTCTAACTCAAGTGATTTTGGAAACAGATCTGCAAGGAATAGAGAGGTTTATCAACAACAATGCTCCAGTAATAGCTTGGGAGAATGAAGCACTTCTTCTTGATGCAATGGAAAAACTAAAAAGCATTCAATCTTGGTCTTGCAATTTCGTTCATAGGAAATGTAATAAAGTTGCTGACAATTTAGCTAAGTATAGCAACAAGTTTAGAGTTAGTGAAGCTTGGCCATTTAGCCCACCAAGTTTTATTGAAAATTCCCTTATGTCAGACATTATAGCCAATATGGCTAATTATGATTAATAAAATTCTTCTCTTTAGCAGCAAAAAAAAAGTTTTCAATAATGTTCCAATTTTCACCGGTAAATTTCAAATTTTCACCCATAATTAGAAATACGAGATTCGTGAAAATTCAAAAGTGAATATCCAGTTTTCACAAGTCATTATGTGGTGGTGAAAATTGCACTTTTCATTGAGTGGTGATCGGTGATAATCGCATGTTTCATATCTATTAGTCGTAAAAATCAAAATTTTCACTGTAATATTAACGCTTCTTCTTTCTTCGTCACTTTTGCTATTAAGATGATATAAGTTGGTATTCACGATGGGAAGGATATATATGAGTGAGATGGGCAAAGCTATAAGCTGATTATTCAGCCGACTCGACTTCGCACTTGCAATTATTTTAGTGAAATGTAATTATCACTAGCCTAATCAAAATTGTGAAATAACAAAAATACAAAATCCGTTCCCTAAGAGCATTTCCAACGGTGTGTGATAAAAATCATATATGGAATTTTTATTTAGATCCTTATTTATGGGGTCATATGTATGTGGCAAAAATAGTAATGCTTTGCTCATGGACTATCTCCAATGGTTGAGGTCTTATTTTTAAGATTTGTTGTTTTGGATAATGATAAAACTGATTCTCTATTTCTTATTGGTTTATAACAATTTATTTAAAAATAAATTTTTTAAAATGATGATGTGGAGGTCATTTCCAAGGTCTAAATAAGACCTTCTCCAAGACCTTCATATTTATTTTGACACCCTTCCTATTTAATAGGAGCCACTGTTGGAGATGAATTTAATGTAAATGAGGGTCTAAAATCTTATGTGTCATAAAAAAAATAAAACTCTCACCCTCTGTTGGAGATGCTCTAATGCGACCACGTCAAAATTTTGTTGGTATATATTTAACGCTGTAACACTAGGATCCCAAAATTATGGAAAAACATAAATATATTACCTGTGAGATAAATAAGTTAATTAGTATCCTAAAAAACCGAATCTTAAATATGAGTATTATGTTATATTACGTTACACAATCAAGTCAACTAACCAAGTTGAGTCAAATAATTGACCGTCCAAATCAACAATTTTTTTTATAAAAATAATTTTGTTAATAGTAATTAACTAGTTAAGGTTAATTAAGTCCATCTAAAAAAGTGAAATTATAGATCTAATCTAAAACTACTAATCTTAATCGTAGATCGTGTATTTTGGGTTACACATATATACCATCTTAATGATGGGTTTCTGGAAGAGAGATGAAACATATTTGGGTTCCTCAGAAATTTCCACAATAAAATATACAAATTTGTATTTCCTTATCCAAAAATCGGTCGACATGAACGTCCTCGATTGTATCCTAAAAATCCAACAAAAACACTTTTGTTTTCTTTAATCAAAATTAGTCGATACAAATGTCCACCCTGGCTGATTCTATGTTGATGTTCTTCAATTACGATAACATCAATCCGAAATTGACCGACGAGAATCCGCATATTAGCGGATTGTCTAGAATCAATTAATGTGAATATTCATATGACCAATTATCCATATTCCATTTTTGTTGTACGATGCGAGTCTTTAATGCTGAGTGCAATTTAGTATTTTCACCCATTCTAGACCACCTCTTGTCCCCTTCCTCTGGGAGGCACCCAAATCCAATGTGTCTTACTATGTTTTAGGTTTAGGGGTAGTAACGGTAAATAGGTGCGTTCGGGTTTGGGGGTAACAATGGTAAATACAAGGAGTGTATGAGCGATCTCTCTCAGATTCAGGTCCATCACTTTATTGACGGCAGTAGGAGGAAATGACAGAGTAAAAATACCATTCGAGGTCGGAGGGAAGAGACTATTGATTTTGCTTGTTGGTCATCTTGGTGAACTATTATTGATCGAAATAATAGTTTCGTCAGTTCCCCTTCAATCTCTGATGGTAAATTTTTTTTTTTTTTTTTTTTCTAATTGACATTGGGTTCTTAAGAAATGCACTTTCAGGTCAGTTTTATGCTAATTGAATTAAGTCTATTGAACTTTTACTGTTTGTGGAAATGCCTATGTGAAAAATGGTGTTCAATTTTTCAAACTTGTTGATTGGAGTCTGTCTTGACCAATATTGACTAAAATTATAGTTTTTGAATGATTTTTGAACAAGTATGTATGATGTATTGCAGGTCTTTATCAATATACATGACAGTTTCTTTGATAGTTAAAGTATGTAAAAAGTTGATGGTTCGTACCATGAAGACTTATCTCTAAGGATAAGTCAAGAGGTTGTTAAAGTTGAGAAAGTATCCACTTGGTGATATTTTTTATACTTGAAAGTATAAAGAGTCCTTAGAATGATCATTTGATTAGTAATTGAGACATGGTTATAGAGCTTCAGTGGCTTTCTAAGATATGAATTGAGTTCTAGAGAAGGGAATTTTGTTTTCTATGTGCGCATGTGGTGGTATACGGAGCAAAGGAAACCAGACATAATTTGAGACCCTGTTCTTGTGCCAATACTGAAGAAGCATACATCAGGAGTGGATCGATGTCAAGATACACGCAGATTGATGATAACTACATCAGCATAGAACAGGTATGTTACTTTGATTATTAGTTCAAACCTATAACAGTAAAGGGTTATTCAAAATTGTAGTTTATTCCTTAGAACAGGCACTTGTAGCAGTTTACATCAAAAACATTACTTTTACTTTCTTTGAATCTTAGGTGGTATTAGCTCTTAATCAAGCTGGTCTAGAATCCACAAGTTTGATTGTTGGTATTGATTTCACAAAGAGCAATGAGCGGAATGGTGCGGTATCATTCAACAATAAGTCTCTGCATCACATTGGAGAAGTTACAAATCCGTACGAGTTAGCTGTAACAGTTATTGGGGAAACTCTTTCATCTTTGAATAACGAGGATACTAATCTCATCCCTTGTTTTGGATTCGGAGATGGTTGGTGCATTACCTAATCGTATTGTGATTTGTATAGTTTTCTAATAGACCTAATTATTAACTTATCATTAAAAGAGAATTACATCCTATCTTGCAGAAACAACAGTTGATGAGGATGTATTTAGTTTTTATTCAGATCAAAGACCATGTAATGGTATTGAGGAAGTACTGGATCGTTACAGAGAACTTGTTCCTCAAGTTCGCCTAGCTGGTTTGTTCAAATTGTCCCTTTATACTATGTTAAATACTTGAATTGTTCGTAGAGATCTAATAGAAGGGTCAATTTCTTCTAAAAATGTGACAGGGCCAACATCTTTCGCTCCCATAATTGAAACGGCTATAGATATTGTGGAGAACAGTGGACGTCGATATCATGTTCTGCTCATTATTGCGGATGGTCAGGTTAGTCTTATTTTTTAAGTTAATGTAATTCGTTCTGTGAAGGTCACTAGTAAGCTAGTAGTAGTCGAGCCTAATGGTGCTTGCGGCTTTTCTTATTTCTGTTTGGTCCACAATCAGTTTTTGTGTATTAGTGAGGAATAAAAAGATCCAAGTTACAAATCCCAGTTATAAAATCAGGGCCTGAACATCCTCTAAACCACCTTAGTTCTATGTATGCTTGGGCATCCAGAAGTGGTTCTGATCTTTTGATACGAAATTGGTGATATAGGTTACAAGAAGTTCCAACACAGGAATCGGTCAGTTAAGTCGACAGGAACAGGAAACAATTGACGCCATAGTTAAAGCGAGGTAACTATTTGACTGAGAAATGTTATAACATTTCTGCAATTTACATCATCGTTTATAAAGTTCTTCTGATGAAGCTAATCTCCTGCACATTTGTAGTGAATATCCGTTATCAATCGTTTTAGTTGGTGTTGGTGATGGACCCTGGGATATGATGAAGGAGTTTGACAACAATATTCCCCATCGCACATTTGATAATTTTCAGGTTCGTAATCTGAAAATGAAATGATATCACTTTGTGATCTCTAATGTCAACTCCTTAGTTTTCATTCTTTTAACTTTGATGCTTCAACTTCAAGTTCATTGTGTCGTGTTTCTCCCCCGCAGTTTGTGAATTTAACGGAAATCTTGATCCAAGATATCTCTATAGAGCAAATGCACTCAGAAATCGCTCTAGCATTATTGATGGAAATACCTTCACAGTACCTTGCAACTTTAGAGCTTCAGGGTCTGCGGTAATTGTTTGACAGAGTGGGAACAGTTTATCAGTTCAACTTTATCTTTCGAAAAGAATTTTAATGTCAAATGTGTATTTCCAGCAGCCAGAGACACGAGAGGTGGAGGAGTCCACTACCTCCTCCTATTAATCTCCAGCAGTCACCTTTACCTTTTCCGACTGGTCAACAATCACGTGATTATTTTGCTAATAGTGGTACTTCTTCGAATTCTCGCTCAGCAGAGGACACACGTGAAGAGGTATACGACTTAATTACACTGCGATTTTTCAATTGTGAAGCATTTTTACTACTTACATTTACACTTGGGACTTCTATGGATGCCATTTGTTTTGTTTACAGGTAGTCTGTCCTATATGTCTTTAGCTTTTACATCAAAAACATGACTTTTACTTTCTTTGAATCTTAGGTGGTATCAGCTCTTACTCAAGCTGGTCTAGAATCCACACGTTTGATCGTTGGTATTGATTTCACAAAGAGCAATGAGCGGAATGGTGCGGTATCATTCAACAACAAGTCTCTGCATCACATTGGAGAAGTTACAAATCCGTACGAGTTAGCGGTAACAGTTATTGGGGGAACTCTTTCAGCTTTGAATAACGAGGATACTAATCTCATCCCTTGTTTTGGATTCGGAGATGGTTGGTGCATTACCTAATCGTATTGTGATTTATATAGTTTTGTAATAGACCTAATTATTAACTTATCATTAAAAGAGAATTACATCCTATCTTGCAGAAACAACAGTCGATGAGGATGTATTTAGTTTTTATTCAGATCAAAGACCATGTAATGGTATTGAGGAAGTACTGGATCGTTACAGAGAACTTGTTCCTCAAGTTTGCCTAGCTGGTTTGTTCAAATTGCCCCTTTATACTATGTTAAATACTTCGTTGCGATCTAATAGAAGGGTCAATTTCTTTTAAAAATGTGACAGGGCCAACATCTTTCGCTCCCATAATTGAAACGGCTATAGATATTGTGGAGAACAGTGGACGTCGATATCATGTTCTGCTCATTATTGCGGATGGTCAGGTTAGTCTTATTTTTTAAGTTAATGTAATTTGTTCTGTGAAGGTCACTAGTAAGCTAGTAGTAGTCGAGCCTAATGGTGCTTGCGGCTTTTCTTATTTCTGTTTGGTCCACTGATCAGTTTTCAGACCCAAATATGATAGATACAGAATAGCCACACAAGTAGAATTAAAGTACTAGTAATTTGCAATAGAACACTTTAATTATATTGTTTAAGAGTAAGAACTTTACAACGTTTACCTTTTAGGTTTATTTCTGACCTAGGTGTTGCTTCTTCTCTTGGTTTGTTTTCTGCTAGTATTCTTCTAGTCTTTTGCTTTTGTCCTCTACAAACACTCAAGGTGCCTATTTATAGGTTTAGGACTATGCTAAAACTATTCATACTCAGATTAGGAAACCCCCTTATTTTTGTAATCTTCTAGATATAGAACTCCTACTTTTCCTTCTAGGAATAGAAATCTACTTCTAGAATTACTTGGAGAGTAATTCAGTTGTATTTTAAACCTATTCAGTTGTATTTTAAACCTAGGTGTAGAGCATTCTAATGGGCCTATACCTTAAAAACGGATCATCCACTATCAGTTTTTGTGTATTAGGGAGGAATAAAAAGATCCAAGTTACAAATCCCAGGTATAAAATTCCCTGGCGAGATTGGGGTATACCCAGATTAATTGGTGTATACCCAATAAGACAAAATACAGTGATCCTTGAACTAATTAACTTAAAATTAAACCCTAAAATTAAAAACTAAAAAACTCTTAATCTTCCCTAATCTCTCTCTTCTCTAATCTCTCTGCTCTTCCCCTTCATCTTCTTCCATTTCTTACATTAAACGAAAATCTTGAACTTTGATTTTCCAAAAAAATCGTTGACTCTTCCGGCGAAAAGAAGATTATAAATGATGTTTAAACTCAAACCCATCATTGTGTTGTGTGATTTGATTGTTATATTAGGTTAGAAATCGAAAATTATGATTTCTGTATTTTTGGCCGGCAAGGTCGTAACATGCATATCTTCTTGAGCTTTTCATAATGACCATAGCCATTGTAAAAAATTCAACAGCGGCCAGGTATTTTTTGAAGACCACTGCCGCCAATACAACCAAACAAGGTCGTAACATGCATATCTTCTTGACTTTTCATAATAGCCATGATATTGTAAATTTTAAACAATAGGAAGGGTATTTTATGAAGACCTTGCCGGCCAATACACCAGGAAGAGTATTTTTGAAAACCTTGCCGGCTAGGAAACAGTAGGAAGGGTATTTTTAAAAACCTTGCCGGCGGATTCATTTTTTGAACAAACCGACATGGTATTTTCAACAACGGCGGAGGTATTTTTAACAAACGAGGCGGGTATTTTTTTAAGACCTTGCCGGCTAATAATTTTTTTTTGTCATCTCCTGTGTGTCAAAAAAATAAAGTCGGCAAGGTCAACACATGAAGATCATGCTGGCCAAACTTTGGCCGACATGATCTTCATTCGTCGACCTTGCCGACTTTTTAGATTTTCAGAACTGAAAGTGTTGATTTTTGATCTAATTTTGAGTATGATTTTATACAACACCTTTCCAATCCCCTTTTTAGAAGTGTTTGGGTTGTGTGCTTTCATTTCCGTTGCAAAAGATTTTCTCAAAACAATTTTTTTTTCCTCAAAAAATTTCCCAAATAAGTTCAATCAAAAACAAAATTTCATTTTATAAGTTTTAATCCACTCAATTAATCAATCTAAATTCAATTAATTAAGCTAATCAGATTTTTTAGTGTTAATTAAACAAGGATATATTAGCCATTTAGAAAAATATATTGCTAAGGGGTGGCTTCTTTTACTTCAAAATGACCCTATTTTGTCTTAGGGGTATACCCCAATTAATCTGGGTATACCCCAATCTCGCCAGGTAAAATTCAGGGCCTGAATATCCTTTGAACCACCTTAGTGCTATGTATGCTTGGGCATCCAGAAGTGGTTCTGATCTTTTGATACGAACTTGGTGATATAGGTTACAAGAAGTTCCAACACAGGAATAGGTCAGTTAAGTCGACAGGAACAGGAAACAATTGATGCTATAGTTAAAGCGAGGTAACTATTTGACTTAGAAATGTTATAACATTTCTGCAATTTACATCATCGTTTATAAAGTTCTTTGATGAAGCTAATCTCCTGCACATGTGTAGTGAATATCCGTTATCGATCGTTTTAGTTGGTGTTGGTGATGGACCCTGGGATATGATGGAGGAGTTTGACAACAATATTCCCCATCGAACATTTGATAATTTTCAGGTTCGTAATCTAAAAATGAAACGATATCACTTTATGATCTCTAATGTCAACTCCTTAGTTTTCATTCTTTTAACTTTGATGCTTCAACTTCAAGTTCATTGTGTCGTGTTTCTCACCCGCAGTTTGTGAATTTAACGGAAATCTTGATCCAAGATATCTCTATAGAGCAAATGCACTCAGAAATCGCTCTAGCATTATTGATGGAAATACCTTCACAGTACCTTGCAACTTTAGAGCTTCAGGGTCTGCGGTAATTGTTTGACAGAGTGGGAACAGTTTATCAGTTCAACTTTATCTTTCGAAAAGAATTTTAATGTCAAATGTGTATTTCCAGCAGCCAGAGACACGAGAGGTGGAGGAGTCCACTACCTCCTCCTATTAGTCTCCAGCAGTCACCTTTACCTTTTCCGACTGGTCAACAATCACGTGATTATTTTGCTAATAGTGGTACTTCTTCGAATTCTCGCTCAGCAGAGGACACACGTGAAGAGGTATACGACTTAACTACACTGCGATTTTTCATTTGTGAAGCATTTTTACTACTTACATTTACACTTGGGACTTCTATGGATGCCATTTGTTTTGTTTACAGGTAGTCTGTCCTGTATGTCTTGAGAATTCTAGAGATTTAGCTTTTACATCAACAAAAATTACTTTTACTTTCTTTGAATCTTAGGTGGTATCAGCTCTTACTCAAGCTGGTCTAGAATCCACAAGTTTGATCGTTGGTATTGATTTCACAAAGAGCAATGAGCGGAATGGTGCGGTATCATTCAACAACAAGTCTCTGCATCACATTGGAGAAGTTACAAATCCGTACGAGTTAGCGGTAACAGTTATTGGGGAAACTCTTTCAGCTTTGAATAACGAGGATACTAATCTCATCCCTTGTTTTGGATTCGGAGATGGTTGGTGCATTACCTAATCGTATTGTGATTTATATAGTTTTGTAATAGACCTAATTATTAACTTATCATTAAAAGAGAATTACATCCTATCTTGCAGAAACAACAGTCGATGAGGATGTATTTAGTTTTTATTCAGATCAAAGACCATGTAATGGTATTGAGGAAGTACTGGATCGTTACAGAGAACTTGTTCCTCAAGTTTGCCTAGCTGGTTTGTTCAAATTGCCCCTTTATACTATGTTAAATACTTCGTTGCGATCTAATAGAAGGGTCAATTTCTTTTAAAAATGTGACAGGGCCAACATCTTTCGCTCCCATAATTGAAACGGCTATAGATATTGTGGAGAACAGTGGACGTCGATATCATGTTCTGCTCATTATTGCGGATGGTCAGGTTAGTCTTATTTTTTAAGTTAATGTAATTTGTTCTGTGAAGGTCACTAGTAAGCTAGTAGTAGTCGAGCCTAATGGTGCTTGCGGCTTTTCTTATTTCTGTTTGGTCCACTGATCAGTTTTCAGACCCAAATATGATAGATACAGAATAGCCACACAAGTAGAATTGAAGTACTAGTAATTTGCAATAGAACACTTTAATTATATTGTTTAAGAGTAAGAACTTTACAACGTTTACCTTTTAGGTTTATTTCTGACCTAGGTGTTGCTTCTTCTCTTGGTTTGTTTTCTGCTAGTATTCTTCTAGTCTTTTGCTTTTGTCCTCTACAAACACTCAAGGTGCCTATTTATAGGTTTAGGACTATGCTAAAACTAGTCATACTCAGATTAGGAAATTGTAATCTTCTAGATATAGAACTTCTACTTTTCCTTCTAGGAATAGAAATCTACTTCTAGAATTACTTGGAGAGTAATTCAGTTGTATTTTAAACCTAGGTATAGAGCATTCTAATGGGCCTATACCTTAAAAACGGATCATCCACTATCAGTTTTTGTGTATTAGGGAGGAATAAAAAGATCCAAGTTACAAATCCCAGGTATAAAATTCAGGGCCTGAACATCCTCTAAACCACCTTAGTGCTATGTATGCTTGGGCATCCAGAAGTGGTTCTGATCTTTTGATTCGAACTTGGTGATATAGGTTACAAGAAGTTCCAACACAGGAATAGGTCAGTTAAGTCGACAGGAACAGGAAACAATTGACGCTATAGTTAAAGCGAGGTAACTATTTGACTGAGAAATGTTACTTATAACATTTCTGCAATTTACATCATCGTTTATAAAGTTATTTGATGAAGCTAATCTCCTGCACATGTGTAGTGAATATCCGTTATCAATCGTTTTAGTTGGTGTTGGTGATGGACCCTGGGATATGATGGAGGAGTTTGACAACAATATTCCCCATCGAACATTTGATAATTTTCAGGTTCGTAATCTGAAAATGAAACGATATCACTTTATGATCTCTAATGTCAACCCCTTAGTTTTCATTCTATTAACTTCGATGCTTCAACTTCAAGTTCATTCTGTCGTTGTGTTTCTCCCCCGCAGTTTGTGAATTTAACGGAAATCTTGAGCCAAGATATATCTATAGAGCAAATGCACTCAAAAATCGCTCTAGCAGCATTGATGGAAATACCTTCACAGTACCTTGCAACTTTAGAGCTTCAGGGTCCGCGGTAATAGCTTGACATAGTGGCACCATTTTATCAGTTTAACTTTATGTTTTGAAAAGAATTTTAATGTCAAATGTGTATTTCCTGCAGCCACAGACACGAGAGGTGGAGGAATCCACTACCTCCTCCTATTAATCTCCAGCAGTCACCTTTACCTTTTCCGACTGGTCAACAATCACGTGATTATTTTGCTAATAGTTATACTGCTTCGAGTTCTCGCTCAGCAGAGGACACACGTGAAGAGGTATACGACTTAACTACACTGAGATTTTCATTTGTGAAGAATTTTTACTACTTGCATTTACACTTGGGACTTCTATGGATACCATTTGTTTTGTTTACAGGTAGTCTGTCCTATATGTCTTGAGAATTCTAGAGATCTAGCTTTTGGATGTGGCCATCTGGTAACTCAAATTTCCAACAAACACTTGTACTTTTACTTTCTCCATGCTAGAATTGTTTTAAGTTGCCATATATTCCATTAATTGAGTTCTTGTAATTTTTCCAGACATGCCAGGAATGTGGAAGGGAATTATCACTGTGTCCCATCTGTCGATCCCCAATAAGTATCAGTATAAAAATTTACTCATGAGCTATGACTGTTGGTAGTTCGCAAATTGTTTGTCAATAATATGAAATTTGATTTAAGCAAAAGAGCTTTTGTTTGATGTTCTATTTGGTTTGTGTGTCTGTTTTTACTCTGTTTCACACTATACTAAGGCACCAAGGATTCCCCTCCAGGCTGTTGCCTGTGGTGACCCTTTCTGGGGTCAGTCCCTATCAAGAAATGCTCAAGCTGAACAGCACAAACCTAATAAGGAAAATTATTAAATGTTGCCATTTATCCCATTAATCGAGTTCTTGTAATTTTCCTTATTAAGAAAAATAATCAATTCTATCAGATTTCTTGTAAGAACCTAATATGTAGAAGAAATAACAAAGAAGTTTTACTAGGGTTTTTCTTAATGGGTCTCCTGGTTTTATCATGGTTGACTTTGATGATGATGATGATGATGATGAAGAAGAAGAAGAAGAAGAAGAAGAAGAAGAAGAAGAAGGGGGTTTAGATTCAAGGGTTGATAATCAATCGTTCAATGGGTTTCTGCTATGATTGATTGGTGTTTTGGGTAGGGGTGAGCATTTTACCTGTAATCTGCGGATTTAACCGGGACCAACCGTTCTTTTGCGGATGGATGCCCGGACCGTTCAGTAATGGATTGGATGCGGATGGAATTTTTGAAAGTGAAAAATACTAGAACCCCCCTACTATATGGGTTCAACATTTACAAGCCCCACAAAATGGATCTTCCACCCTCTATTCCATACTTTCAAATTTTCATATTTCTAGGCCCAAAACTTTTATTTTTGGGGTCAGGATTTAAATTTTTACGGATTTGCTGACGTCAGCGGATCTTTTAATAAATCATAAAATTCCGAAATTAACCTTCAGTATTTATAGACATTTTATACCTACCATAAACTGAAAATCAAATCAAATTCAACTCTTCTTCTCTCCGCTCTCGTTCGGAAAACTTAATTGGAAAAATTTTGAATTTAATTCTTTTGTTTGATAGGTTTATACTGAAGTTTGTTAGGTTGATAGGAAGAAAACGAGAAGAAGAACAACATATTGTTAATTTTCTATCAATTTCGTTGAGCTGTATTCATCCGTTTTTCAGATCTGACGAGTTTGTGAAGGTGCATTGATGAACAACAAATAGGTTTGTTCGATTTATCTTTTCTGTTGCTGGATTCACTAGTTTTCTAATCGATTTTTTAATTTCGATGTTCTACTGATTTTTGATTTTTTTGTTCTGTTTCGAATTTGTTGAGTTTGACAACAGGTAGAAGACAGTTGTGAATATAGAAATCAACGTAGGTACGAATTTTTATTTCGATTTAGTTTTCAACTCAACTGATTTTTGATTGTTACCATTTCGATCTAATTTTTTAACTTTTTTTTATTTGGTTTTGATACTGATTATGTTTTTGTTGATTCTTACACAGGTTTGGTTGATACCTAGATGAGGAATAGTAAGAACATTGTTTCAGAAGTAAGAAAACAACAAATCTAGGAAAGAATTTTATGTTGTTTTGATTTTAGATCTGTTTTAAAAAAATTTATGAATTACTTGTTGTTCTTTCATGTCCGATCTGCTTAATTTGTTGTTTTACTTTTTGTTGATACTAAGAGGAGCATGAAGAAACAATTTTGTTTCAGTAGAACAACTTCAATTTGATTTGTTGGACATGCTGTTTTTTTGTTACAGGATGTGTAACTTTAGGTTACACATATATATCCTGTTGTATTTTTAAGCATGTGTAAGGAAGATGCAGATGTTTCTTAGTTGCACCATGTGTAATTTTAGTTTACAAACATATATCCTGTTTGTATTTTTAATCATGTGTGAGGAAGATGCACGTGTTTTTTTTGTTACAGGATGTGTAACTTTAGGTTACACATATATATCATGTTGTATTTTTTAGCATGTGTAAGGAAGATGCAAATGTTTCTTAGTTGCAGCATGTGTAATTTTAGTTTACAAACATATATCATGTTTGTATTTTTAATCATGTGTGAGGAAGATGCACATGTTTTTTTTTGTTACAGGATGTGTAACTTTAGGTTACACATATGTAACCTGTAGTATTTTAAGCATGTGTAAGTTGAAGTTACATATATATGTCCTATAACATGTTTATGTGTAAATAGTTGTATCGTCTGTATCTTTTACTCAAATTTAGCTTGCCGCATAGAATATACTTCTCACGAGGGGGAAACGCCCCCGAGTGAATTGCGTTTGTTTTAAAATTTTGATATTGTTATTGTGTGTTTTGATATTTTTCAGGTTGTCATGGATTCTGTTAGTTGCGCTGCTGTTAGTTGCATTGCTGTTGTTCGCTACTTTTCAGATTTTATTAACCTGCGTGTTAATACTGATATCAGACTTGAAGAGTTTAAGGAACAAGTTTTCCTGGAATGGAACCAGTTGACTCCTCTTGGTATTACTTTCTTCTTTCGAGAAAGTGGGAAAGATTTCCCGCTTGACTGTGATTTTTCGTTGCAAGATCTTATATCTATCACAAATAGTAAACAGAAAACCAGTGTTGACATTTTCTTGCAAAATGTTCCTCGTGTGGCCTCTTCCTTCAGCTCTAGGGAAGATTCCTCTATTTCTAATGAGTCTAGTAGTATGTCTTCGTCCAGAAACAATGTTACTGTTGCAATGTATTTGGAAGATAAAAGCAAGCCTGCGAAACCTTTGTTATCGGATGGTTGGCCCAAGGTTCTTGGTGAGATTGGTCATGTGTTTGTTGAAGGAGTTAAGCAAGTCAGGGTTGCTTTCACCAAGTATCGTCTTCGGACTGGTTTTCAAATGATTGTAACTCACAATGAGCGTTCTAGGTTCACGGCTAAGTGTGCAGATGAAAAATGCGGCTGGAAATTCCATGCATCTTCTATCGATGAAAGGAATGAAATGTTTCAGGTAGGTTTTCCGTGTTCTGTCATCTAATGCTTAGCATATGTTATGTTTTTGTTACAGTATGTGTAACTTTGGTTTATACATGATTTTCTTTGCACCATATTGTTTTCTGGTTGAATTTTTCACTTTATATTTTGTATGAACCTCTTCAGGTCAGGTCTTATAACCCTGAGCACATTGGTGGTGCTGGTGGCCGCAACTTGAACCAAACTTACTCCACCAGCTTCTCGTCTACTTTGATTGAGGAAGAAGTTCGCAAAAATCCTCAACATTTACAAGCCCCACAAAAATCCTCATCTGCTTGTGGCTAACAACATATTTTCCAAGTCTAACATCTGCTTGTGGATAACAACATATTTGCAAGTAGTAGATTCTTTTTCTAATCCTGACGACTGGTTTACACATTTGAGGATGGATCCGAAAGGATCTTGTAAAGCATGCTTCCTCTCATCTTGTTCACCTTGTCAGTCCACCATAACACCATAGTTGATGAGTATTTTTTGTCCATCTGTCTACCCTTCATCCTCATCTTCATGTAATTGCATACAAATAGAAGACAGTCAGGAATGGAACCTTGTGGGGGCGAAGCGAGGTACTTGCCATTTTCATTCATCCTAAGAGCTAGATGACAGCGCAATGACAGTTCTCTAGTTATTGCAAATGCATATTTCCTAGCATCGATTAAGTGTTGACGCCTGAGTTCCTTAATATTTGATGAGTTCATGTATGACCAAGGATCAGAGCTCTTCAAGTCATACTCTAGCAGTGTGAAGTGTGTGTTGTTGTTGCACATTGGGGCGAAAAGCCTGACTGCACTGTCCTTGTACTTTTCATACTCCTTAGCAAGTCTTGGAATCCAAAATCTCTTGAATTCAGGATAATCCTCCAAGTAAGCTTTCTGCAAAACCATTTTAAATCAACAGTTACAAATGCACAAGTGATTATGTAAGCACAAGTTACATATAAGGTCTTGGATTTTACAAAAGAAAAAAAAGTATGTGTAACTTCAGGTTACACATTATATCTGCATCTGTAATTTCAGGTTACACATTATAACTGAATTTGTAACCTGAGATTACACATGAAAAAAACTCTGAGCACGTTATTATAGGCTTACAACACCCACTACACATTATTAATGCAATAAAATTTTAAATATTTCGAAGTACTTACGTATGATTTTGGCGAGAGGAATATCGCTTTCTCATACTTGCTGTTCGAGTTCATCTTTGTTTGCAACCTGCTTATGTAGAAATCAATGAACTCTTCCTCCAAGTAGGCTTCTTTGTTGGCAAGTTGGAGCATTAATTCTCCACTTATATTACAAAACGGGGTGCGGTCGTCGTTGTACACTATCCAATCAATGTGTCCACATTAGAAAAAAGGAAACAATTAAATAGCATAACAGAATCAAATAGTAAGATACAACGAATCTAAATTTAAACAGCAATAACAAAGTAAAGCATGAGTTTTGGTTATAGGTTTTTTACGATTGGGGATGAGTGTTGAAATATTCAAGCACTTTCTTCTTTTGATCGCCATTAAGCCTTTCAATAACTTCAGAATCTTTTACATCCTTTCTCATTATGCCGTCATCTTCTTCAGCAGCCTGAGCCATGTTTTCTACTTGTACTTCTGGAACTGCGTCCATTCTTCCTTCTTCTACTTCTGGAACTGCGACTATTGTTTTTTCATTTGCAGTCTTCTTACTCTTCTTTGGCTTCCTTTCACACTGCTTCAGATGATCTTGATCTATAGTTCTATTCCTCAAAACACGTTTCTGGGCTTCCTTGACTAGTTCTCCAACTGGTTTCGGAGTGTTATCAAGTCCAAGGCTAAAATTTACTCCAGCACTGCCAATGTTCTCCTGAGTTTGAGATGTGCAACAACAAAACTAAGCAGCCTCAAAAAAAAACACACACATGCTTCACTTGTGTAACCTGAAGTTACACTTTCCTTGCATAGCATGTGTAACAGAAAGGAACACTTGCATAATACTGCTACACATGCCTTTTACAATGTGTAACTTTAAGTTACACTTGCATTATAAGCAAAATATAAATGAAAAGTAACAGTGGTTACCACTTGAGCTAGGTTGTGCATTCTCCATCATTTGATCACTATCAAAGTTCAGCTGATTTTGAGCTGTGAAAAAACAAAAATTTGGAATCGTCAAAAAAAATAATTGCACATGGTAATAATTGTGTAACCTGAAGTTACACTTTCCTTGCATAGCATGTGTAACTTCAAGTTACACTTGCATTACAAACAAAACATAAAGGGAGAAAAGTAAGGAAAAAGAGAATTAAGTTACACAAAGAAGAGTTGTTACCGCTAGAGCTAGCTTCTGCATTCTCCATCACTCCAGTTTCATGTTGGATTTTGTTGATGTTGCGGACAATTTCATTTAGCATTTCAAAATCTTCAACATTTGTCATATCAGCAGGGTTAGCTCCTAGTTGCACCAACCTATAGGTCTCAGCAATTTCACACGAAGTTGGCGGTGTTGTAGCAGTTATCACCGAAGATTCCTCAAACTGTGTTGAAGTGAAACTGTCTTCAAAAGTTCCCAATGTTGGCTGAGTTGGAGCACTGATAACCAAACCATCACCAACAGTTACAGGTATCTCCTCGTTGACTTTTGCAGTTACATCATCACCTGCGGATTTCTCCTGCGCCCCATCTCAGGCCTATAATGCTAGGGAAAAGGTTTACGAGACGATTTACGGCGACGATGTCAAGTCCTACTCTCACTTGGTATGGTATATTGATGCTATAAGGGAGACCAACCCTGGTAGCGTGATAAAGTTTGAACGTGAAAATAAACAGTTCCAACGGATTTTCATCGCATTTGCTGCATGCATCAAAGGGTACCGGTTTTGTCGTCCAATGGTATACTTGGATACTACTTTCCTTACTGGTACATTCAAAGGTTGCTTGATGGCAGCTACTGGGATCAATGGTGGTAAAGGTATGTTTTTTTTCTTTTTTTTTTAACTACTTCAGTTGACAAATAACTGAGAGTTACACATGTGTAACTCTCAGTTACACATTACTTTACTCAGTGTGTAACTAAGAAAATAGCATATGTAACCTTAAGTTACACATTTGTTTTAGCATGTGTAACTTGTATTTACACATTGTTTTCTATTTGTGTTAAACTTATTATTCTTTCGATTCTGCACAATTTTTTTTGTAGGATTTTTCCCCTTGCTTTTGCACTAGTCGATTATGAGACTGTTGACAATTGGGAGTGGTTTTTGAGGAATTTCATTGAAGTTGTTGGTGATGGGAGGCCAATCACCTTCCTTTCGGATCGCCATGAAGGACTCTTGCAGGGTGTTCCACTTGTCTATCCAGATGGGTTCCACATCTTCTGCTACTATCATTTGACGAAAAATATACCCATCACTGCAACAGATCCTAGGTACTCTCTTGTTATGGACCATTTCCTAGAGGCGACATACTCACTCTCACCTGAAAACCATGCGAAAGCCATACAGAAGATTAGAGACTTGAACTGCGATTGGGTGGATGATTACATCGATACCATCCCACCTGAAGCATATGCGAATGCCTATTTCAAAGGTTGTCGGTATGGACGAACATCTAGTACTCTAGCATAATCAGTCAATAGTTGTGTTCTTGTTCACAAGAAGATGCCTGCATCTGCTCTTCTTGATCAGGTTAATTGAGTGTGTGTGTTTTTAGTTGTTTTGTTGTCTTTTTATTTCTTGTTTTGTCGCTTTATGTATTCATAAGGTTTTTTTCCTTTTTAGATTAGGAGGAAAATAATGTGTTTGATGGCAGAGCGTCGTGAAATTGGCGCTAATATGATGACTCCATTAACCCCCCGAGTACGAGGAAAAGCTTGCGGCTCTTCAAGATGAAGGTTTGGCTTGAGAAGTATTGGTTGCTAGTCCTACCGTGTTTGAAGTTATTAGCGAAAGGTCTCACATGGTGGACCTCGAACACGAGACTTTCACCTGTCAAAGGTTTGATTTCTTATGCTTTTTTATTCTCTCTGTATGCTCTTTTTTTCCTTCTCTGATTAGATATATGCATCTGTAAATACTAGTTACACATCTGTTTTGCAAGTGTAACTTAAAGATACACATCCTGTATATGCACCTGTAACTAGCTAATTTTGAATGTTTTATGATTTGTATGTGCAACTAACTGATTTTGCTTGTTTTTGTTTTTTTTCAAGGTGGCGCGTATATGGTTTTCCTTGTGCTCATGCTCTTGCATCCATACAGAAGATTAAACGTGAGGCTATTGATTTCATTTCACCGTATTTTACAAGCGACTATTTTAGGAAGACTTATATGCATGCCATCCAGCCGATCCCCAACTACAACAGGCCTGCTGAATATCATCCAGACGATATCGTCATCCCGCCTACCGTGAAGAAGCAACCAGGTATACCCCCAGGAAAGAGGATTATAAGTAAACGTGAGAAAAAGGTGAAGAGAAAAGTTCATTGCAACAACTGCAAGGAAACAGGTCACAACAAGGCAGGTTGCAGGAATCCTCGGAAGTTCACACCTCACTAGCTTGAGCCTACCAAAGTAATGCACTGATTTGTGGATTCTTATTTGTCTTTGATTATTTGTTTTTTAGTTTTCTTCATGTTGGTTTTCATGGACCAAACGATTTTATTTTTCTGCAATATTGATTATGTGCAGGGATCATTCATTCATATTTTATAATATTGTGTTTTTATATTTTTGTGAGTTCACAGGTGAAATGTGTTTCTATTTAGAATTGAAATGCATGTGTAACTTTGGTTTACACTTTTAAAATATGGATGTGTAACTATTGGTTACACATTGTTATTTTTACATTTTTTTTGATTTAGCTTTGTCTTAATTGGATGTGTAACTATGATTTACTTAACCTATGTTTCAGCATTTAACCCTGTTATACATTCTACTACATAATGTCTTTACATGTTGTCTAGAAACAATCATTTTTAAACATGTGTATTAGTTTACACTCAAATATATGCATGTGTAACCAGAAGTTACACTGCTGTGAATGCATTTGTAATATTGGGTTACACATGATAAATGCATATGTAACTTTATTTTATTTTGATTTATTGGGGAAAGTCCTATCAATGGCTTGTGTAACTTCAGTTTACACTCAAATATATGCATGTGTAACCATAAGTTACACTGCTGTGAATGCATGTGTAATATTAGGTTAGACATGATAAATGTATATGTAAACTCTGGTTACACATCCTGCATCAAGCTAAGATGTGTAGTTACTTAACCTGTTGCATACTTTCTGAAACCTGTACACACATCAGTAAAAGTTTTAACAAGATAAAAGTTTTTAATTCAAAGAATTTCAATCTAAAAATATTTTCAAAACCAAGAACTGCTAAAATCTACTAACTGATGAAATTTAAAAGTTTCTAACAACATATTTTCCAAGTCTAACATCTGCTTGTGGCTAACAACATATTTGCAAGTAGTAGATTCTTTTTCTAATCCCGACGACTGGTTTACACATTTGCGGATGGATCCGAAAGGATCTTGTAAAGCATGCTTCCTCTCATCTTGTTCACCTTGTCAGTCCACCATAACACCATAGTTGATGAGTATTTTTTGTCCATCTGTCTACCATTCATCCTCATCTTCATGTAATTGCATACAAATAGAAGACAGTCAGGAATGGAACCTTGTGGGGGCGAAGCGAGGTACTTGGCGTTTTCATTCATCCCAAGAGCTAGATGACATCGCAATGACAGTTCTCTAGTTATTGCAAATGCATATTTCCTAGCATCGATTAAGTGTTGATGCATGAGTTCCTTAATATTTGATGAGTTCATGTACGACCAAGGATCATAGCTCTTCAAGTCATACTCTAGCAGTGTGAAGTGTGTGTTGTTGTTGCACATTGGGGCGAAAATCCTGACTGCACTGTCCTTGTACTTTTCATACTCCTTAGCAAGTCTTGGAATCCAAAATCTCTTGAATTCAGGATAATTCTCCAAGTAAGATTTCTGCAAAACCATTTTAAACCAAAAGTTACAAATGCACAAGTGATTATGTAAGCACAAGTTACATATAAGGTCTTGGATTTTACAAAAGAAAAAAAAGTATGTGTAACTTCAGGTTACACATTATATCTGCATCTGTAATTTTAGGTTATACATTATAACTGAATTTGTAACCTGAGATTACACATGAAAAAAACTATGAGCACGTTATTATAGGCTTACAACACCCACTACACATTATTAATGAAATAAAATTTTAAATATTTCGAAGTACTTACGTATGCTTTTGGTGAGAGGAATATCGCTTTCTCATACTTGCTGTCCGAGTTCATCTTTGTTTGCAACCTGCTTATGTAGAAATCAATGAACTCTGCCTCCAAGTAGGCTTCTTTGTTGGCAAGTTGGAGCATTAATTCTCCACTTATATTACAGAACTGGGTGCGGTCGTCGTTGTACACTATCCAAGCAATGTGTCTACATTAGAAAGAAGGAAACAATTAAATAGCATAACAGAATCAAATAGTAAGATACAACGAATCTAAATTTAAACAACAATAACAAAGTAAAGCATGAGTTTTGGTTATAGGTTTTTTACGATTGGGGATGAGTGTTGAAATATTCAAGAACTTTCTTCTTTTGATCGCCATTAAGCCTTTCAATAACTTCAGAATCTTTTACATCCTTTCTCATTGTGCCGTCATCTTCTTCAGCAGCCTGAGCCATGTTTTCTACTTGTACTTCTGGAACTGCGTCCATTATTCCTTCTTCTACTTCTGGAACTGCGACTATTGTTTTTTCATTTGCAGTCTTCTTACTCTTCTTTGGCTTCCATTCATACTGCTTCAGATGATCTTGATCTATTGTTCTATTCCTCAAAACACGTTTCTGGGCTTCCTTGACTAGTTCTCCAACTGGTTTCGGAGTGTTATCAAGTCCAAGGCTAAAATTTACTCCAACACTGCCAATGTTCTCCTGAGTTTGAGATGTGCAACAGCAAAAATAAGCATCCTCAAAAAAAAAAAAAAAAAAACGCACATGCTTCACTTGTGTAACCTGAAGTTACACTTGCCTTGCATAGCATGTGTAACAGAAAGGAACACTTGCATCATACTGCTACACATGCCTTTTACAATGTGTAACTTTAAGTTACACTTGAATTATAAACAAAATATAAATGAAAAGTAAGAGTGGTTACCACTTGATCTAGGTTGTGCATTCTCCATCATTTGATCACTATCAAAGTTCAGCTGATTTTGAGCTGTGAAAAAACAAAAATTTGGAATCGTCAAAAAAAAAAAAAATTGCACATGGTAATAATTGTGTAACCTGAAGTTACACTTGCCTTGCATAGCATGTGTAACTTCAAGTTACACTTGCATTACAAACAAAACATAAAGGGAGAAAAGTAAGGAAAAAGAGAATTAAGTTACACAAGGAAGAGTTGTTACCGTTAGAGCTAGCTTCTGCATTCTCCATCACTCCAGTTCCATGTTGGATTTTGTTGATGTTGCGGACAATTTCATTTAGCATTTAAAAATCTTCAACATTTGTCATATCAACAGGGTTAGATCCTAGTTGCACCAACCTGTAGGTCTCAGAAATTTCACACGAAGTTGGCAGTGTTGTAACAGTTATCACCGCAGATTCCTCAAACTGTGTTGAAGTGAAACTGTCTTCAAAAGTTCCCAATATTGGCTGAGTTGGAGCACTGATAACCAAACCGTCACCAACAGTTGAAGGTATCTCCTCGTTGACTTTTGCAGTTACATCATCACCTGCGGCTTTCTCCTGCGCCCCATCCACAACTCCACATTCTGTATCTTTCTTCTGCGCATCATCCGTAATAGTTGTCTCTTCACCAGCTTTCATTTGCGTTTCATCAACAAGATTTGAAGTAGTGGGCTTTCCCTTTGCAACATGCCTTTTGAGATTTGGAGGAGTCTTGCATGTTGTGACACTCTTCATACTCGAACTGTATGTCCTTAGGGCTGTTTTGAGCTCCTCTGTAGCAGTTTGAGCCTGTAGAATTTTCGGTGTATTTCCATCTGCTAGACTGACACATGGAACTGATGATGTTAAATTTTTAAAAACAATTTCAAGAATAATATATCATGAGTAATCGACAGCTACACATGCATATTACTTGGATACCTAGCATGTGTAACTAGTGTAACCAGAAGTTACACATGCATATAACATGTGTAAATAGGGATTACACATCCATATCATCTGTGTATTCGACAATTACTAAATCTAATTTGGTACCTCTACACATGTCAACTAATATATCATTATCACTATCAAGTTAAAGCTTATTATAAATGAACAAGTTACTTACATTCATCATGGAAGGAAGTTTGCGTGTCATCTTTCTCTTTCTCTTGCTCAGCCTCTTTCTCGGACTCTTCTTTTTCATGCTCAGCAGCTCCATGCTCAATAGTACCTCCATCTCCACCATCTCCCTGCTCAGTAGGTCCGAGTTCAGTACCTCCATGTCCACCATCTTCATGTTGCATAAACTCTTCCTGTGTCACTTCGTAAGGTTTAATACCCATTGCTCTCATAATTCTGCAGCTAAAATTGTGAATCTTGAATTCTTGTGTTCCTTCAAGGTTACCTTCTGATATCCCTTCTATGGAAATTCCATACACTTCTTTGAACATTGTTTCCTTTTCTTGCAGTTGCTCTTTCAGTTGGCTATTCTCAATTGCTTGCGCTTTCAACCAACTTTGCAGGTCGTCCTTGCTTGGTACCATGGTTGATATACCTAGCTGCTTCTCAAGCTGTGAAATCTCAGCCACAAAGCTAGTAGTTGGCTGCAATTAACAGATGGAGAGGTTAAAAAGAGAAAGCAAAAACAGTTGAACATTCTAAATATACAAATTTGCAGTTGTATGTGTAACTTAAAGTTACATAAGCACATTTTATATGTGTAACCTATAGTGACACATATAAATTGAATTCACTGGTGTTATGTTTGCATGTGTAACTATAGGTTACACAAGCACATTTAAATGTGTAACTTATAGCTACACATGAAAATTCTGATTACATCAAAGTTACATCTAAATTATGTTGATATTACCATAAATTTAAAAAACATAAACCAACAAACACTTACCGAAAAATGTGACATATCTGTTACAGAAATGTAATACGAAATCTGGTATAGATCCCACCTTCCAACCCGCGGGATATCTTCTTCGTGATTTGCTACTTTCGGGATTGAGCCTTCTGGTGCATGTTCATCAAACAATATCTGCAACCATATATAAATTTTAATTAGTCAAGCAATTAATATTAAAATATACTGAACGTAACACTAAAAGTGCTGGAATATAAATTACACACAAGATTTACCAGTAAGTACTGCACACAAGCCTTCACATTTGCCAAGCAATCAATATTATCATGAATTTCTTCAAACAATTGCTCGTGTATTAAGTCAGGCCAAGACACCTTGAGCACCGTCTCATATGTTTCAACGATACTAAGATATTTCACGTTCACTCCATTAGCATTTATGTCGCCAAAAAATAATACACAACATAAATAAAATCCTATCAAACAAACCAGATCCTTCTCATCATTTTTATTTCTTTTCCCACTTTTGCTCCTTTTGGTCATAATTTGTTTTATCTTCTCTAAAATCTTTGTCTTAGTCACTGTTATATGATGTGTTGTAGATTTAATGTCGGTGAAGAACATGTTGTACAAAACATTGTCATTCAAATCCTTATGAGAAAAGTTCTTTAATATCTTTTGACCCTTTCTACTGCCAATCCTTTGCATGTAAAATAAACCAGCCAGCTTTTCCGGTGTAGACTCTATAAAATTATCATCACCAAATTTGAAAGAACAAGGTGTGTCACAATCCAGATCAAAGCAGTTCAAAATCTTCAAGACGCCGCTTTTGTTGGTAGTGATTTGTTTGTTTGTACTTGGTACAGCTGGATCATACTCATCGTAATACATCATTACTAGCCTACCGTAAGCAACTCTCAATAGATATTGTTGAGCACTATCACTCAGTCCTATCGGTTTTATCACCTTTACCAAATCCTTAATTGCATTCAAGGATTGCCTTAATTTCCCTGTACACATCACACACAAAAATAGCATGAGTCAGTATTTTGTGTACTTATCAAATACACTCCTTTATAAATGCAAAATCAAAATCATGTCACAAACTATGTGTATTTTCCAAGTACACAAACTGACCCATTCTATTATGTGTTGTGTAACCTCAAGTTACACATGCATATGAATCTGTATTTGCTGTCTAACTATAAGTTAATCACACCACATAACTTATAGTCAGTGGTGATATTTGAATGTGTAGCTTGTAGTTACACAATCAATCAGTATATAAACCATTGTAGTCATTGGTGAGATTTTTTTAAAGTGTAACTTATAGTTACACATGCCCTTAGCAAGTCAGTGGTGAGATTTTTTATGTGTAACTTATAGTTACAAATCTAGGCTCAATTCTATGAGATTTATAATGTGTAACTATAAGTTACACAATCAATATACAAACCATGCTCTATTTCTATAAGATTTTGAATGTGTAACTCTTATTTACACACTCTCTGTTTCTATGAAAATTTACAAGCATATCATGAGATCAAATTTAGTTCATGACATCATCACAAGCAAAAATCAGAATCAAATTTAGTTGATGACGAGATTTTCCATGTGTAACTTATAGTTACACAGTCAATTGGCAAGTTATTTTTTGAGAATTTCAATGTGTAAATTATAGTTACACATACATAAGCATTACATATGATAAAAACATGAGATTCCAAATGTGTAAATTATATTTACACAGCTCCTTGGAAACTCAGCGACGACATCTTGAATGTGTAACTTACAGTTATATAGGCTCATTTGTATGTGTAACTTCAAGTTACACACTCAATATACATACCACAATACAGTCAGTGGTTATATTTTGAATGTGTAACTTAAAGTTACACATGGCCTTTTTGTATAGTTCAACATTCAAAGGCATTTTCACTAGCATGATACGATAACAACACACATACTCTAAAAATTTCACATCTAAGTACCTCTTAAAGCATCTGCTTCAGGGGGGATTCCTTCTTCCTTGCGCCATTTTAGTTCACAAATGAAAATTGATTCTGAATCTGCAGTTTAAACAGTAAGAAAAAATCAATTTACAAATCGTAAACACAACCAATTGAATCTGAATATGCAGTTTAAACAGTAAAAAAGCATCAATTTTATGTGTAACTACTAGTTACACATCCTAAACACAACCAATTTTTTTACGTGCAACTACTAGTTACACATCCCAAGGCAAGTCAATGTTGACAGGCTCATTTGGTATGTGTAACTATAAGTTACACAATCAATATACAAACCACAACACAGTCAGTGGAGACATTTTGAGTGTGTAACTTGAAGTTACACATGTCCTTATCTGTGTAGTTACATATTCACAAGTATTACATGAGAAATAAACATGAGACCATGACAACAATAGTTTTCACATCTTAGTACCTGTAATTGTATCATCTTTTCCAAGGGGATTCATTTTTCCTTAAGAGTTTCTAGGGTTTTCAAACAGTAACATCTCAGAAATGAAATACACTTAAGTAAATACAAAAGGAGAAGATCGAAGATAAAAACAAAGTAGATTCAAACCTCTCTTTCTTCTGTTTCTTCTTCGTTCTTCGTATTCTTCTTCTTTCTAGGGTTTTAAATATCGATTGTTCTTCTTCTCCGATCTGTAAAATTATCAGTCATAATGAGTTATGCCTAGTTCAGAAAATTTTGACACACGAATTAGTAACAACATGAATCAAAACTAACAGATTAAAATCAGAACATACCTAGTGATTCATCGTCGGAGTATTTCATCAACAGAAATTAGTAATAACGTTGATTTAGGTTTTGAATCTGAAAATGAAACTGTTTCAGTGATTTTTTTTGGGTTTTGAATCTGAAACTGTTTCAGAAACTAAATCAGAGGGAAACGGAGAAGATCGAAGATAGATTCAAGCCTCTCGTTCTTCTGTTTCTTCTTCTTTCTTCATCTTCTTCTTTTTTCTAGGGTTTTTGGATCAGAATTTTCTTCTTCTTTCTGCAACTCTCTCTTTCTCTCTCTCTATCTCTCTCTAAAACTATTGAATGTGGTAGTTGGGAGGAAAAAGGTAGGTCTGGTCATATAAATACGAAAGGTTATTCTAGTCATTTCGACATGTATTAAAATTTATTTTTAATTCGGGGCCTGATTTTAAAACTCTTTTAACTAGGGGCCTCATATTATGGGTTATCCATGGGTAGGGCCTTAGCCTAATTTTCTCTTTTTGAAATCCAACCGATTACGGATCAAGCCCGGATGCAACCTTGAAAATCTGTTGGGTATCCATATCCGTCAAATTAAAAACATTTATATAGTTCTAGAAAATACTTATGAATCATTTAGGAATTTTTAAGGTGTTTGATTGGGATGTTGTACATGACATTTTTATATTTGTATACATATATTGGATACGTAGATTTTATAAGGAGTTACTTGTGTTGGCTTTAATTTCTTTACTATAAATTTTAACTAAACAAATCCATAAGATTATCCGCATCCAATTCGTCCATCCGCGCATCCATTGGATCTGGATTGGATGCGGATGCCAAAATTAAAATCCGAAGTGCATTTGATTGGATGCGGATGCGGATGAGGTGAAAACCGGTCCATGCTCACCCCTAGTTTTGGGCGAGTAAAAATGTGGACGGTGTGATAGAAAGTACACATGAGGTTTAGTATTATCGGATTTCGGAATATAAACAAACGGATTGGGCCTCATCCGATTCTGTTTCGATAAGGATGAAAAGTCCGTTAAGGAGTTCGGTTCCGATATCCGAAATCCGATACATCGGATTATATCCTATAGGATCTTGAATTCTCGGAAACGGATCCCGGACTTCGGATGGGGATTGACAGCCCTAGTGTTACTAGAGGAAGTGAATTTGGAGTTGCTACAAGCGGAGGAAGTGAAGTTGGAGTTTCCACAGGTGGAGGAAGTGAAGGTGGAGTTGCCACTACTGGAAGAAATGAAGAAGAAGAAAACTTGGCCGAAATAAGTGGTGCTACTATTGATAAAGGTAAATCCGTAGTATAGGAGGACAAGAAGGAAAAGAAGAAGTATGCACCAAAAGAAACGAAAAGACAAATCATTAATGCTATGGTGTTTTTACCTTCCAAAAAGAATGAGAGACCTTGGGGTGAGCCAAAATATGGATCTTTCTTGTTTGGTTACCAATCATCATGGGTTGCTAGGGTCTGTGCCGCAAAGGTAATAAATCAAATTTAATATATGTTATTTTAATTTTACTATGGATATTTAATTGTAACAATCAAAATTTTATATTCTTTGTAGTTTCCCGATAAAGTGGTTCCTAAATTAAAGCACTAACAAGGAAAATTGTTGCTGTTGAAGAGAGAGCATCCAGATGTGGTAGCCTTAACCAAATCTTTGAGTTTATGGTATGAAATCGAGGCTTTTGCAGAAGACCTATGATGTTGTGACTATTTGTATGTTTAGAGAAAAATTCTGGCCCGAAACCATGACTTTCTACTCCCGTTAGGCGAGATGACTATCACTCCGGATGATGCAAAGAAAATTACCGGTCTTGCTTTGGAATGAAGATATGTGTTTGAGGGTTTCAACAATTCTATTCCTTTCGATCAGTTTTGTGTCGATCAGTTTTGTGTCTTGGGTGGGACAAACTTTAAGTGGAAAAATAGATTGAGATAGGTGGCAGAACCTTGCCTAGAGCTAAAATGCCATTCAGTGTATCAGGTGAACATCCTGAGACAATTAATATGACAAAGAATGTTAACATGGTTCATCCGAGGGAGAAGTTTGAGGATTCTGGACCCAAGACTGCTGTTGGATAGGTGGTGATGGATGAAGACAAAGCTAGACATACATCTATAGCTTACTTGTTGCACTCTCTTTCCACTGTGTTTTTTCCCGATTCCTCGGGAAATAAGGTAAATGCTTGTTATTTGCAGTGGTTGAAAACTCTAAGTCTCGATCCGGAAACAAACGAGGTACCCAGGTACTTGTGGGGCACCACCCTCCTTGCTAGTATGATGGAAAATATTTGCAAAGCTTCTAGGTGGAACATAACACAAATTAAAGGATGTGTTTCTCTTATCCAGTTATCTTTTTATTTCCATATAACAAATTATTTTTTAACTTCGATAATTTGTGGGTAATATCTTATATATATATATATATAAATCCCGTAAATGCTTGAGGTCTTCTCGGGATAAGAATTGGGCTCTAGAGAAACCTACAGGAGGAAGATACCCCTTTCGAGGGACCCAACAAAAGGCTAAAGAGACGGAAATGGTCGACATGAGGAAAATGTTGGATGCTTTGACAATCGATGATGTTGTTTTTGATCCGTATTTGAAACTTAATGAGGATGGAGAATATAAAGGTGGTGATAAAGTATTTTATGTTGTGGCGACCTATGTGGGTCCTTTGTTTCATTCAACTTGGTTCGTCATTTTAGATCCTCGTAGAACGCTCCGTCAAATTGGTATTGTACAAAAAATAGTACCCGAAGACTCACGTTTTAAACTGAGCGTAGCCAACTCTCAGTTTGACGATAAAGATGTCAGATTGACCTATGAACCATCACCGTTGATCGATCATTAGAATGCGAATGCAAATTACATGGAATGGTATCAAGAGTGGTCTCATCCTTATGTGGAAAGTTTGGATCCAAAAGCGAGAAAACACATCAAGAAGGGAGAGATTTCGACATCAAGGCAATCAAGGAATTATGAAAGTGATTGGAGGGATATGGTGGTATGTATACTACTAATTATCCTTATGTATGTATATGTTTTTTTTTTAATTATCTATGAATAATTACAATTTTTGTATTTGATATGAAAAAATAGGTTGAACGAGTTAATTGGGTGGTCGAGGACCTGACACGTAACATTAATTCGGGTGAGAATTTAACGGTTCCTGAACAAAGATTACTCCAGAATCGAGTTAAAGGCATAATAATCCTTGAAAAAGGAGGTCTATATTCTTATGAACAGAACCGACTAAGGAGAAATAAGAGGGCTAGGTCTCCTTATTCTAGCAACGACTCGGATACTCCCTCCGGCGAGCATGTTCAATCAAAGCAAGGAAAAGGTGGTCGAGATGGTCAAGGTGAAGGTAAAAAAAGTGGTTGTGGTTGAGGTACAAGTGATAAAAGTGTTCGTGCTGGAACAAGAGGTGGATGTGGTGGAGGTAAGAAAGACTCAAATTCAAGGTTACGGTGGAATAGGTAAAAAATCTATAGTTATAGAAGAGGTTGTGGAAGAGGAAAAAGACGACGAGGATTTGGATGAGTTTTTGCGCTCGGATTCGGACGAGGAATCCAGTGAATGATGGAGATTGTTAGAGCATTGCTCGTTCGAACTCGAATGCGTTGCTATCTCAATCATGTTTGTTAATATTAGTGATCAAAACTATATTTCTTGATTTCTAGTTTACTTACGACTAGTTTCGGTCTAGGATAGTTAAGTATAGTTGAGCTCCAGATTCCATGGCGATTATCTTGCGAAGACGAAGAACTACTCAAGGAACCGGTGGAACTTCATCCGTCCAAAAAGGTATGTGGATACTTGAACTCATCTAGCACTGAAAAGTCTATTTTATCTCCTACTCTTGAGACAAAAGTCGTATAAGTATGATAGTTTTCATACATACACATTTGTTATTTCGAACCGAGTTTACTCGCCTATATTTTTCTCAAAATATGTGTTGGTAAGCTTTCGCTTTAACCACGTTTCATCTTTACCCGTAACGAAAGTCATGATGACGTTTCAATCTTGAAAATGGCTTTGATGAAGATAGTCGATTCTTTATGTCTAACGACTATTAACATTATAGAAGAATGTTTCAATGATTGAAATGTAGAGTTGAGATTACGTTACCACTTATGGATATAAGCATATATAGTGTGTTCGTACATTAGTGTATAAATCCATGTACCAGAAACCAAGTGCGTGCATATGTGTGCATGCGTTATTGGTGAAGGAGACATGTTGGGTACGCGTACCCATACGTGTACTGGAGAAGGTTCTTGTACCGAGAATTTCTGCTGGAGTTTGGAGTTTACGAACTTACAAAACCAGTCACCTTAGGTACGCGTACTCACGGAAGTTTTCCTAACGAAAATTTCTGCTGGGTTTTCAAACCTAATTCTGGTAAAGCTAGAGTACACGTACCCGTACGTGTACCCAGGCTGGTTATATCTCAAATCGGTTAGTTCATGAACTTAAACAATAAATAAGTAAGGAGTGAAATCTTTGTGAACCGTGGCTATATTGTTAATGAATTGATTCAAGTGAATCAAAACGATTTTGCTTCAATTGTGTCTTGTGTAGTACATAAGATTTCCTTGCAATTGAACATCTCTTGAACTAGTTCTTATGAGTCATTTGAACTAGTTATGAGAAAGATGAATACAGTTGATATGAAAGTACGCATATGGCTAACCATTGGTAAACCATTTGTGAACCAATCAAATGTGCACGTTTAGGTACGGTTACTCAAACCTAAATGAAATACATTTCATGTGTATGTGACAAGCTAAGATTTGATCTAACGGTTGAAAGATATTAGCTTGGATAAGTCAGGTTTTTCATCTAATAGTGAATATTGAATGCTTTGTTACCAAGGTAACTTAGATTGCAAACCCTGAATTGAAAACTATATAAAGGAGACATCTAGCATCTGGAAAAACTAATCCCCACACCTCTTGTGTGATACTAGTTGGTTTTCTAGAGTCGATTCTCCTTTAATCGTAGGTTTCTTCTCGAGACCCTGTCGATTAACGACTTAAAGACTTCATTGGGATTGTGAAGCCAGACGAAACTACTTCCCTTGTAGTTGTGCGATCTGATCTTACCATTTTCTATCGTAAGAGTTCAATTGAATAATTGGATTGAGATTATATCTCTGATAGGGCAATATAAAAAGAAATAACAAACGTCTTCGTCTTTTCGTTTGTGATTCCGCAATATCTAGTTTCTCTACCATAAGATTTAGATTATTGTGAGGTGATCAATAATTCTAGGATGTTCTTCGGGAATATAAGTCCGGTTTATTGATTGGTTCTTGTTCACCTTGATTTTTTCAAAATATGAAACAAAACTTGTAGGTTTATATGTAGGAGATAGATTTATCTATTATCGTAGATTTTTCTGTGTGATACAGATTTTTTTATTAAAGTCTTCGACTTTGGGTCGTCGAAACTCTAGCTAAGGGAATCAAGTGTGTCATATCCTACTAGGATCAGAGATGTAAGGAGCGCAATTGTACCTTGAATCAGTGTAATATTGATTGGGGTTCAATTACAGTCCAGACCGAAGTTAGTTTGTAGTAGGCTAGTGTCTGTAGCGTCTTAATATAGTGTGGTGTTCAATATGGACTAGGTCCCGGGGTTTTTATGCATTTTCGGTTTCCTCGTTAACAAAATTTCTGGTGTCTGCGTTATTTCTATTTCGCATTATATTTGTTATATAATTGAAATATCACAGGTTGTGCGCTGTATCGATCACTTGTGAAATCCAACCTTTGGTTGTTGATGGGAAATGGATTGATCCTTGGATATTGTTCTTTAGTACCATCCAAGTTTATATCTCTCTTGTATTTGATAAAGACTCGCATATTTATATTTTCTTGAGTAAAGGTCAAATCAAGAGATAGAGATATTAACTCCTTGATATACTTTTCATTAAGATTAAGTCTGACTGTCTAGTTGATTCTCTTAAAAGTATACTAGTGTTAGTCCATACAGATTGTTAATCGAAATATTGGGTGAGTTTGTTAGACCCCCGATTTTTCAGAGATGTACTGGCTTTTTAATATTTTACTTTATAGATTTTTTATTATCTAAGACTTTGTCTATTTACTATTTTCATTGTTTGGTTATGGATTTGGATGGATGAATTTTTATAACTTTGCATGTATGAATGATGAATGTTAGTCATTCCATTTGTCTAATCTAAGAACTATGATAAAAAAAATCAACATTTTTTTAGCACTTTCGGCTAGGTCGATGTTCCAAATAACCTAACCATAAATGCATATAATTTTTGTTAGAAAACCTTGCATATGTTTAAGGTTAGAAAATCCCAAACGTTACTGTTGATGGTGGTTTTTAGCATAGGGTTTAAATCGTAAAACCCTAGCCGGACAATGACATCACCGGGCTTAAACGCATTTATTGAACCCTTTAATATGTCTGCAAGAAAATTACCAGGGTACCTTTTTTCTAATTAATTACTAATTAGGGTTTCGATAGGCCAAAACCCTGATTCCCACGCCACATGCGCCAATGGCAAACCATTCCAACCACACCCACCGCGCCAAGGAATGCCAACCATGCGAGCCACACCTATGTGCCAATGGAAAACCATGCCAGCCATACCCACCGCGCCAATGCATGCCAACCAGCCATGTCATCCGTGCCCATGTGCCAATGGAAAACCGTGTCAACCACACACACCGCACCAAGGCATGCCAACCATGCTAGCCGCACCCATGTGCCAATGAAAAACCGTTCCAGCCACATCCACCGCGCCAAGTCATGCCAACCATGATAGCCGCACCCATGTGCCAATGGAAAACCATGTCATCCACACCCACCGCGCTAAGGCATGCCAACCATGCTAGCCGCACCCCTGTGCCAATGGAAAACCGTGCCAGCCACACCTACCGTGCCAAGGCATGCCAACTGAGCTAGCCGCACTCCTGTGCCAATGGAAAATCGTGTCATCCACACCTATTGCACCAATGTGATAATTCCAACGGTGCTAGCCGCACCCCTATGCCAATGAAAACCGTGCTAGCCGCACCTACTGCGCCAAGGCATGACAACCATGCTATCCGCGCCCCTGTGCCAATGGAAAACCGTGCCAGCTACACCTACCGTACCAAGGCATGCCAACCATGCTGTCCGCACCACTGTGCCAATGGAAAACCATGCCAACCACATCTTCTTGCTAAAACATGCCAACCATGATTGTCGTTCCAACACGCCATGGACAAATGCTGGTTTCCAAAACAAAGGCCTGCAACAATCTACGGCTATCTTTCCGTCTAAGACACAAATCTTAGCCGTACATGGTTACCAGAAAACGCATGGTAAACTTCAACCCAAAAACCCTATCTTTGTCACGGTCCTAGCTTGGTCACGCCAAACCCTTGGCCCCACCATGCCAAGCCAAATCGCACCTTGCCTTGGCCCTAGCCATGCTAGCCATACCATGTGCCAATGGCATGCCAAACCCTTGGCCCCACCATGCCAAGCCAAACCACACCTTATCTTGGCCCTAGTCATGCTAGCCGCACCATGTGCCAACGGCATGCCAAACCCTTGGCCACACCATGCCAAGCCAAACCACACCTTTCCTTTGCCCTATCCATGCTAGCCGCATCATGTGCCAACGGCATGCCAAACCCTTGGCCCCACCATGCCAAGCCAAACCGCACCTTGCCTTGGCCCTAGCCATGCTAGCCGTACCATGTGCCAAAGGCATGCTAATCCCTTGACCCCACCATTCCAAAAACACCTAGCCACGCCACCATGCTGGCCTTCCCTACGTGGCTACCAAAATGAAGGCGTGCGATAATCAACGTTCGCCCTTCAATCCCAGGAGAAAATCCTAGCCATCCAAGGTTACCAGACAACACATGGTAACCTTTGGCCCGAAAACCTAAGTTTGGCAACGCCAAACCATGCCATGCCAATGACATACCAACCTAGTAGTGCCACCATGATGGCCTTCCCTACGCGGCTACCAAAATGAAGGCGTGTGAAAATCAACGGCCTCCCTTTAATCCTAGGAGAAAATATTAGCCATCCAAGGTTACCAGACAACGTATGATAACCTTTGGCCCGAAAACCTAAGTTTGGCCACGCCAAACCATGCCATGCCAACGACATTCCAACCTATCCGTACCACCATGATGGCCTTCCCTACGTGGCTACCAAAATGAAGGCGTGCGATAATCAATGGCCGCCCTTCAATACCAGGATAAAATCCTAGCCGTCTAAGGTTACGAGACAACACATGGTAACCTTTGACCCAAAACCTTTGTTTGGATGCGCCAAACCGCGCCAAGGCATGCCATGCCAACCTTGTCGCGCCATATGGTGGCCTTCCCTATACGGCCGCCAAAACGAAAGCGTGCAACGATCAACGTCTAACTCTTGTCTTAAGATGTAAAATCTCGATCGCCGGAGGTCACCAAGCTAGAAAGTCTCCCAAGCACGACTTTCCAGGAAACAACAATATGCTACATGTTTTCCACAAAAACATTCGAGACATCAACACATATCACAAACTGTGGGATCCTCTTTGTGTATTGGTTTGGTGGTTTACAGCGTGCGGCGTACACTACGCCCGTCATAAGGAAGTGTCATAAGGATGAGGCGGTTAGTAAATATAGGGAGTTAATGGTGAAACGTTATTTTTATGGAACATCAATTCCATGCATTAAGGGTTTTATGGAACATCAATTCCATGCATTAACGTTACCACCTCCTCCCATTTACTTACCCATTTTTCCATTATTTAATGATACCAGAGTACGTTTCACTTCGACTTGTATAAATAGGTCTTACCTATTTCCATCGAAGAACAAGCTCAGTCAGGAGCATACACCACTCAGAAAACATTTTACTAGCTTTCCATCTGCTAGCTTCCCACTTTTTGATACAAGTCATAACACAACTACTCTTCAAGAATCAACTATTCTGGTCTCATCACTTTCCTTGCTTCCGTCCCCAAAACCAACCCATTTTCCTCCACTTTGTTACCGAAGCAAGTCTGGAACGACCATTTCTTGGTTTAGGCCGGACTTGTATAGATTGATCGCTCGAACCTAAAGTACTCCCTTGCAGTACATTGTTTAGGGTTTAAATTCGTTTCTCACCCATACACCTGAAATTACCGAAATTAGCAGAAACTATTTTCACCCACAAACAGATACGCAACAAACTGTTAGGAAAATCACCCGTAAATGATTTGCGGTTGGGAAATACCTAGACGTATATTACACTGATAACCCAAAAACAAATTGACTCCTGGTTACGGATATATATCCAGGACATATATCTGTGTCACGGTTAAGATTCCAAACCGTAATTGTGACATAAAGTAATAGCCCTGGTTTATGGCTTGAATTTTTAGTCGTAAAATTGATACACCACAAAAATGACAGGTTTTGTCTGTCATGGCTTGGTCAACCTTTCAAATTCCTGGACATAACTAAGGAGCGATTAGAAAAATCATCTGTTAGTCTGTTGTTACGGTTGGTTTACGGCTATATATCCAAGCCGTGTATTTGTGTCACAGTTAGGACTCTAAACCGTAATTCTGATATAGATTAAAAACTCTGGTTTACGACCTTAATTACGGCTTGGTCAACTTATCGTTTCCTAGCCGTAAACACCTACAATTTTATTTTGTACCACATCATATCGGCTAGTTTTTTAAATTTTGAAAAATAGATCCATTTGAAGAATGCTCTATAGAAGGTTCTAGTTGTTCAACCACTTATTTAATAACTCCACCTTCATATAACTACCCAATCCAAATCAAAATCACACCTTCGACATCAATAATCTCCACCAAAACCCCTACAAACTCAGTGCAATGTACTTAAAGGATAAACCCAACTTTATTTTTGATGAAGACCTATCTATTTGAATTTTTTTTGTACTATGCTATCCAAAGAGGGGAGAAAAATGAATGAAAGGTGGTATAGTCAGTCAATCGTATTGGAGTAATATTTTTGATAATTTTTGTAGTGAAACAGGAAACACTAATAACCGTGATGGAGTTGAATTGTATATTCGATTTTCATACAAATGCAAAAAAGTGGATGAATATATGGCTTTACTTCGTATGTGCAAGCAACTTCGACTTAGAGGTGAGACTAATGAAGAAGTCGTAGCTCAAGCTAAGAAGTAATGGAGAAAATGAAAAGGTTATAATTTAAACTTCGAAGCTCAATTCGCCATCATCAAAGATTTATTAATACATGAAAGGGATGTTATATATTAAAACCAACTTTGTAACGGGGATCTATTAAGTATGTTATGGGTTTTATTATAGTCTAATTAATTAAAGTATTACTACTTTTCAATCGTAGTATGTATTTATGTTGAAACTCAAAAAGTCTCAACTTACCACTACACCATTTTTGGGGATTAGCAACGGGCGACTGTAGTTACAAAGGAACTTGCAACAGCAGCCAGCCGTTGCGAAACGTGGCATTGCATATTTTTCGCAACGATTTTCTGTTCAGCCAACTGTTATTTTTCTTGACTTTGCAACGGTTTCAGTAGTTGCGAATAGGTTTAGCAATAGTTGGATGTTGTTGTTATATTCTTGTCGCAACTGCTTGAAGTTGTTACGAAATGGAAAATTCTCAATAGCTAAGTAGCAGTTGCGAAATTTAGAACCAAAAATATTTAGACAGACTATTCTTAGCCGATCCCGGTTTTATTATTATGGTTCTAAATTTAGCAAAAGTTAATGGTCGTTGCTAAAGTTTTGTAACAGGAAAAAAAAGTCAAGTCAATCTTCTATTGACCTAGTCAAGAGTTCCTTGTAGCATTTACATGCCAAATCATATAAAAATCACTTACTATAACTTATATGGAAAATAAGGCATTCCATAGCCAACTCACAAAAATAATAAAGTAAAAGTTACAAACTTCATGACTTTTCATTTCGATAAAATCAAGTTTATTCTTGCATTCTTGATGGAAAAGTACTACACAATCAAGTTTATTCTTGCATTCTTGATGGAAAAGTACTACAGAAGAAGCAATGTGGGCGCACGATCATAATTTTAGCAATCATGTTCACATTAGCTCAGGGTTCTTACCAAAACGATGATAAAAGACTGGTATTCTTTCAAGTTTCTAGCTGGTGTGTAACATGTGCTTTCACATGATTAACATCTTCCTTTGATAGCCCAGCTGAAGCTAAGGCCTTCTCAATGAAAAGTATAACTCCATCATCAATACAAAGTTGAAAGATACGATGAGGATTTCACTACATTCCATGAGGATGAGGATCAATCATGTAATAATAATCATCCACTGATGTAATTTTAGATAGTGGTAAGTAGAGTTGTCGTTCACTCGGACTTGATGAGATTGATTGTAAGAAATAATAAACTAAAATAAGAGAAAAATATATACAAAATATTGTCACAGGATGAAGAGATGACTGGGACTCAGGATTCCACCAATTCTCACATTCATGCGGTTCAACTATTAATTCCGTACAATTAAAGCTCATAACATCGACTCTAAATCTTTAAAGGTAGATTTTATAATGAATTATATGTTAATCACAAGCATGATGCATCTAAAGTACCTAAGACTAAGTATGCGCCATCTAACGAAATCACAAATAATCAAGACAAATCATAAATCGATTATAATAGTGCAAACAATCATAAAGAAATTAAATAGAATTACCACGTGGGTGAAAAACAGCTTCCTCCGTCATCCCAGTGATGGGTTCTAGCTCCGCATGGTGAAAACACACTCAAAGTATTTATTCATTGCTCAAATGGTGTTCACGAATGATGAAAAATGGGAGAAAAACAATAAAACTGGGTTTGTAACAGTTATATTTGTTACAAACATAGATGTTACAGAGAACGATATATATAAACTATCACTGCCACTATAGCATTAAGACCGTCGCTAATCTGTCACAAATACTGTAGCAAATGTGACTGCTCTTGTGCGTCTAATTTTCTTGGTGTTCTTGGTAGCAGCATAAAATGGTGTATCACTGCATCTTGAATATCTCGACTCTGTGATGTGATGAGTTCCAAATATTGCATATTCATACACCTTTTCATTGGCACTTAACTCATCTTTCGCGCTTCAAAGTCATATATTATCCCAAATTCGGCATTTTTACCATTTTCAAGAATAAATATTTGTATTAATTAATTTTGTGTTTTTAAGTACTAAATAAAGCTTGGAAGAATTGAGAAGACAAAAGAGAAGAAAGTTGGAAGTGTTGCAACCCGCTCGCGCATCAGTGGCAACTTGTTTACAAATTCATGGGATTAAACAACCCATGATCCAAAACCCATGATCCAAAACCCAAGACCCAAATCCATTTCCACCTCACCCCTATTGGATTATTTCCAAAACATCCACCTCACCCCCATTGGATTCTTTCTAAAACATCCACCTCACCCCCATTCTCTCACTCAATCACTCCCAATTTGTTTCCCACAACCAAATATATTCCATCAATTAAGAAAACATGTTTTGTTGAGTGGATGAGTGCCAAAATTCGGATCCAAGTGCTTGAGGGAATTTTGTGTATAAATAGAGAGGGTTGTTGTGTTGAAAAACCATCCAAGAATAGCTTGTTCATGTTATTTTATCAAATTTAAGTTTTGTTGTAATGTTCTTCATGTTCTAGTTTCATTTACTAGGGTTTAGATGAAGCCCTAATATCATTGGTATGTATTCATATCTTGTATCTTGTTCTTGAAAGTTTAGAATTGTTTAAAGATATAATTTAATCCAAGTTTTTCAACATCTTGCTCTCACAATGTATGCCATGTATCCATTATAGTTAGAATATCTCTATGTTGATTATGCTACAACTCATGCTTAACCAAATATTGATCTTTAGATTAGTTGTGCTTAATTAGACAATTAATGCTTTGGAGAAATACTTTAGTTGTGATTAAATTATCCATTGGAGAAACACCTTAGTTATACGGTAGACTTGAATCTACTATAAGGACAAGAATAATATTACAAGTTGAATGCATATCATAGGTTATTGGTGGATTTGAATACCCTAGTATCCATATTATCATTGTTTACATATCTTGTTATTTGCATCTTTTACTTTTATTATTTCAGTCACTTGAAAATCATATCGTCAGATCGACAAAATCAAACCCCTTTTGGTTACTCTGAATCAGGATTTAGAATCAACTTCTACACTCTCCAAGTCTCTGTGGTTCGACCTGTGCTTGCCCTGTGTTGCTTGTCGACACTGTGCACTTGCAGTATACACAATAGTAGGTATCTTTCCGAGCCTACCATGATGCTCTGCAACTATCCCAAACTCTCCATCCCCCTTTTTGTGATCCAAGAGGCCTATATATACCTATTTGGACAGAGAATAAATCCCTAAAAATTCAAATAATCTCGGCAATCAATCAAATATATTTTCTTTTACTCCCATGCAAGATACGTGATATTTCTTCCCTTTCATATCTCTGCTCGCGAAAATCTTCAACTGACACACTCCCAATTTACTGAATACGTTCCATAATGAGTATACAACGCTGCAGACTCGTTCATTGCTCCAAGAATAGCAAAAAATCCTGAGAATCTCTCTCTGCATACACGAACTCCCTGTATTCGTCCCATCATGATTATAACCCAATTTCTTCGACCCTAATGGACTTACCAGTCCCGTGTAGGTGTAAGAGGACCAATACAACAGATTTTAGCGATTAAATTTCCCTAGAAAATTTCTAAATCCAATACAACAGTATCGGGTTTTCAAAGAACCTTGTTGAACCCTGAGTTATACAATCTGAGTTTCCAACCAATTCTAATCCAAAAAATTGATCATACCATGCATGTGAAGCTTAATCAAGTCTTCCCAATCAATTTCATCCATTGAGTCTACTTAAATTGCTTCCAAAATACGAACCCTAATTTTTTTTCTTCTAAAGAACACCTTTTCCCGCCAAAAACCAGTTTCAAACGAAGGGGATGAAGGTGTCCCTTATCCATCTACTTGGGTGTCAATAATAGTTTGGGTACCCCTTAGTAATTGGGGTGCCCCTTATCCAAAATGGGGGTCTATTTAGCAAATATCCCCCGGGGGTGTTCCGAGCAACTTTTCGAGCGGAATTTTCCAATAATTTTTATTTCCAAAAAATACCTACAAACACACAAAACACCATAATAAGGACAAAAACGAGTACTAACAATACGAAAAATTGAGGACAAATTAGACACATAAATGCTCTATCATCGACCTAGAAATTCGACATATATAGTTGCTCCTGTTTTCTGTAAATTCAAGGGGAAATAGTTAAAAATGGAACGTCTGTTACCTGAAGATTACTTGCCTTTAATTTCTTTAATATCGGGAACAAGTTAGTGTGGGTATAAAGATTAACAGTCAGATTAATGGTCGGCACTATAATGAGATACAATAGATGTATCTTCACCTGCATTTAGAGCCTGCCCATGACACCGCATGAAAACATGTTAAAACCCTTAACTCTTAAACCAACAAACAAGGAAGTAAAATAAATTCTCCATTACAATACCAACATGTTCTTCATTTATCTGAATATACATGTTGATTTAGAGATCTGCATGCATGCTAATGAAGAACAAATATAAGACAACTGGGTGCCATACCTCAATTGTGACTTCTTTTAGTGGCTCAAGCCTCTGACCATTCTCAATCGTGATTTATTCTAGTGACTCAAGCCTATGACCATTGTAAGTTTTATACGTAGTTGAAGTTCACCCCTTCCTCACTTCGTATGACTCACCCAATGCTGGAAGAATATTGATGGAAAGATTTGGCTCTGCTTCTGCCATGAGACACACCAATTTTTCCTCCAGTCAACTATAAATTTATAGGTAGTAGGAAATAATACATGAAACCATATACAATGCAAGACTTAAAATTGAAAGTGGTAATTTTCAGATAAACCTAAATACAAAGGCCAAAGAACATGTTGTAAGACCCTAAAATAGAGTGAAAAAACGGGGGTCTAACAACCACACCCAATATTTATTTTGGAAATTTGTATGGACTAAACCTCAATAATATTCCGAGAGTGAAAACTCAATCAAAGAATAATACTAAAGAGTTTATCTCTTTTTCTCAAATCAATCAGCAAATCAAACAGATATAAATCTATGAGCCTGATTGATGTGAGAAATAGTTAGACGGTACCAAAGGCCAATATCCAAGATCAATCAAAATCCTATCCAACAAACAAGGTTGGATTTATCAATAATGATTGATTAACGCACAACCTGTGATATTTCAATTATAAAGATAAACAATATAATACGGAAAAGAAATAACACAGACACCAGAAATTTTGTTAACGAGGAAACCACAAATGCATAAAAACCCCGGGACCTAGTCCAGAATAATCACACACTGATTATAAGCTATTACACCAATTTACTACTACCTATTTGGACCAGATGTAATGCCTGCTTCAGCTGTATTCAAGCACTCATAAAACTCCTTGCAGAACACCGATTCTCTTTAGGAATCCTTCTCGTATAACTTCTAGCAAAACACAAATTCTCTTTAGTAGTTATTCCCAAAAATCTTCTAGCAGAACAAAGTTCTTTTCATAAGATACAACAACATGGTTGATACTTTTCGATCTTTTGTTTTCAGAAAACACCGAATCGATTTCCCTTTAGATGTAAAGTTGAATCATTAAAGAGAATCAAACTTTTTCAAACATAATAATGAGGAGGCTTTTTGAGAATCAAAACAAGAAGTAATAAATGATACAGATTAAACCTTGAAGATGGAGAAGAGAAATAGTTGGATTAGTGACTTTCCAATACTGTGATTTGGAGTTTTGAGTCTTCCTCAGAAAGAGATCAACAAAAATTTTCTTCATTACCTACTGCAAACTTTGGTATATCTAAAAAAACAAAACAAATGTTAAATGTTAAGAGAGTGAATAAATTCAGGGATGGCACTGAAACCCCCAACACATAAATAAAAATACGAACTACTAAACTAACATAAACCCGAAGTTTGATAAAATTACCTTTAGATGTTGAAGACATTTTTAGCTATTGAATATTTATACAAACTAAAATTAAAACAAAAAAACAAAAAAAATCAGAAACCTTTATACAAACGAACATAAGGAGATCCTGATTTGAAGAAACCCTAACATGTTTTTGTTGTTGTTGAGGAAGAACATAAGTCATCATCATCAGAAAACTATAAAACCAAAATCTAAGAAGCAAAAACACAAATTAATAAGATGCAAAAACACAAATTAAATAAAACAAAACCCACATGTAAAGTCTCTCCATTAAAGTAAACTACCCTCACGAAACAAAGAAAATTTTATGAGAACCCTAGATTAAGCAACACAATAATCTTCATCACCTAAATCGAAATGGTTTGCTTAAATCGATCGAGATTTTGAATGAAGATTGAGTTGTTAATCGAGTTTTCATATTTAGAGAGAATGAGAACTTCAGATTTCTTTAGTCCGAGAAACTTTAGTTTGAGAAAACAAAAGTCGTTTAAAGAAAGAAGAATAGTGAGGTGAAGAGGGAAGATGAAGTGAGGTTGTATATGGGTTAGGGTAAATTGAATGGTATACATTTTTTTCTAACAAATATATCTACGGTGGATATTTACACACGTAAATACATGTGCAAGGTTGTAGGTGTTACCAGGCACACAACCGAGTCAAACTAGTGAGGTACGGGTATTACCTGACACACAAACACACATCACATGTGGTTTTCTAAGAAGTTGCGAATTTCGCAACTGCAAGAAGTTGTTGCGACTTTTAAAGCAGTTGCAAAATCAATTGCGAATTTGCAACAACGCAAGAGCTGTTGCAAAATTTTGTTGCTAATCGGGAAAAATGGTGTAGTATACATATTCATTTACGGATGGGAAATTGCCTTCTAAACATGTTAACCCAGCCGTAGTACAGACTCATGTGATTCTTGACCAAATAACGACAATAAGTTCTTCACTTCCCATCTGTTATGTGTATTTACGGCTGGTTCGACACATTATCCCAATCGTAACTCCTAAAAAACTCAGAACTTTCTCGAATTTTTAACGGATTTGAATCGATAAAATTTCTATTGGGAGTTGATTATAAGGTTTTCCTGAGTATTGTGACGAAGGGTTTCATCATTTTTCTTTAAATTTTTTCAAAAAAATTCACTAAAATCACCCTTTTTCTATCTTCAAAATCAAGGAAAATCAAGTTTTGATTTGCAAAAGATTAATCATTTGATTAGTCTAATCCATTCACTAATACTGATTAGTTATGTTAATCATTTTAATTAGAAAATTGAGGGTAGATTAGGTATTACATAAAATATCAGGGTAATAACTCCCACAAAACAAAAAATTACTACTCATGACCATATACAGTCCCAAAAAATACAACCATTTAAAGCCCCAATAATAACTCTCTTTGTAGTATGCAGCTGGGGAAGTCCCTCAATGAATGTAGCGCCATAGAAGTGTAAACTGCTTCATGGACGAAGCTACTAAAGGGCCTAATAGATACAGTCGTCCAATTGGTTTTAGGAAATTACAAAGGGATGGATCCACTGACATGGTTAACATGACATTATTTTAATATTTTTGTGTCACTTTTCTTAAATATGAACTGTCATTTGTTCCTTCTCCATGATATACATATGAACGGTTCATGCCAAGCAAATGAATACAATTCCCTCGTATTTTTTTCGTTGGTATACTTGATTTTGACCCTACTAGGAGTGGCGGAGACAAGTTTTAACATTGAGGGGGGCTAAAAAATTATTTTCATAAATTTGGGTGGACTAAATTATGGATGTTTTAGAAATAGGGGGATAAACACTAAACCTAGGAGGATTTAGTATAAAATGTACATGAAATAAAGGACTAATTAGTGATTTTAAATTTTTAGGGGGGCTAGAGCCAGGTCTAGCCCACCTTTGGTTCCGCCACAACCTACTAGAAAAGTTTATATCTTAATTCACGTTATAATCATTTTTTTCATAGTTAATTAAGCTTTTGTGATTTCAAAATATTGATCTAAACCGACGACCAACATGTAACTAATCGATTTGTAGATATTTTCCATAGTTAATTATGTCATGTGAATGTGTCTTGGGGATGACCCACCATTTTCACCACCTAAGAAGACTTGAGAACATTCTAATTAATTCCCCACCTCTTTTCACCGGATAAGATAAGCATCACCTCTTGTCTCTTAGTGCTCAAACATTCGAGAATTCTCTGCCAACTCTCATTTCCTTGGTTATAAATAACCACTTGTACTAACCATTTCAACACAACACATTTGAGAAATAAAAGTAATAAGATTCTCTCCTTCCCACTTTCACCCATCTGTTTACTAATTAGTAGTAATAAAGAGTTTTAGCCACTTGGTGTTCCACTACGTTCACCAATATATAAAACATTATCAGCACGAATCGCTCGCCGACTTACGGTCAAGTTGCTATCACCCAAAAACTAAACTAAATGGAGTATAGGTAGTTGTTGTTTCTTTGAGTACTTTTCTAAAATGGCAAATCTAACGAAACTCGAATTCGCAGGTCTCGATATCTCAGGAAATAATTATATTTCTTGGGCACTTAATGCCGAGATTCATTTGGAAGCTAAAGGCCTCGGGCATACTATTATGGAAGGAAACAACGCATCCATCCAGGACCGCGCTACAACTCTAATTTTCCTTCGTCATCATCTCTACGATGACTTGAAAAAGGAATATTTGACATTTAAAACCCCACTTACTTTGTGGAACTGTCTGAAAAAACGGTTTGACCACCTGAAGTTGGTCATACTTCCAAAAGCTCAGAATGATTGGTTAAACTTGCGGCTGCAAGATTTCCGATCAGTGGCAGCTTATAACTCTGCTCTGTTTAAAATCACCTCAACACTAAAATTCTGCGATGAAGATGTCACTGACGAACAAATGTTAGAGAAAACATTTACAATCTTTCATGCCTCGAATGTGCTCATGCAGCAGTAATATAGAGAGCGTAAATTTACGGAATATTCTGAGCTAATTTCATGTTTGTTGATTGCAGAGAAGAATAATTAACTTTTGTTAAGAAACCACGAGGCTCGTCCCATTGGTTCCGCAGCGGTTCCTGAAGCACATGCAGCTACATCTTTTGGACGAGGAAATAATCATGGTAACAAAGGAAAACGTGGGTATGGCAAAAGAAACCAACATGGGGGCCACAAAAATGAACGGGGAAAAGGTACCCGTTACCAGCCGTACCAACGACCGTTGAAAATTATGGAACCAAAGGAACCGAAGCAAGAAAAGGGAAAGGGTTCTTCTAGTCAACCTCCTCAGATTTTTTTTTGCTATCGGTGTGGCTTAACTGATCACTGGAAGCGTACCTGTCGTACGCCGAAACATTTTGTTAGGCTCTATCAGGCATCCCTGAAGCAACCTGCCAAGCCTAGTCAGTTTTCTTTTGATGAGATGTAAAACTAAATGTTTCCTTCATATGCCTTGTAACATACTTTTGAGTTTGTGTGTGTCTTTATTTTTGTTGTTTTTAGTGTGTGTGTGTTTGATGTAATATTAGAGTGTGTGTTTTTGGTGTAATATAAGTATATATTTTGGTAGTACAGTTGTTAATTTTATCTCGTCTATTTGTGTTGAAGGATATGGATTCCAGAAGTAATTTATCCAAAATAGACAATGGGGATTTTTGTTTGGTTGACAGTGGAACAACAAACACAATTTTTCGAACCCATAAATATTTTATAACCTTGAAAAGGTTTAAGGGTAATGTGAATACCATTTCGGGTTCGAGTAGTCTGATAGATGGCTCCAGAAGATCATGTATCATTCTACCAGGTGGTACGGAATTAATTATTGAAGACGCCTTATATTCAACCAGATCCCAGAGGAATCTGTTGAGTTTTAAATATATTCGGCGTAATGGTTACCACCTTATGTCTGCTTATTATCAACACGTAATATTGCGTTCTCCAGACTGCTTGCCCAAATTATTCGGTTGCGATCCCATTTTCCGGACTTTCCTATTAAGTATATCCGACTTGATGTTGCTAGTGAATTTACATCCAAGGCTTTTGATGCTTATTGCCTTTCAGTTGGTATTGATATCGAGCATCCTGTAACACATGTGCACACTCATAATGGATTGGATGAGTCTTTTATAAAGCATCTTCAGTTAATCGCTCGGCCCATGCTTATGAGGACTAAATTACCAGTTTATGCATGGGGACATGCTATTTTGCATGCAGCGGCTTTAGTCCGGCTTCGACCAACTTCTAGCCATCAATACTCTCCTATACAACTTGTCTTGAGGAAGAAACCCGATATATCGCATTTACGTGTTTTTGGTTGTGCTGTTTATGTGTATATTGCACCACCACAACGCACTAAATTCGGTCCACAACGTCGCCTTGGTATTTATGTCGGTTTTGATTCACCGTCTATTATAAGGTATTTAGAACCTTTAACAGGTGATGTCTTTACAACTAGATTTGCAGATTGTCATTTTGATGAGACACTTTTCCCGCCGTTAGGGGGAGATAGTAAGTCGTCAAAAGAGAGACGTGAAATATCTTGGTACACACCAAGTTTGTCTCATCTTGACCCTTGTACTAATCAATCTGAAATTGAGGTGCAAAAGATTATACATTTGCAAAATATTGTAAACCAAATGCCGGATGCATTTACTGATACTGGTCGAATTACAAAATCGTATGTGCCTGCAAGAAATGCTCCAGCTCGGATTGATGTACCGAGTGGACAAAATGGGAGCTCAGCGGCAAACGAGTCATCAAAGCCACGCCTGAAGCGTGGGCGACCAGTTGGTTCAAAAGATTCTGTCCCTCGAAAGAGAAAAAGTCAAGTTGTCTCAATCAAAGGTAGCGTTCCTGAAGAGGCTACAGATAGTGCTCCTGAAGAGACTATCAAAGAACGATCCACTTTCTCTGATGAACCTCCTGAAGAGGACAAAGTCTCGGACGAGACATATGTACCTTAAATGAAGAAATTTTCATAAATTACGCATGCGACAGAGAAGTATGGGATCATAATACAGTAATTGTCGACGACATATTTTCATTCTCAGTTGCTACTGAAATCTCCAAAGATAATGATGACATTGAACCACACTCTATAGAGGAATGTCGGCAAAGAGACGACTGGCCTAAATGGAAAGTGGCAATCCAAGTTGAATTGGAATCTCTCGCTAAACGCAATGTTTTTGGGCGCCCAATACAGACACCAAAATATGTGAATCATGTGCATTACAAATGGGTGTTCGTGAGAAAGCGTAATGAGAGAAATGAAGTTGTTCGCTATAAAGAACGACTGGTGGCAAAGGGTTTCTTGCAGAAACCTAGGATTGACTATGAAGAGACATACTCCCCTGTTATGGATGCAATTACCTTTTGATATTTAATTAGTATGGCAGTCTCTGAAAGGTTATACATGCATCTAATGGACGTGGTTATAGCGTATCTATATGGAAAGATAGATAAAATATTTATATGAAACTTCCGGAAGGATTTAAGTTACCTGAAGGGAAACCACGTCATATGTATTCACTAAAACTAAATAGAGATCTATATGGATTGAAACAATCCGGGAGAATGTGGTATAATCGCCTCAGTGAATACCTAATAAAAGAGGGGTATGCAAACGATCCTATTTGCCCTTGTGTGTTTATTAAAAAGACAAAATATGGAATTGCAATAATAGCTGTATATGTAGATGACATCAATTTAATTGGAACTCCTGAAGAACTCACCAAAGCAATTGAATGCTTAAGGAAGGAATTCGAGATGAAGGATTTAGGTAAAACGAAATTTTGTCTTGGCCTACAACTTGAGCATTATGAAAGCGGAATTATTGTCCATCAATCCACTTACAGAGAAAATCTTGAAGCGTTTTAAGATGGACAAGCATATTCGCTTAGCACCCCAATGATTGTAAGATCTCTTGATCCTAAAAGAGATCCATTTCATCCTAAAGAGGAGGATGAAGCACTTCTTGGTCCGGAAGTACCATACTTAAGTGCAATTGGGGCTTTGTTATATTTAGCTCAATGTACCAGGCCCGACATTTCTTTTGCAGTAAATCTACTAGGTAGATATAGTTCTGCTCCAACAAAACGACATTGGACAGGGGTAAAACAGATTTTTCGTTACCTTCGTGTTACTACTGACATGGGTTTGTTCTACTCGAAAGATTCTTTAGATTATCCACATATAACAGGGTATACGGATGTTGGATACCTATCGGACCCGCATAAAGTAATCTTTCAGACATGGTACGTTTTTACCGTTAGCGGTACTGCAATCTCATGGCGTTCCTGTAAGCAGAGCATCCAAGCTACTTCCTCGAATCACTCCGAGATAATTGCTCTCCACGAAACAAGCAGAGAATGTGTGTGGTTACGGTCATTAATCGAACACATTAGAAGCTCTTGCGGTCTTACTTCCATAACCAGTGTGCCAACAACAATTTATGAAGACAACTCGACGTGCATAACACAAATGAAAGAAGGCTACATCAAGGGTGATAGAATAAAACACATTTCACCGAAGTTATTTTTATTCTCACCACCTCCAGAAAAACAACGAGATTGATATCCAGAAGATACAATCCTATGAGAATTATGCTGATCTATTCACCAAGTCGTTACTAACAAAAGTTTTCCGGAAGGTGGTATATGGAATCAGAATGCGCCACATGTACAAACAGAAAAATTAATGGATGTTTCGACCAGGGGGAGTTTTGGACTATAACGCGTTGTACTCTTTTTCCTTCATCAGGGTTTTGTCCCGCAGAGTTTTCCTTGTCAAGGTTTTAACGAGGCAGCATATGCGTGTCCAACACCGTTCTAAGATTTTTGTTGTACTCTTTTTCCTTTATCCGGCTTTTGTCCCATTGGGTTTTACCAGTAAGGTTTTAATGAGGCAACGTTCTTAGAAATGGTGGTCCAAGGGGGAGTGTTGTGTGAATGTGTCTTGGGGATGACCCACCATTTTCACCACCTAAGAAGACTTGAGAACATTCTAATTAATTCCCCACCTCTTTTCACCGGATAAGATAAGCATCACCTCTTGTCTCTTATTGCTCAAACATTCGAGAATTCTCCGCCAACTCTCATTTCCTTGGTTATAAATAACCACTTGTACTAACCATTTCAACACAACACATTTGAGAAATAAAAGTAATAAGATTCTCTCCTTCCCACTTTCACCCAGTTGTTTACTAATTAGTAGTAATAAAGAGTTTTAGCTATTTGGTGTTCCACTACGTTCACCAATATATATAAAAAATAAGATTTGTAGATTTTTCTTGTTAGGTTGCTATACAATTCTCTAGAATTTTGTTTTCACAAATTTTTAAAACTCTACAAATCTCTACAAGAATTATACCAACTCTACAAAACTCTGCAAGTATTTTTCCAACTCTGTAGAACTCTATGAAAATTGTCATTGTTCACGACTCTTTGTAAATCTATACAAATCTACAAAAAAAAATTATTAAGTAAACACCGTGTACTTTTTTTTTTTTTTTTTTTTTAAATTCAAGATTTCCATTTTTTGGTTTGCTTCCTAACTTAGTTTGATTCTAGTCCTAGTACTATTAGGAACTATGAGAGCCTATATAAGAAGGCCTTACTTACATCGTAGAGAACTAATTTTACCAAAGTTATTTTGCTCCCCATTGTTTCTAGTTCGTTCTAGCTCCGTCCGTGCTCGGGTGGAAGTATCCAAACACAAACGTGACGAAATTCCAAATCACAGGAGAAGAATCAAAACTTATTACAGCCGTAAAAACATCAGATTCTGATCAAACAACACTACCAGCCGTCAGATTGACTAACCTTTTACCAACGTAGGTCCCACTCCCCTGTTCTTAAACTGAATCTAGTTTTAACTACAGTCTGTCGTTTTCTCCGTTTATAGGAAGCACTCCATTCAAAAATCTCTCCATTAGATCTTCTTCTTCTTCTTTCACAGAGATCAGCATCATCAGAGAAATCATCAATGGCGTCCAGAACCAGACTCAGAAAAGGACCTTTACCTTCTCCACAAGAGGTAAAAAAAAAAAAAAAACTTTAAAATTACTTTTATATCCAATTATGATTTTTCCAATCTAAACCCTAAATTGTTGATTGCAGACAATTGAGAAATTAGAGAAAATTGTGAGTGATGATGGGAATTACTATGGTGCTCAGCAGATGTATAAATCAACCAGTGCTAGGTAATTACTAATTCAATTTTGATTATTTGATTTGTGTAATTTGTGGATGAATTTGTGAAGTTTTGATTTTGATTAGAATGGGTATATATATATATATAGGTATATAGCAGCTGAGAGATTTGATGAAGCTCTAGATATACTTCAATCTGGTGCTGTTGTTCAATTGAAGCATGGACAGGTAATTTTACCCCCTTTTTGAATTTTCTTTATTGATTTGATTAAGATTAAGATATGTTGCGCGATGAAAACTGGGAACTTTCGTTATTGATTTGGAGTTTAGTTAGTTTTTGGGTGCTGCGGAAAGTTGGATTAGTGTGCAATGTAATTAATGGGCTGTGAATTTAGGGCCATTGTGATAATTCAATTTTTGAAAGTTGGTTAGTGTGCCAAATGTTGTACAGTTGTACTTTCTGGGCTGTGATTTGAGAGTTGTTATGTAATTCGATAGAAAGTTGGATCAGTGTGGGCGATGTTGTTACAGTTGTATTTGTTGGGCTGTGAATTTAGAGGTGAACTTTTTTTTTTTTTAATATTGAATTGGTATTGGTTTGGATGTTGACAGACTACTTGTGGAGGTGAACTTTCGTTGATGCTTGCGGAGACACTTGTTAAAGGGAAATTCCCTTACAATGAAGAAACTCTAGGTAAGGTTTTTTCTCTTTTGTTTCCTTACTGTCAATTACTTCAATTGGATTTGTAAGACTGGTAGTTTAAGCTGATGGGTGCGACCACAGCTTTGAGCTTCACATATGAGTGAACCTTTTAACTAATGTGTCAATCTTTATGGGGATTCTCTCATATAACTTCATGTTTTGGCAGAATGGTAACTGCTGCTTAATATATTCTCTTACCTTATAATACATGTGAATTTTTATTAGGCCGTATTAAGAAGATACATGAGGTGTTTCCCCGGATTCCTTTGCCACAACAATGGGGAGATGATGATGAGGACATGCAAAAGCTTTCTGAGGCCTTAGGGGCAGCAAAAATACGGGTTGATGCTTGTTCATCATTCATGAAAGCTGCAATCAGGTGATGACTATTTTCATTTCATCTTTCACTTATGGCCGACCTTTTATTATACAGTGCACAGAGATGATACCTGTGTGAAGCAACCTATTGTGACACGATATTAATTTTTGATAACATCAGAATTTACTCCTAATTGTTTGTGTGTCTTGTTGTCATAGGTGGTCTGCCGAATTCGGAGGTTTCAAGCATGGATCTCCTGAATTACATTGCATGATAGCTGAATACATAAGTTCTGAGTCTCCTGAACCGGTAAGTTCATAAGGGAAACATAAGCTCTACCACAAGTTTTCGGGTCATTGCCACCTCGTGATGAATAAATTTTGTAACTTCATATGCTTCTATTATATTGTTTGGGATTTGAAGAATAAAAACACATTGAAAGACTTAGTTCTTTGGCTCTTATTTAGGGCACATATAAATAGCATTACTAATATTTTGTTGCTACGCAGGACATGACGAGAGTGACGTTTCATTTTGTTCGAGGAAACCAACCTGAGAAATTCGCTTCTGCCATTGTTAACTTCATGAGCAAGGTTAGCCCTTTTCAATGTTTTAAAACAGCAACTATTTTAGATGTGAATGCTTGACTTATCAATGTATTACTTTGCTAAATGTGAATTTACAATTCTGTATCATAATCTACGTCAACTACACTCTTTCCTTCACAAGCTTCTCCCTATTATCTTTAATCTACTTTACTTCTGTGATAAATTTAGAAACTTTAAAAAATTATCTGAGAGAGTAAATCTTATCATTGATGCACTAATCTTGAATTCTCATCGCTTTGCAGTGCTACCCAGGTGAAGATGATGTGGCTATTGCACGAGCTGTTCTAACGTAACATCTTTTACTATACTATTTTACAGTTCATTTTTCTTTTTTGAAACCAATCATGGTTGCTGTGACGTTGTTTTGCATATTCAGTGTCAGAATGAAAAATCTTAAAAGTATTTTCTCTTTGTTAGGTATTTGTCTCAGAAGAATCTCAGAGATGCTAACAAGCTCATAGATGAGATAAAAAAGAAAGCGAAGGTGGAGGAACTTGAGTTCCCAGACTCAGAATTGGTCAAGTTCATAATTTATCTTTTACAAACGTATGTGTTACATCTTTCTTGTTTATTGGTTAACTTGCTATTGTTAGCCCTTTTTTAAACGAAGCATGTTAGTTGCTGTATCCTACAGGATATAAATGCGTATAGGCATCAGACTGGTTATCTAACTTGTTATTTGCTTGTCATTAAACTGGCTGTCACAACAGATAGTTTCTGCTCTGACTTAGTAATATGAATCTCGTCTTCCAGTGACAACCAATTTCAAGTAGTGTAAGCCTGATTGGATATGCCACGTTGTATGGGCAGTCAAACTATCAAACCAAATTGATAACCCAGTTGTAATTTGCGGTCAACTATCTTATTAAGCTGAACTTCTGCATACGTACTTAACTTCCTATTAGTGGAATGGCTAATGATTCTGATCTGGTAATGTATTCTTCTTATTTTTTTGGTAGTTTGGAAAGAGATGCTTTGCCATTATTTAGAATGTTGAGACAAAACTTTAAGTCGAGTATCGACAGGGAGCCTACGTTTGAGGAGGTGAGTTTTCTTCTTGGTCTCGTATCTCAAGAGTCGAATTATTCTATTTGTAATCTTATTGTGCAGTTTATTCTTCAATGCTTCCTGGTGTAAAATTCTAACTGAAAGCTTTATGTGGTTTATTAGTTGCTAGATGAGATAGCGGAAAAGTTTTTTGGGGTGCGGCGTAGAAATCCAATGCAAGGGGGGTTATTTGGCGACATATTTAAGGTGAGCAATTGGTTTGAAATATTAAAATTCATCCAGATTGAAACCATTCTGATTTTTTCTTTTTCTTGTTGTATCGTACGTAGATGATGGAAGGTGTTCCAGGTATGTAAAGATCATACGCAGTCTCTCTCTGCTTGATCTGATCAAGAAGCATTCATTGCTTATCCTCTTCAGCTGGAGGAATAACTCTCGTTGCTGGTTTCAGTTTTCAACTCCCTAACTCTGAAGGGCATTTGACCCTCAGTTGAGGTGACAAACTGCAAATCATCCGAAAGTAAGGGTCTGTATAATTGGACTGCTCATTTACTCAGTTTCTTTCTCGAACGAGTTCTATTTAATTTGTAGCCTTTTTCAGCAGAGGGGCTTTTCTCCATGACCCCCACCATCTTCACTTGTACCACCACCATCACTTATTCCTCTTTGTTGACCCGTGTTTAAACTGTACTATTAGTATTCACTCATAATCTTCTTTAAGAGTAATAAATCAGGCTCTAAATTTAGCTATGAATAATGTGTAATCAATGATGGTTGTTGTTTAATAATTGCTTTAAGTTATAGTTGCACCATCTTTGTAGATTAAAATGCAAAATAAAGATACTTTTGGAACCAATTGAATATGAAATGTAACCTAATGTGTCACCTTTTTCACCCAACCTAACTCAATCAGAAGACTGATGGTTTTAGCTTTCTTTGCCTCTACTTTTCATTACTATGTTTGTACCTCTGTTACTTGGCTTTTAATCTAAGTTCAGTGTCACTCCCACCATCATTGACCCCTTTTTCATTGTATTCTTTAATCAGTTGGTAAAAATTCTAAATGCTGATTAATTTTTGAAACTGGATGGTGAATATCAATCAATGTCCAACGACCGTTCATCCAGCTTACCTAATCCACTCAACCAATTTTACCTGCAGGCCATGAGCTTGTTTTACTCAAAAAAGTGTGTTCTGTTTTCTTCCATTATAAAAAGCATTTCAAACCTACTTAATTAATTGATTAGAGAACCCACTTAAAAATGCATTTCAAAGTTCAAACCTACTTAATAATTGATTGGAATCTTAACTTCTTAATGTTGCATCATAAACCTAATAATGCCTACTAAAATATTCTCTTAATCTGCTCCTAAGATCTGAATAGCTTTCAAAAACAACAAACCCTAACAACCGTATAAGATCCAAGAAATGATACTAATCTATTATTTGAGTTGCAACAAGACTATTGCTAATCTAATACATGCAGTGAACACTCTCAGTCATGGTTGCATGACTGACCGGTACGGACAAATTTTGCAATCAAGCTGTTAGGTGGTGACAAATAGAGACACAACACCTTGAAACTTTGCAACAAGCACGTTCTGCAACTTATTTTACACGTATATTATAGGACCATCAAACTGGCAGAATCTTAATACTCAACTTCCTCTTAATATTATTTTGTAGTTTCAAACCTTTGAAGACTTTGAACAAGTTAGATGCACACAAAATGATGGAGCTGGCCATATTCCCCAACTAATAAAGAAATATATTGCACTTCTTCGCATGACAAAAAGTCCACACCCTTCTCATATAACGAGGAATATCAGATACAGAGAAAGTGAGGGGAGACAAAATGAAACCGCCCATCTACTCTTCTTCTTTGTTAATAAGAAAAAGTGTTAATGGGAATGGAAGCTTTAGTAGTAAAAGTAGAGGTCTTTCGCCATATCTATCTTTTGGGTTATTAGGATTTATTTTCTTTGCTGTTGTCTTCATCTATGGTCAAGATTTTCGTTCCATCTTTACAATACAGCATGATGCAACTGTTACATCCAATTTCCGACATATTCATGATCAGCCTGAATATCATGAACAACAATCAGAAAATTCACCACCACCATCTGTAATTCAAACCGGTGAGTTTCAACTTTTTTATTGCAGGAATAATTGAATTGTTCTTCTTGTTAGAATAATAGCATTTCTTGCCACGGACTAATTCAGAGTGTCTGAAATAGTCTGATTAGTGTAGTTTTTTTTTTTCTTCTTCTTTTCTTGTTATGGTTTGACTGAATTGGTGTTTGTTTTTTGGGTAGAGAAGGAAGAAGATGACACGAACAGATTCGACAGTGGAGTGTTGCCGGCGATCGACACCAAGGTGCCGTTGACCAGTACGGAAATTAAGGATGGTGATGATAATGATGATCATGTAGCAGGAGATGTAGGAGAGTGTGATATATTTAGTGGGAAATGGGTATGGGATGAATCGAATCGACCGCTGTACGAAGAATCCGAATGTCCATACATACAGCCACAGCTAACTTGTCAAGAACATGGCAGGCCTGAGAAAAATTACCAGTTTTGGAGATGGCAACCCCATGGTTGTTCACTTCCAAGGTTATCTATAATCCCAATTAATCTCTTAGGCATTGCAAGAAATTTCTTGATTAATCATTAATATAAGAATTAGATTAATCCTGATAAGATAATTACATTAATGGTTGTTAATTCAGTTTCAATGCAAGTCTAATGTTGGAGAAACTTAGAGGAAAGAAGATGATGTTTGTCGGAGACTCTCTGAATCGGGGTCAGTACGTTTCTTTCGTATGTCTCATTCATAGATTGATCCCTGACCATGCCAAATCCATGACAACCGTTGACTCCCTCACCGTCTTTAGAGCCGAGGTAACCAAATCTCAAGTTTGTTAGTAATATTTGCAATTGTTGAAATGATGTCGAGTTTTAAATGCTTGATGGTCAATTGTGTAGGAGTACAATGCAACAATTGAATTCTACTGGGCACCATTTCTTCTTGAATCGAACTCGGATAATGCAGTCATCCATAGGGTGACAGATAGAATTGTCCGCAAAGGATCGATCAATAAACATGGTAAATATTGGAAGGGGTCTGATATTTTGGTGTTCAATACATACCTATGGTGGATAGCAGGCTCAAAGTTTAAAATACTGTAAGCAATTCTACACAAAAACCTTTGCTCTCATTTTTTTTTTTTAACCTGATGTTGTGCCATGTGCGTATCAAATTTGTTGACAATGGCATGGTCATTTTCCTTAGTACGCATGGATCTTTCAATGACGAGAAGAAAGAAGTAATTGAGATGGAAACGGAAGATGTGTATCGAATGGCAATGAAGAGTATGTTGAAATGGGTTGAGAAGAATACGGATCTTAAGAAAACAAAGATCTTCTTTACAAGCATGTCACCTACGCATGGCAGGTATAATAGTCAAGTTGATTTGGCATTGCAGGTTAACTTTGTTTCTGAAATGGATGAAATTAGACGATGAGATAACCCGTAGAATCCACATATTGAATGTAATGCCTGTTTAGTACTTGACACCTACCATAAAACAAACTTACATGTCTTATATTGCAGGAGTGTTGATTGGGGAGGTGACAAAGATGGAAGCTGTTACAACCAGACAACTCCAATTGAAGATCCATCGTACTGGGGAAATGGATCGCGTAAGAGCATAATGAGAGTAATCGGAGACGTGTTTAGTAAAACTAAGGTACCCATTACACTTCTAAACATCACACAACTGTCAGAGTATAGAAAAGATGCACATACATCAATCTACAAGAAGCAATGGAGTCCATTAACACCGGAACAATTAGCAAACCCTGTAAGTTACGCAGACTGCACACATTGGTGTTTGCCTGGATTACAAGATACCTGGAATGAGCTTTTGTACGCCAAGATACTCCATCCTTAGTTAGACCAGTCATGGCTATATGTACCTACATCATGAGTTCAACACTTTTTTTTTTTTTTTGCACCTTTGATAGGATGAATTTGCAGAGTTAGCTAAGACTTCAAAAAGCGTTTGTATCAGAAAAAGAGAATTTATACACATTTGTCATTATAAGAACTGGTTAGGACTCCAGGAACCGTAAATATTATCAAACATTAGCAAGCGATTCAATATAAGCAGGTGCTTCACATATATGAGACAGATCCATCTGACTATCGCAAACTTCTTCGAAAATCTTTTTCTTGGGATCATAAGATACGATCTTGCCATTGCCAAGCAAAAGTATCAACGCCTTCAACTCTTCATCACCATCTCCTTACACATGAGCTACCTTTAATATGTGGTAGTAACCATTTCCATACTGTTTTACTAGTCCTCCCAAGTCCACTCGACATATTTGTTTCCATCCGCTGTAATCAATTTCCATCTCAAAGATACCTAGGCAATTTGACATCTCCGCCATGTCTTCTAAAATGAGATACATATGACCCATGCACTCTTCAAAATAGTACGGTCCATGCCAGTATTTTTGCGTTAACTTATCGCTGCGCTGTGACGTTTTTAATACCTGTTGAGCTATATTGAAGTAATATAAAGTAGGGCCGTCAATCCAATTCAAACAGCCATTCCAGAAAACACAAGGTCCGCCAAGGAGTCTAAATTCAAGCTCAAAACATCCACAGAGTCTCCATGAACCTGTTTTCTAAGAATAGACTGCCATCTGATGCTTATAATGAGTCATATCATGCTGAATATAAAGAGTTCCATCATGAATTCTCCAAATAAATACAATTTCATAGTAGAGTGGTTTTTTTGGTTCGAAAGCTAAATAGAACTGCCAAGAACTCGATTCCATGTTTTCATTATGGAACGGAGCTGGTGGAGGAATCATTCTGTAACGTCGTGTGGAAGGATTGTAAATATAACGAGTTCCAGAACGATAATCAGTAGGAAGACGGCACAAAAAAAGACCATTACAAGATTGTTCAATGTATAATCCTCCTCCTCGCGCATTCCCTTGGACTAAAAAACTGACGACACTACTGGTATTGGGTTTATCAAGTAAAAGCATATGATAAGTTGGGATATGTTGATCAAGTAATGAACTGACGACTGTCTCTTTACTGAGAAAATACAATCCAGACAATGAAAGTTTGTTATTGTGAAGTAGACAATGTTTTTGCATGAAATATGAACCGGTGATGAGTGAATACCAATGTTTTGAGACAGGCTGGAGAACAAGTAAATATTTCACGGGTAAACACCAGAGAATCTTAATTAAAAGATCATCATTATTGAGTACTAAAGATGTTGTTGATGATGATGAGTTTTCATCACCATTTCCATACTGTTTTACTAGTCCTCCCAAGTCCACTCGACATATTTGTTTCCATCCGCTGTAATCAATTTCCATCTCAAAGATACCTAGGCAATTTGACATCTCCGCCATGTCTTCTAAAATGAGATACATATGACCCATGCACTCTTCAAAATAGTACGGTCCATGCCAGTATTTTTGCGTTAACTTATCGCTGCGCTGTGACGTTTTTAATACCTGTTGAGCTATATTGAAGTAATATAAAGTAGGGCCGTCAATCCAATTCAAACAGCCATTCCAGAAAACACAAGGTCCGCCAAGGAGTCTAAATTCAAGCTCAAAACATCCACAGAGTCTCCATGAACCTGTTTTCTAAGAATAGACTGCCATCTGATGCTTATAATGAGTCATATCATGCTGAATATAAAGAGTTCCATCATGAATTCTCCAAATAAATACAATTTCATAGTAGAGTGATTTTTTTGGTTCGAAAGCTAAATAGAACTGCCAAGAACTCGATTCCATGTTTTCATTATGGAACGGAGCTGGTGGAGGAATCATTCTGTAACGTCGTGTGGAAGGATTGTAAATATAACGAGTTCCAGAACGATAATCAGTAGGAAGACGGCACAAAAAAAGACCATTACAAGATTGTTCAATGTATAATCCTCCTCCTCGCGCATTCCCTTGGACTAAAAAACTGACGACACTACTGGTATTGGGTTTATCAAGTAAAAGCATATGATAAGTTGGGATATGTTGATCAAGTAATGAACTGACGACTGTCTCTTTACTGAGAAAATACAATCCAGACAATGAAAGTTTGTTATTGTGAAGTAGACAATGTTTTTGCATGAAATATGAACCGGTGATGAGTGAATACCAATGTTTTGAGACAGGCTGGAGAACAAGTAAATATTTCACGGGTAAACACCAGAGAATCTTAATTAAAAGATCATCATTATTGAGTACTAAAGATGTTGTTGATGATGATGAGTTTTCATCACCATTACCTGTTGCAGAAATCCTCCGCATGATCGTGTGCATGCTGAAATCTATGAGGAGAAGGGTATTAGGTTTAGATTTTGATCTTGGAGGATACTGGTAGTTTTCAAAAACGGTCCATTCTAGGGTTTGGTTGGAATTAGTTTCTGGGTTTGTATGCGAACTCTCTATATAAGTCGTACTCCCTCCTCCGTGACTGTTGGAAATAGTTTTGGGGCTAATGGTTGATGGGTATTGCAAATGGGTATTGATAATGGGCTCACAAATATGGAAATGAAAATTTAATTACTTTCTCAAATCTAATTGTACTGGGGTGAGCATTTGGCCCGTAATCCGCGGATTTAACCGGGACCAACCGTTCATTTACGGATGGGTGTCCGGACCGTTCGTCAATGGATTGGATGTGGATGGAATTTTTGAAATCCAACGGATAACGGATTGGGCCCGGATGCAACCTTGAAAATCGTTGGACATCCATATCCGTTAAATTAAGGGTATTTATGTAGTTCTAGAAAATACTATGGATCATTTAGGAATTTTTAAGATGTTTGCTTGGGGTGTTGTATATGGCATTTTTATATTTGTATAAATATATAGGATATATAGGTTTTATAAGAGCTTCTCCAACGGTGGTTGTGTGTATTTCCTATGTGGCAACACAAACAAGACATCCTCATTCCAATTTTTCCTTAAGTTTAGGGAGGAAAAATAGTTCATCTCCAATGGTGTTGTTTATGATGTTTTATGAATTAAATGTAAATTTTATTTTTAGTAATTTTTAAATTTTATTAGAGGTAAAAATGGTTATTTAATATATTAAAATTAATTTAGGTAAGCAAAAGCTTACTAGGATAGCTTGACATTGTTTAGATGAATGTCTAAGAGCTTCTCCAATGGAATGTATGTAAAGATAAATGTTTAAGTTCACATAGGATAGACATTCATTTTCCCTAAAATTCTTCTCCAACCCCAACTTCTTAAATCAATGTGAAGATGACATGGCTTCATTTTTGTTAGACAATGTCAAGGTGAATGTCAAGTTTTAGACATTCATGTTGACAATGTCAAGCTATCCTAGTAAGCTTTTTCTTACCAAAATTAATTTCAATATATTAAATAACAATTTTTATCTCTAATAAAATCTAAAAACTAATAAAGATAAATTTTACATTTAATCCATCAAAAATCACAAACAACACCATTGGAGATGAATTATGTTTTCTCCCTAAACTTAAGGAGAAATTGGAATGAGGATGTCTAGTTTATGTTGCCACCTAGGAAACACACACAACCACCATTGGAGAAGCTCTAAAACTTGACATTCACCTTGACAAAAATTAAGCCACGTCATCTTCACATTGATTTAAGAAGTTGGGGTTGGAGAAGAATTTTAGGAAAAATGAATGTCTAACCTATGTGGACTTAGACATTTATCTTCGCATACATTCCATTGTAGAAGCTATACGGAGTCATTTAAGTTAGCTTTATTTTCTTTACTATAAATTTTAACCAAAACAAATCCATTGGATTATCCGCATCCAATCCGTCCATCCGTGCATCCATTGGATGCAAATCCGTTGGATATGGATTGGATACGGATGCTAAATTTGAAATCCGTAGTGCAATGGATTGGATGCGGATGAGGCGAAAACCGGTCCATACCGGCCCATGCTCACCCCTAATTGTACACACCACTTTGTTTGTTTAACAAACTTACTCTCTCTTTTTCACTTGCACTTACACCTCACTTGGTGTCACTCATTGTACACCCCACAACTGATTCCACTCGAGCTATTTATAGCTTTGATTGACCGACCTCCAACACCTCTAGAAATATCTCTAACTTTCTAGCCTACCCACTTTATAATACTTATCCATTTTTAGTCCAACTTTGACTAACTCTAGATATTTCCATACTTATCTATACTAACCGACTTTGATTGTCTCTTACACAATTCTAGACTTCTCACTAATTAAGCTTTTCTAGAATATTCTTGATTAATCCAAATCAAGTTTATTCTTCCAACATGCCCCCTTAAACTTGATTTGCAATAACTCCAAGAATCTCTCGTAATTTGACGAAAACCTCGTGCTTTAGCGGTTTCGTGAATATATCCGCAACTTGATCTTGAGACTTTGTGTATTTCAGCTGTACCTTATTCTCCGATATGCACTCTCGGATAAAATGGTACCGTGTGTCGATGTGCTTGCTGCGATTGTGGAACACCGGATTCTTTGCTAAAGCCATTGCTTCCTTGTTGTCCACAAATATTGTAGTCGGTTATTCCTGCTCCATTTTAAGATCCTTCATTAAACTCCTTAGCCATATGGCATGACAAACACATGATGCTGCTGCGACGTACTCAGCTTCGCAAGTGGAGAGTGTGACTATCGGTTGCTTCTTTGAACTCCAAGTAAAGCCCGTATTTCCGAGGAAAAATCCAAACCCAGTAGTACTTTTTCTTTCATCTAAATCTCCGGCCCAATCACTATCACTGTATCCAATGAGTTTGTACTTGTCTGACGACGAGTAAAATAAACCGAAATCAAGCGTACCTTTTAAGTAGCGCAAAATTCTCTTGGCAGCCTTCATATGGGTAGTCGTAGGTGCTTCCATGTAGTGACTGATTATCCCCACTGCATAGAGAATATCTGGTCTCGTACAAGTTAAGTATCTCAAGCTTCCAACTAGACTCTTGTAAAAAGTTGGATTGATCTTCTCGCCTCCATCGATCTTTGATAGCTTGATTCCGCATTCTATTGGAGTAATTGCCGGATTACATTCCTCCATTTTAAATTTCTTAAGGATTTCTTTCGCATATCCTTCTTGAGATATAAAAATTCCATTTTCTCGTTGTTTTACTTCGAGCCCGAGATAGTATGACATAAGGCCGATGTCTGTCATCTCAAATTCTCTAGTCATCGCTTTCTTGAATTCTTCGAACATTATTGGGTTATTGCCGGTGAAGATCAAATCATCTACATATAGGCATACGAGCAACATATCTCCTTTTTCATTCACCTTCACATAGAGAGCATGTTCATGCGGGAACTTACTGAAATTATTTTCTTGGAAGTACTTGTCAATTCTGCTGTACCACGCCCTTGGTGCCTGTTTTAGGCCGTATAAAGCCTTTTTCAACCTCAGGACTTTATTTTCTTGTCCTTTTACTTTGTACCCCGGTGGCTGCTCGACGTATACCGTCTCTTCAAGATGTCCATTTAGAAAGGCAGACTTGACGTCCATTTGATGAACTTTCCATCTATTTTGGGCAGCTAGAGAAATAATTAACCTTATAGTTTCAAGACGAGCGACGGGAGAAAATACCTCATCATAGTCGATGCCTTCTCTTTGGTTGTAGCCTTTTGCAACCAATCTTTCCTTGTATCTTTCAACCTCCCCTTTAGCGTTTTTCTTGGCTTTGTACACCCATTTTACTCCAATTTCTCTTTGTCCTTTCGGAAGTGATACAAGCTCCCAGGTACTATTCTTCTCAATAGCCTTGATTTCTTCATTCATCGCCTTTCTCCATTTATCGCTTTTGACGGATTCTTCAAAATTTATAGGTTCACTTTCTGCAAAAAGACAAAAAAGAGATACATTATCTCCGTAGATATCAGTTAAACTCCTCGTCCGTAAGGGCCTTTCACTAGAACTTTCATCTTTTGATGATGGATCATCATGATGCACTGTTGGAGGTGATGGTGGTGGTGAAGTAGCTGGAGCAACTGGTTTGGGTGGTTGTTCTTCTTCTTCTTCTAGAATAGGGAGAAATTATAATCCTTTTCTTGAACGTCGAAATCCCAGAAACCTTCTTCATCGAACTCCACATCTCTGCTTGTGATGACCTTTTTATTGATTGGATCGTACAACTTGTATCCCTTGGATCGAGAGTCATAACCGATAAATATGTACTTGCCACTCCTGTCATCCAATTTTGTTCTCAGCTGACTCGGCACATGAGCATATGCGATATTTCCGAATACTCGTAAGTGTGAGATGCCGGGTTTCACTCCGCTCCATGCTTCTAAAGGAGTGATGTTCCTCACGCTTTTTGTGGGACAACGGTTTATCAAGTACACCGCACAGTCAACCGCTTCTGCCCAAAATTCCATGGGTACTCTCTTTGTCTTCAGCATACTCCGGGCCATGTTGAGAATTGTCTTATTTCTCCTTTCGGCAACTCCATTTTGTTGAGGTGTATATGGAACTGTAAGAGACCGACGGATTCCATTGTCCTCGCAGTAAGCCTCGAACTCCTTCGAAGTAAATTCACCTCCTCTTTCTGATCTCATAGCCACAATTTCAAAGCCACTTTCTTTCTCCACAAGGGATTTAAATTTCTTGAAATTGGAGAAGACCTCCGATTTTTGTTTCAAGAAATAAACCCAGGTTTTTCGACTAAATTCGTCGACAAATATGAGGAAATAGTTGTTTCCACCATATTAGCTTGGCTTTATTGGTCCACAAACATCTGTGTGAACTAACTGCAGTGGTTTTTTGGCTCTTGAGAATGTTTCCTTAGGAAAACTTTTTCTAAAATGTTTCCCAAGTAAACATCCTTCACACAGCTGATCCGGGTGGTCTATTCTTGGCAAACCTCTAACCATTTTTTGCTTGGACAATAATTTTAACCCTCCAAAATTAAGGTGTCCATATCTAAGATGCCATAACCATGACGAGTCTTTGACACAAGCAGTAAGACATCTCGCGACGTCATTTTGAATGTTCAGATAGAACATCATATTCCCCGTCATTGGTACCTTGGCAATCAATTTTCCTCTCCTATCTCTTATAAAAAGACTAAGGTCCTCCATATTCATCCTATAGCCTTTTTCTAAGAGTTGTACCAAACTTAATATATTCATTTTTACGTTAGGGACATAATAAACATCAGAAATAAACTCATGATTTCCATTTTTCAATTTAATTAAAATTTTGCCAAGACCACTCACCGGAGTTTTCGCTCCATTTCCAAACGTTACGTTGCCAGAAACTGATTCATCAAGATCCACGAACTTCTCCTTCGTGCCACACATATGGTTACTTGCTCCTGCATCAAGCACCCACGTACAATTCTCACTGTAGTCACCTCCTTTGCATGCCACCAACAGGGTCTGGTCTCCTTCTTTTTCTTTACTAGCATAGTTAGCTTTTTCTTCGACGTTATCCGATGAAAACCAACAATCTCGAGCATAATGACCACGCTTTTGACAATTATAACATTCAACTTGAGATTTGTTATACCTTGGCTTATTATTGTTGTGCCATGAATTGTTTCCTCTGCCACGACCTCTTGTGAAGCTTGACCTCTGGCCCCTTTGATCATCATCATTTTGCTTGTCTCTTCCTCTTCCGCCGTAGTAGCCGCGTCCTCTTCCTCTAGCATTACTACTAGATCTCTCTCCTTTGTCTTTCAAAGTGAGCTTTGCTTGTAGAACTTGTTCTACTGCTCCCTCTTTGCTTCTCTTTTTCATTCTTTCTTCATGGACTTGTAGCGATCCCATGAGCTCATCCACGATCATGGTTTCGACGTCTTTGGACTCCTCAATTGCGACGACGATGTAATCGAATTTTGGAACGAGTGACCGTAATATTTTCTGGATCACACGATTATCACTCATGACCTCACCATTTCTTCTTAGTTGATTGACAACAACTAAAACTCTTGAAAAATAATCCGATATTAATTCAGACTCTTTCATGGAGAGATATTCAAACTCACCTCTTAGAGTTTGCAACCGCACCTTCTTTACTTTGTCCACGCCTTTGATGGAATTTTGCAAAATATCCCATGCTTGCTTTGCATTAGCGGCTCTTGATATCTTCTCGAAGGACGACTCATCCATGCCTTGATAAAGAAGGAAAAGAGCTCTTTTATCTCTCTTTCTCGAAATACGTAGTGTATCCTTTTCAGCTTGTGGTAGCGCCGCTTCATTTTCTAGTTCGACATAACCTTTTTCTATTATCTCCCACGCATCTTGCGAGCCTAGTAACGCCTTCATTTGAATGCTCCAGTTGTCATAGTTTTCTTTAGTGAGTTTAGGAATTTGGAAGGGAAACATTTCAGTAGCCATTAGGACTTTGGCTCTAATACCACTTTGTTGGAAATAGTTTTGGGGCTAATGGTTGATGGGTATTGCAAATGGGTATTGATAATGGGCTCACAAATATGGAAATGAAAATTTAATTACTTTCTCAAATCTAATCGTACACACCACTTTGTTTGTTTAACAAACTTACTCTCTCTTTTTCACTTGCACTTACACCTCACTTGGTGTCACTCATTGTACACCCCACAACTGATTCCACTCGAGCTATTTATAGCTTTGATTGACCGACCTCCAACACCTCTAGAAATATCTCTAACTTTCTAGCCTACCCACTTTATAATACTTATCCATTTTTAGTCCAACTTTGACTAACTCTAGATATTTCCATACTTATCTATACTAACCGACTTTGATTGTCTCTTACACAATTCTAGACTTCTCACTAATTAAGCTTTTCTAGAATATTCTTGATTAATCCAAATCAAGTTTATTCTTCCAACAGTGACTCCGTCCAAGTTATCTAATGACGGCAAGAAATATAAATTTCACAAATCTATATTCTTTTGTAATTTACCCTTAACATATTTCAAACTCTCTATATATGCGAAAAGTCGTATTGTAATTCTATCTGCTGGTTAGACAAGCCAAACCTCAGATTCCGCCTTTTATAACTTGAACAGGAGTATGTGCGTGCCACTTCCTCGCTTGTTGCCTGAATTGACATGCATCCAGATACCCTTTATTTTGGTGTTCAATACATACCTATGATGGATGGCAGGCTCAAAGAGTTCAAGATGCTGTAAGCAATTCTACATGAAAACCATTTAATGAACGCTCTATCGTACTGGAGAAATGGATTGCGGAAGAGCATAATGAGAGTAATAGGAGATGTATTTAGTAAATCTAAGGTACCCATCACACTTCTAAACATCACTCAACTGTCAGAGTTCCTAAAAGATGCACATACATCAATTTACAAGAAGCAATGGAGTCCATTTACACCGAAGCAATTAGCAAACCCTATAAGTTACGCCGACTGTACACATTGGTGTTTGCCTGGATTACAAGATACCTGGAATGAGCTTTTGTACGCAAAGCTCCTCCATCCTTAGTTAGATTAGTCATGGCTATATGTACCTACATCACGAGTTCCACAAGTATTTTTTTGCGGCATTGATAGGATGAATTTGCAGAGTTAGCTTCCATTTAAGGCTAATAATCATAGCATTTGTATCAAAAAAGAGAATTCTTACAAATTTGTTCACTAAAATCAAACCACTACAGGGTACCATAAATATAAACAAAGGTCCTATGAATTCACGAGCAAAAAAACCGCATGCACAATAAAATCAAACCATTGCAGGAGCTAAGGAGGAGTTTTAAAAAGTCTTTGGTGCATGGTTAAACCACAAACACACACTTTAATAGTAGTAATCCGACTTAACTATCAAGATTTGATACTTAAACCGTAAAAGAAAAGAAAAAAACTAACATATCAAACATTAGCAAGTGATCCGATATAAGCAGCTGGTATTGTATATCTATCAAACTGACTCATCTGATAATCGCAAATTTCTTCAAAACTCTTTATTTTGAGATCATACGATACAATCTTGCCAGGTAAAAGTATCAACGCTTTCAACTCATCTTCATCACCATCTCCTTGCATATGAGCTACCTTTAATATGCCGTAACTGTTTCCATACCGGTTTGCTAATTCGCCTAGGTCCACTCGACATATTGGTTTCCACCCACTGTAATCAACCTCCATCTCGAAGACACCTATGTAATACCTCAGCTCATTGTCATCTAAAATGAGATACATATGACCCACGCACTCTTCAAAATACTTTGGCCCATGGAAGTATTTTTTCATTAATTTTTCGCTACACTGTGACGTTTTTAGTACTTGTTGAGCAATATTGAAGTAATATAAAGTAAAGCCGTCAATCCAATTCAAACATCCATTCCAGGAAACACAGGTGAGGCTAAGGAGTTTGAAATCAAGCTTAACACATCCACAGTCTCTCCATGAACCTGTTTTCCAAGAATAGACTGCCATCTGATGATCATAATGAGTTAAATTATGATAATTAAAATGAGTTATATCACAATGAAATCTCCAAAGAAATACAATTTCATAGTAGAGTGACTTGTGTGGACTGAAAGCTAAATAGAATTTCCAATAAGTCGACTTCATGTTTTCATTATTGAACGGAGGTGGTGGAGGAATCGTTCTGTAACGTCTTGTGGAAGGATTGTAGATATAACGAGTTCCGGTATGACAACCAGAAGGAAGTCCGCACAAAAAAAGACCATTACAAGATTGTTCAATGTTTAACCCTACTTCCATCGGAGGTTGTTCATTCTCTTGGACTAAAAAACTTACGACATTAGTACTGATTTTGGATGCTTTATCAAGTAAAAGCATACCATAAGTTGGGTCATGCTGTTCATTAGGTCTATCACAGAGAAAATACAATCCAGACAATGAAAGTCTGTTGCTGTGAAGGAGACAATGTTTTTCCATGAAATATGAACCGGTGATGAGTGAATACCAATGTTTTGTGACAGGTTTGAGAAAAAGTAGATATTTCACAGGTAAACACAAAAGAATCTCAATCAAAAGATCACTATTATTGAGTACTAAAGATGTTGATGATAATGATGATGAGTTTTCACAATTACCTGCAGCTGAAATCCTCCTCATTATCTTGTGCATGCTGAAATCTGTGAGGAGAATTTTGATAATAGAACTCGTACGGGCATAAGGTTTAGATTTTGATCTTGGAGGATGCTGGTAGTTTTCAAAGGTCCATTCTAGGGTTTGGTTGTAGTTTTGTTCTGTATAAGTCGTAATTGCTTCTTCAATCTAAGTACCATTTCAGGCTAAATCTCCGGGCCTATCGAGAATAAAGGTCCATTATTGGGTCTACCCTCAACAGCCCCCCCTCACGTGTAACCTCTTTTGGTCTAGCAAGTGATGAAAAAGTTAGGATTTCCCAAGGCCTATTCATTGCAGGACTTTAAATTGGCAATCCAAGATGGGACTAATCTCAACATAAGCAAGGCAAGTTCTAAGTCATATAGGGAAAACCTTGGGTTGGGTCATAGCACCAACTACGGTCACAGGGTAAATTTTAACTCAGGAACAAATATGGCGTAGATTTCGGTTATACGTGCGAGTTTTCCTTTGATGGGGTGCCTACGAAATAGATTTTCGCTCACAGAAGCAGCATTGGTTGACTAGGCGGATTTTAAGTCCTCTTGTTTAATTGTATCATTGAGATTTTTTATTTCAGTAAGCAATCATGCAAATACCAACAACAGTTGTATGATGCAAATAAACTTCATTTGATTAAACTAGATACAAAGTTGCGTGATCGGAGAATCATGCTCAAAATGACCCCAGTGGTGGCTTTTAGAGGAAACCACCGACATTCAGATTTATTTTTTTCGAATGGGCCTGGCACACAACTTGCCAAGGACCGACATTCCGATATTGGCTCCTTAAGTTAAAGCATATGAGTAAAATATTTGCTCGTTAAAGCATAAGAGTAAAATTTACAGATTAAAATATTGCACAAGTGAGTTCTGCAAAAGTAAGCAGCTTAAACACTTGGCCAGCCTATAACCCCTTCAAAAATTATTGCGCAAGATGTTTTGCTTAGCGCTGCGAACGGCCTTCACCATTCGCTCATTAGATTAGTTTAAGGCAACTTGTTATCGAATTCGATCTTAGTTTATATAGAGTAGCACAACACTCACTTCTATGCATCTCTTCCGATGTGGGACAAAGTAATGTTTGCCAACATAACGTACAGGTACAGTCCATCCCTAGCAAGGCCATCACTATGTAACGGGCTGGGGCCCAGGTAAATTCCCTAAATGGGCTCAATACCAATATCTTTTGGATCGTTTTTTTTTTTTTTGTTGGCTTGTTGATTGGATACAAGAAAAACAGGTTTTTATGAGGTCCTCAACCTCCAGAATGAAATCCCAATAGTCATAAGAATTTGGGTTCCGGCGGGACCTGTTGATGGCTAGATCATGTGAGTGGGACGGCCTAAGAAGGCGATGGGCACATACCGACCTGGTATAGAGAAGAAAAATAGTTATTGGCTAAATAAGGTGCACAAGAAGAGGTTTCATCTTATTTGGTATTAGCTATTAGCTATTGTACCCGAATCTTAACCCAAAAAAAGAGTGATTAATTGGGGGATACCAAAACTAATTGGGAATATTTTACTGTAGTTGTCGGTCTGATTTTTCAATGACGACAGTCCATCGACCATGCCGGTTTCATTAAAAAACCATGCCGACACATATCCTCAATTAGTTTTAGTATTCCAAAAAAGCTCATTACTCATTCAAACTAACTTTTGAGTTACCTAAAACCCACCAAAGAAAGGGGAAATTTATTAAGTAAAACAAATGAGAAGTATCAATCAAAATAAACAAACACACAAAAAGATTTCATATTCTATGAACTACACTTGGTTCATTGTATTTGTATATAATGTCCTAAAGGGCACACATGATTGATAATTATAAAAAGACAAACAACTTAATCCAAGAAAAATCTTGCTCAAGATGTATATACACTAACCATTTGTATACATATTTAGTAATGCTAAGCTGACATTAGTATTTTCTTTTTTCTAAATACACATCCATATTCATGCATCTACTAATAAACACACACAAAATCAAATCACAATCTTTTTGTGAGACTTTTAAACGAACTAGAGTAGTTTAAATAGTGTCAACTTGTGCAAGATATATTTAATGTCAAAAACAGTAGTTGCCATGTTGTTCTCAAAAGTTAAACCCCTTTCCCTTGAGGAACTCCAAATGAGAATATGTCATTGTTAACATAAACATAGTTGCTACAACTACTTACATACACTTGCTTCTTCTTTTGTTGGCCAAAGAATATGTACTGCACTAGACTTACAAGTGCATGGTACTTGTGTTCTTGAGTTTTACACTTTCTTGATTCCATAAAATTGATTGTGATCTCTTTGTTTCTTCTATGTTTTTCCATTGCTTTTGATTGTAAAAATTTCTCTTTTTCAGATTCTTGTTAGTTGATTTACACTTTCGCAAGCGATTTGCCTCATATGTATCTTTCTATTTTTCTACAAAAATGCAAATCCACATATAGGGTATGTCATGGTTGAAGAAAAAGCAATGCAGAATCAATCCTTAGTCCACTAAATGTATGTTTGATAATTTCCCGGTTACCGTTTCATTCCTCAATCCATAAAAATCCACGATTCTTCAGAAGAAAAAGAAAATAAAAATTCGCTTCATTCGGCCAATACTGTTAAAATTTATTTATATCCATATAGATCCTGACCCAATATACCCTGTAATGTGTTATTGCTTAGAAGATTCATAAGAAGAGAAAAAAAACAATAATTTCATATAAGAGAATCATATAGTTCCTCGTACACATAATTTTCTACCCAAGTTTTTTTTTTTTTTTTTTGAGAATTGACCGACTTATGTTAAAAAAAAAAAAAACCAGGTAGATAATTAAAAACTCATTAGAGTTTGCCCTGGACCGGGATGGTCTCCAATAAGCTCCCAAATCACCAACTTCAAATGAAAAACATAAAAAGTAGATGTATTTTCTCCCCAAGTTGATTATATAAATATATTGAATGGTGATGAAATGTGCATTAAAAAAAGAACCGTATTATTGGGGCCTCAGGGGTTGGGGCTTTTGGGGGTTTAAAAGACTAAGTGGAGGCTAAATGGTATAGGGGGAATCCAAATCAATAGTAAAGGTCAAATACACCCTTTTCTATAAATGTTAAAAAAAAAACATTAATTATTTCTTCTTCTTCTCTTCTCCTTTATTTTATCGTGATAAAATCACGATGAAAATGATGATCATAATTTCATCATGATGAAATCGTGATCATTAAAAAACTTAAATCTTCTTATTTCTCTCTTCTATTTCTTCTCCATCACATCGTGATTCTTCGTTGCATGGTGATGAAGATGATGATCCTACAATAAAATAAAAATATATTATTTTTCTTTCTCTATTCTTCTTCATCTTCTCCATTGCGTATGGAGATGATAGAAAAAAACAAAAACTAAGAAAATCCACCATTTATTTTTACTTTTGATGGACTTAAAAATTCGATTCGATTAAGTTGAGAAAAAAAGAGTTTCTAAAATTGTATAATGGCTGGGAGTTCACGCTTTCCCAACCGTGAATCCTGTATTACGGTTGGGAAAATACATGTTTCCCAACCGTGAACCCTGAACCTACCTGTACGGTTGGGAAAGTAAGAGCTCCCAACCGTAAAAGAGTGTCCGCGGCTAGATTTTCCTAGCCGTAATCTATTATGATAATCACATAAAAAAAATATAAACATAGGTCTAATTTCGGTTAGGTTTTCCCGCCGAAAGTAGCCGAAAGTGCTTACTTTCGGCTAGGTTCCCCAACCGTAACTTGAATTTTCGGCTTGGAAAACCTAGCCGTAACTGTTTCTGATACTTCCAATAAATAGTAGGAAAAAATCGGTTAGGAGTTATTGTCGACCCAGCCGCGAAAGTATTCTACGGCTGGGAAATCTTCAATACCGAAAAAAATGGGGAAAAATCTGGGTTTTTGCAGTTACGGTTGGAAAATATTGTCTACCCAGCCGTGAATAATAATTTACGGCTGGGTAGACAATATTTTCCAACCGTAACTGCAAAAACCCAGATTTTTCCCCATTTTTTTCGGTATTGAATCATCACCAATGGGGATATATCAAGCATGTAATGAGTTTTATTGTGGTCTAGTTAATGAATGTATTAGTAATTTTCAATCGTATTAAGAATTCATGTTGAATCAAAAAAATTCTCAACTTTCAAATCGAATTACGGATGGGAAATGTATGTAAACTCAGCCGTAATGCAGACTCAGGTTATACTGGGAAGAATAACGACCAGAAGTTCATAAATTCCCATCCGTTTAATGTGTTCATGGCTAGGAGTTCCTAATATCCCAACCGTTGTATCTAATTTCATCCGAGTCGACAAATTTACCTAGCCGTAACAACAGAAAATTCCAGATTTTTTTCAGAAATTTTGATGGATTTGAATTGATTAAATTGATGTTTGGAGTTGATTAAGGTTAACTTGAGTTTTGTGATGAAGGGTTTTATCATTTTTCTTCAAAAAATTTCAAAAGGATTTCACCAAAATCACCATTTTTCCTTCTTCAAAACTCAAAAAAATCAAGTTTTGATTTGCAAAAGATTAATGTTTTGATTAGTTTAATCGATTCACTAAGACTGATTAGTTAGCTTAATCAAGTTAATTAACACTAATCAAATTAAGGGTAGATTAGACATTACAAAAAATGATGGATAAGGGGCCCTATGAGTTGTTATTTCATGACCGCATTAAGCTCCCAAAAACCCGTCTGTCCCAAAAATAGGATTCTTAAAGAAAGAGTTGTGGCCCCGTGGGTTGGTTTTCTTAGAAATCATTTCGTCAAGTTGCTATTTTTCTCACTAGAAAGATATATAGAAAATAAAATCTAACAAATGTAAAACCCTAATATGGTGTATGCACATATTTTCACCACTCGCCACGTGTCCTCGAGTAAACACGTGGAAAGCATGTGACGCAAGGCATCAAAAGATGATGCCGCAGGCATACAGCCAAGAGACTGTACGATCAAGAAGGATCCCTCATCTAGCAGATCCGATGGCTCCGAATCAAGGAGCACCAAAATAAAGCACCACTGTGAAGGACTGGAAACACCCTCGGGCTCACTTTATCCCATCTCGAGGCAGATCCCAGATCGACGGCTAGGACGAAGCTGACTGACACGGACGTGACTGGAGCAGAAGACCGTGGTATGGCGCGTGCAGAGACCCAACCACCCGCATTAAACACCTTGAGCAGCACACGTGTCATCTAGCCATCCAACGGAAGAAACAACCATGACTCTTTGGCAATAATGAAGAAACGATGGGGGCATCGTGGAAACCGAAGAAGCTCTGCGCACTGGCACAAATCACAATACGATAAGGTTGCAACGACTCCCTCAGTGGACCCCACGTCAGAACCCTTATAAATACCCCGCCTCATTAAGAGAGAGGGACAAGTTGGTTCGAAAAAGAGAAGGGAGGAGAGATAATTAGGAAGAGTAAGTAGCTACCCTAATCCCGCTGCCTCAGTTAATACCACGAAAGTCATTTGACTATGCTTGTAATCAATCTACATATAATAAAACCCCCATTTACCCCGTGGATGTAGGCCTCAGTGCTGAACCACGTAAATGCTTGTTTTATTTACATTCCGCACGTTATATTCAGTTCCATGATTAGCTTCGTACAACCTACGGGTTGCTATCTACTTCGTTGTACGAGCACTGTTAGTGATAAACATACGATTTGACAAGGACGAGTCCTAAGACTCAGAGTCAATGAATCGGCATAATCACTGCGTTTTACACTTATTACATCTAATCTATGATTTCCAGTATGTGCGAACATTGTATATGGACACGTAGATGCGATCGTGATTTACGTGTTTACAATCTGGCGCTAGAAACAGGGACTCTGTCCCGGTAAAAGATTTATCTTATTATGTGAATCGAACACTCTGGCCGTTCCGAGCATCGCTCTCTGAAAATAGCATTGCTTTGAGCGTTTTATTTGTCTCTTCAACACTCACAAAAAACACCTGCAGATAACGTCTTTATGGGCTCCCCACGTGTTATCTAGTAGATCTACATCTTCGAAAAAAAATTCAATCTCTTGTCTTCGAAAAATGAGACGTGCGGTTAAATCCACGTCTATTTTGGTAGATCTACTTCTTCGAAAGCGTCTTTAAGCTATTATCTTTGAAAAATGAAACGCATGGTTAGATCCCCGTGTTATCTAGTAGATCTACATCTTCGAAAACATTTTCAAGCTTTTTTCTTCGAAAAATGAGACGTATGGTTAAATCCACGTCTATTTTGGTAGATCTACATCTTCGAAAGTGTTTTAACAAATAAGTCTCATGGATAGATCCATGTTCATTCTGTATCTTCATCTTACACCTGTCAAAACAGTTTTAACAAATAAGTCTCTGAGTGGACATACCTTTCATCATATCTACGTTTTTTTTTGTAAACTACACCTGCTTTTTTCACCTTCCTACTCGCGGTTAAACTTTGTGAAAAAAGCCGGGGGAATCAAGAGATCCAATACCCCTGAAAAGGGGAATAATAGCCGGATAATCTCTTCAAACCTCCGGTATCTGATTTCCAGAACTCCACTAACGGGTTCCCCTTGAACCACTCCTTTCTTTTGTACGTGGTAACCTTTTCAGAAAATATCAAAAAATGGAGAAGAACAAAGATACAGGAAAAACAAGAGTCTCATCAAAAGAAACGTCGAGGACAACACCGGTAATGACTAGGAGCAAGCAGAAGGGTGAAAAGCTAAAAGCCGCAGACAAAACGCAGAATGGAGTAGAAAGCTCGAGGCCTTTGGATTCCAGTGCTATTGCAGCGGAAGCTCTAAAGGTCGCAGCTGCCAAAGATGTAGCTTCAAAGACCGGGGCATCCAAGGGAGGGTCTTCCAAATTGACCGCTGCCACCCGACCGCAAGAACCGCATGAAGGGATGGAAGAGTCAGGAAAACGACAGTCTCTCTATAGGATGCCTCTCACCAACGAACAAAATGTTCCACTCAAAGTCAACCAACCGCTCCTAATAACGAGCCAACACGTTCATCAGCCAACGGAGCAGCATAACCCGCAGACGGATCCACCTGAACCCTTGATTCAAATTATCGACGAAGATCAAACGATAGCAGCGGGAGGGCAAGCACAGGAAGGAACTCCTAATCAGGAATCAAATTAATATGCCCGGATGAGGGTAGAGCTAGAAGAATTGAGAAGAACTCAAAAGACATACGCGGATGCGGTAGCTCTATTGGCACGGGAAAATTAGAAACTCAGAGATAGAGCTACCCATAGCATGGATATGAGAGTCTAGCGCGACGAGGCTAGCTCAATGTCACCAAGACCGAATCAGGATCGTAGGATGGTACTGGAAATCAACCCATACCCATAGAACCAAAAAGATATGAGAAGGAGACGAAGATCCAACCCAGATTACAACCCCCATAACTCGGACTACTTCGACAGCGACGCCCAATGAACGGAGTGATCCTCTGCTTAGGAAGAGCATCAGCGCGCGATGGAAGATCTCCGCGCCGAGATGATGGCGGAGATAAAACAAATGAAAGCTAGGCAAGGAGGGGGGGAGATTGGAGCAAGTGATGAAGGAAGCGAGCACTACCCCCCTAACACAACACTTAGCCAAGGCTCTCATTCCACATAAATGCCATGTTCCGGCCTTCGAATGCTACGATAGATCTAGCGATCCCGCTGCCCATCTTCGTTATTATAATCGAATGATAGCCCGATGGAATTATGACGAGGCCATACTATGCAGATATTTCCCTTCAAGTTTGAAAGGATCCGCACTCTCTTGGTTCGACAACTTTCCACCAAATTCCATTAACTCGTACGATCAACTCACCGAGAGATTCCTGACAACTTATATGTACAACAAAGTTGCGAACACCGGAATGGATAAACTCTTCTCACTAGCAGTAAAGTACAAGGAAACGATCAGAGAATACACAGACAGGTGGCAAAAGATCTGCCAAGCCATCGGAAACATAGACCCCGTGGTCAGCGTTAACTGCTACAAGTGGGGGCTCGACAGGATGAGCCCTCTATTCGTCGAGATCCACGGCATCGTCCCTACTACTGAAGGAGACCTTCGAGTGATCATAGAAAAGCGTGCCAGGCTAGAAGAAATCCAACGGGAAAATCCCAGAGCTCAGAACCAGCGTACACCATGAACAAACTCCGCGGAACAATCCAGCTGACCAAATAGGGGCAACTTAGGTGAACGACCTAACGAAGATAGAAGAGAGCGCATGGATGATCGACGAGGGAATATTCGAAAATTCAAAGACCAAGTCTACACAAAGATGAATGCCAGTTACTCGCGCATCTTGAAAGAAATCAAGGGCCGTGAGAACCTCGATTGGCCATGGTCTAAGGGGAAGCATCCCCCTAGATCAGAACATTCCAAAGAGTACTTTGAATATCATTGCTTCAACGGTCACTTGATAGAGAAATGCAAGAATCTAAAGATGATGATTCAAAAGTTGGTAGATGCGGGATTCCTCAAGCAATATGTGCAAAAGACGGGCGATGAAGATAAGGACAAACGGAGCAAGCAGGTACAACTACCTAAAGGTAACCGCACCCTTAAAACCATCTAATGTTCTGAGTCCGCGGCACCATCCCTAACGGCTCAGGTAAGAAAAATACTGAGAAAACAGTTTGAAGACTATTGTGAGCTATACAAAATCGATGGGGAAGAAGTAGACGAACACGAACAATGGATGGACGCACCCATGATCTTCGACATGGACGATGTAGAAGAAGATATGGAGGATCATAATGATCCCCTGGTTCTCACACTACCAATTGCAGGATGCAATATCAAGAAAATCCTCATTGACAGGGGAAGCTCCGTTAATGTTCTATTCTACGATACATTCAAACGAATGGAACTTAATGATGAATAATTATTATCTTCATACTACACTATCTATGGGTTCAATGGAGCATCCACGAAGCCCTTAGGGGACATTGTCTTACAAGTTGATGCAGGGTCAATGAAGATCGACACCCGGTTCAGCGTGGTGGACGCACCTTCACCATACAATGCCATAATCGGCCGAAGATGGGTTCATAAACTCAAGGGAGTGGATGCTACATACCACCAGTACCTCAGGTTTCCAAACCCCCTGGGGATAATGAAGACAAAAGGAGATCAAGTCACGGCATGAGAGTGTCAAACTCTGCAAAACAAGTTCAACATCGAACAAAATGAGCAGCGAAAGAAGCGAAGATCCCAAAATAAGGAAGCCGCGAAATAAAAATCCATCGATGCTTACCTAGAAGAAATCTCCGGAAAAAGCCTTTCGAAGGGACATACGATTGGGAACACGAAGGCAAGTACCTCAGCCACGAAGGAAGGCGAGAAGCCTACCAAATAGCAATCAAAGAAGATTCCCCTCCTAGGCGAATAAAAACCAACGTTTACACCTGTAGAAGCTGTGAAAGAAATAAATATAGGAACTTAAAGAGAACCAAGGATGGTCAATATCGGAATGCTGATGAATGAGGAGCGCGAGGCGTCCTTAAAAGTATTTCTCACGGAGTATGCAGATGTCTTCGCATGGAAACTAGGAGACATGCCAGGAATCGACCCCAAGACTATCCATAATGATCTTCGCATAAAGAAAAGCACATCACCTTTCAGGAAAAAGGTACGAAAAGTATCCCTAGAATATCACAAAGCTGTCGAAATAGAGCTTTGTAAGCTACTAGAAGCTGAATTTATCAAAGAAGTCAAATATCCAACATGGATTTCAAACATGGTCATTGTACCTAAAAAGAATGGCGGGGTGAGAATATGCATCGATTTCACCAACCTCAATAAAGCGTTCCCCAAGGACAGCTACCCTTTACCAAGCATCGACCAACTGGTCGAAGCAGTCAAAGGGTACGAAGAAATGTCATTCATGGATGGATACTTCAGGTACAACCAAGTATTCTTGTCAGAAGAAGATCAACAACATACAACATTCTACACCTCGCATGGCCTCTATTGCTTCGTAAGGATGCCCTTCGGGCTCCGAAACGCAGGGGCAACATACCAAAGGATGGTTGACGCTATTTTTAAGACATGGATCGGAAACACTTTGGAAGTCTATGTGGATGGCATGCTAGTCAAAAGCAAGCTGCGGAAAGATCACCACCAAGATCTGAAGGATATCTTTCAGGCAATAAGAGAACATAACATGAAGGTAAACCCATAGAAATGCACCTTCGGTGTCACTTCGGTAAAATTCCTCGGATATCTGGTAACAAAAAGGGGCATTGAAGTGGACCCTGCCAAAATTCATGCCATTGCAGGAATGCCATCTCCAAGGAACCTGAAATAAGTCCAAAGACTTAACGGCTCCCTAGCAGCGCTAGGGAGATTCATATCCAGATCCCCAGACAGATGCAAGCCATTTTTTAACATCCTTAAAAAGGGAGCAAGTTTGAATGGACATCAGAGTGCGAGGAATCCTTCAAATAAATCAAGGACTACCTTGCTGGAATCCCCATTTTGCAAAAACCCGATCCCGACGAAGTTTTGTCCCTGTACATAGCAGCAACGAAGGATGCAGTCAGTGTAGTATTGGTTAAAACCAACACAAAGATAGAGCATCCCATCTACTACGTCAGCAAAACTCTCAACGCAGCAGAGAGAAATTACATAAAGATTGAACAACTTATCTTGGCATTAGTATGGGACACCCAGAAGCTAAGGACCTACTTCCTGACCCACTACATCCGCGTCCCGTACAAAGCCCCGCTAGAGGCTGTCCTTAAAAGCGCGGGAAAGACTGGGAGAATCGCAAAATGGAACACTCATCTTGACCAATACACATCATACATGAGCTCCAACATCCCAGAAGTCTCAAGTCTTAGTAGATTTCCTGGCTGACCTACCACTAGACAACGATGAAGAAATCGTCATCGATGGGCTCAACACAGCAGGATTACTAGGGGGCAACGGAAGCAAAGATCCCGTCGATGTCCTCGAGCCGATAAACCAAAGACAATGGGAAGTCTTTGTCGATGGCTCGAGGAATAAGGAAGGAGACGGTATAGGCATCGTAATCACTACCCTCATGGGAGACCGAATCATACATGCTTTCAGACTAGAGTACAAATAGCACACCAACAACATCGTCGAGTATGAAGTCGTTGTACATGCTCTACGTTTAATAATATAAATGGGCACAACAAGTGTACGCTTGACCAGTGACTCACAACTGGTCATCCGGCAGATAGAGATGGAATATAATGTATATGACGAAACCTTGTCAGCATACACGACTTTAGTCCAGACACTGTCACATCAAATACCAAACATTATATTCCGGCACTTAAGCAGAAAGGAGCTCAGGCATGCAGATGCTTTGGCATACATCTCATCTATGTTGAAAAACGAAGATATAGAAGCAATTAAAGTTACCAGGGTCTACGAACCCTCAATCCCCTCCCGAGAGCTCTGCACTACAAGCCGAAAGGGTAGCGTGGGAGGTGACGTAGCGGATGATGATGTAGGAGAATACATCACGGATGACTTTCAAGAGGACGACATCATGACAAGAGATGATGAAGACGAAGATTTCAGCAAAGAAGAAGACTGGAGGTTTGATATCCACCGCTTTCTCAAGGAAGGAATGCTGCCTACGGACCTAAAGCAGGAAAGAAAGGTACAATCAAAATCAGGAAGGTACGACTTAAGGGGAGAGATTTTGTACAAAAAATCTTTCCTCGGACCTTTGATACACTGCCTATCCAGAACCGAAGGTCACCTGGTGCTAAAAGATATTCATCGAGGAGACGCGGGAAATCACAGCGGGATGAGATCCCTGGCCAATAAGGCAAAACCCCAAGGGTATTATTGTCCGACGATGATACGAGAGGATGCAAGGATGTCACGAAGATGCGAAGAATGCCAGCGGTTCGCCAGAAGAATCCACGCACCAGCAACGATGCTAAACTCAGTGGATAGTCCTTGGTTATTCTCAAAATGGGGCATAGACATCGTGGGACCCCTGATCGAAGGATCGGGAAAAGAATATTTCTGATAGTGGCCACGGACTATTTCAGTAAATGGGTAGAAGCTAAAGCCTTGGCTAGAATCCGCGACTCGGATGTCTTCACATTTATTTTTCAAAACATAATCTGCCGGTTCGAAATCCCAGCAAAGATTATCTCTGAAAATGGTAAGAAACTACAGGGTAAAAACTTCGACTTACTATTTGATACTTTCAAAATCCGAAAGAACAAGTCAACACTAATATACCCTCAAAGCAATGGACAAGAAGAGGCCACAAACAAGACCCTCGCTCTCATTCTTAAGAAACAATTAGACGAGCACAAAGGGCGATGGTGTGAACAAATACATAATGTCTTATGGGCATACTAAACGACCCGAAGGTCATCCACATGGGAATCTCCCTTTATGCTCACCTACGGAGACGAAGTTGTCATCCCCATGGAGATCATCATGCCAACTACAAAGACGTAAGCATGGGAAAAGAACCTCACAACGGACATGATGCTGTAAAGACTCGACGATCTTGAGGAAAGAAGAGAAACAGCGTTGACTTTCTTGCGTATATCTTTGGATAGCAATTAGCCTAAGGAAATACAAGGGGCGGCGTACTAGCAAAACTAATACTTGTAAACACACTTACGAACATACTACCAAAACGACACACCTATATTGGAAAGATCTCTTAGGACTCCCCTATCAGCGTATATAAGTATAAGACCAAGGGGAAGGCATCCAGCAGAAAGAGATCTCCAACTATTCTAAGTCAACGGGTCGACAGAATGGGGACATGTAAATAATAACACCCCATATCCTAGAATGTTGCATCGACCCCCACCATCTGGGAATCCTCTGGCCAAGGATTAGCCAGCGGGGTGACAGGTCTCAAGATGTTCACGAAGGTACATACCTTTGGCATCGCACTCAAACACTTCATTTTTTATTTTACACTACCTCATTTGCTTAACTAAATAACGCATCTAAAAGGAGACCACGGGCAAACATAACCAACAAACGATGATCCATTCCATGAAAATTGATTACAAGTTCGACAAGATAAGCAAAAGAAAAATAAAATAAGCAAAAGAAGTTCGACAGATGCCACAAAAACTTTATAATCAACAAGGATCAACTTTCTATAACTAGCAGGAGAATCTACTTGGATAACTCAGCTCCACCAACGGGGTCTTCCCTCTGCGCCGAAGGTACGCTTCCACCTGAGGAAGGCCCCGAAGAGCTAAAAAGTGTTGGAGGCTTAGAACGATGGGGATACTTTTTCACAAGACCATGCTCGGTCTTAAGGTCATATTCTATCTTGGACAAAACCTTGTTTGTCTCCTCAGCTAGTTGACAACGAGCCTTGTATGTGATGGAAGCATTTTTCATTTCTGCCTGGGACAACAGAGTGGACAAGCGGCTCACTTCCTTTGAAGCCAAGTGAGCTGCCTGTTCTTGAGACGAAGCCAAACCTTGGAAATACGAGGTCCGGCCCTCCTGGTGCACCAAGGAAGTTTGAGCCTTCCCTAGCTCAGATTGAGCCTTTTCAAGTTCTGCATTTGCAACGAGAAGATGTCCCTGGAGCTCTGGTAAAGAAAACGAAGGGTTAAGACCATGAAGTACAACATCACACTCGGCAAAGCAAATGTATAACTTCGACTCTAGCCAAAGCTATTTCATATTCATTGACAACTGCATCCCGAGCTTCGTCAAGAAATTCATACTCATTGGAAATTTTCTTATAGTCCATTTGAAGAGTGTAAAGAGAAAATTGACTAGCGTCTAACTCTACCTGCTTCGTTGAGTCCAAATGACGAAGATGGTTGACTTCGTTATTTAGTTCATCCATTCCTTTGTTGAGTCTGTACGTATTAACTTCGAGATTTCTCTCAGACTCAGCCTGACGAACTACGTCGGCCCGAGATGCGGCTAAGGCTTTTCCAAGGGCATAGGCTTCGGCGTGAGCGTCGTCTCTTTCTTTTACAAGACGTTGTATGTACCCCCTTACGCCAGAATCATGGGAGGAACGAGCCTGCCGTAGCTCTTCCTCCATAAGATTCATCTTAGCCGACAAAGAAGAAGCAAGTTCTCTTGCTTCACGAAGATTATCGCGCGTCCACAGCAGAGTGCCATTAAAAAGGTGACGGTCCTCGTTATACTTATTTTGCATATAAACTATCTGAGTATGCCTTAAACGCCATACTTTGGCCTTGGAATCCCATCTTTCGGCCTCACTCTTAATTTGTTCTACTAGCTCGGCAATACGGGTCTTTTGTCGTTCTCTCTCTCTTCGAAGTGATATCAACTCAGGGACTCCACCCACTGAAGATAGGGTAGGGATACTCAGACAGAACATAAATTTCTAGAAGAGAACAGCGATAAACAAGAACAAGGGACAAACCTGTAAAAGATGAAGAATTTTTCCGAACAGCCTCCAACTCACTACGCACCATAGCAAGCTTAAGACGAAGCCTCTCTTCTTCGTTTCCTAGCTCTTACTTCCCCTTAAGATGGTTCTTCAGCTCACCTATCTCCTTATCTCTAGTAGAGATAACCGCCTCAGCCGCAGCTAGCTCCTCCTCTCTATGACGAAGCTTACCCTTTAACTTAAGAGACTTGGCCTTGAAAATTTTGTACAAGTTATGATTGCAGTATTAGCTCCTCATCATCTACGATCCAGGGAAGAAAACCGTGGAATACCCATGGAAAAGAAATATAAAAAACACGACGTACCTTTAGCATTCACTGGTGAGTATAACCATACTGATATCCATCAGCTATGGACATCATGTCAACGACGGTAGATGGAGGGTCAACCACAAAGGTAGCCTCCAGCGATCGCAGATTCTTGTCCCACAACTCCGCAACCCGATATTCGGCGAATAACTGCATCATCCTACGAGTATAGGCGTCGGAATCCTTCTCCCCAGCAACTACGTGAGAAGGGTTCGAGACGAACATTAAATTTTTCTTCTTCAGCCAAGCAAGAACATCGTCGTCACCCTCCAGCAGCAAGGATTGTGGGAAATCATCCGAAGGGGACCTATTAGAAGACTCCCCAATGACGGGAACTTTCCCAGCTATTTCCTTCTTAACAGCTCCCTCCCCTTCATCAACAAAGGTCCCAACATCATCAGCATCTGCGGCTGTCTTCTCCGAAGCTTTACCCTTGCCAGAGGTGTCCAGTACGTCCCAATCATCATTTGGGGAAAGCAGAGAAAACTCATCAGCAAGACCCAAGGCAGCGTTCACATCAAAGAACTCCCCCACGGAATAGACTCGTCCAAAAAAGAATTCTTGAACAGTCTTGTCCCCACCGCCATAACCAGCAACGGTGACATTTTCAGCATCATTACCACCAGGGACACCCTTCGTACCATAACATCACCACCGTCTTCATGGAGAGGAGGATAAGTGTCAGTACGCTCCTCTCTATCATAAATGTCCTCATCTTCCTCAAAGTCTTCGTTAGCAGGACTGGTAACCTCCTCTTGGATCTCTGCCTCATCAACAACTATAGTGGAAGAACGCTTGGGACCAATCTTTCTTTTTTTTGTCACCTACAGAGCAATAAGGTAAACAAGTCAACATTTTTCTCCTTTACTCAAAAAATATTTTTTGGGTAAAGAAAAAAAAGGGGAAAATAAAGGATCCGCACCTTCACAGTCGCAGTACTCTTCGAAGGAAGAACAGCACCCGAACTTTCTTCTTCATCGCCATCAACGACATCGAAGGTATAAGGAAAATTCATACCTTCGAAATTCAGACGCTAGGGGCAAAATTTTCCGTAACGAGCAGGGGCAACCTCACGGGGAACAATATCGGCAGTAGGATGCCATCCGTGGGGACCGGGAATCCAACCCCAATCCCACGGACCAACAATCTCGATAACGGTGGCATGCCACTCATAGTCATGGTCGCGCTTAATCCTCTCACGAGGAGGGAAAATCTTCTTGTTAGCAGACCCTTCAGTACCAGGAATATACTTCAACTTGGCATCGCTCACCTCACTTAAAAGAAGAACCTCGCCACGGGAAGCAGCAATATTACGGATACCCACACTCCACGGCTTACGGTTCCTACTGTTAATATAATCCCCGAAGGAACTATTGAAATTATGGGGAGTATACCATTCCCTCTCAGCAGGATCGGGGGTATAACAAGTCATCATCGTTTCTCCCTTGCTCCAAAGATAGAACTCTTTCAGATCACGGAGATAATTCCCAGTCAATTGTGACACAGAACGACTGTGGGTATTTGTAGAGGAACCCTCACGGCCAACCAACACGTCATAGTCGAAAGAATCATCTGACTTGTACAAAGGCAACATAAGACCCGCCTCGAAGGCCCCCACGGTAGTCAGCAGATGAAACTCATCGAATTGATAACCCGAGATGAGATCGTAAGTAATGTCATCATCAGGGGCATAGAAACGAACCTCAAAGGCTTGAAGTTCATGTTTCTCCTTAAACGTATCCAGATCAATGTGTTTGAAGGTGACCTTTTTATTACCAACCGAGACGCTCCGTATAACCAGCGCGGTGTCTTCCTCGTCAAAAGGGTCTTGCACGGAGTCTTTTGAAGGGCTCGTATCCAGGGCCTTCCTTTTTAAAGGAACGTTCTTAGGCGGTTCAACCCTCAAGACAGTACCCCTGACATATTTTCCTAAGGAAGGGATCGTTGGACGAGGAGGTAGAGGATTCTGTTGAAGCATCGGAGGAGCCATGGAACGAAGAGGAGGAACATCCAAAGCTTCATTGCGAGGAATAACCTGCGTGTTTTTAGGCTCATCACGCGGGCGGGAGAAAGCGAGGGTAGCAGCGTACCTAGAACCAGGTGGTCACGCGGAGGATCTCCTTTCCTGGAAGACGAATGTCTCTGTCCAGAAGAGGACGAAACCCTTTGAGAACGAAGATCCGCTTGCGAAGCTCTAGAGCCTCCTGGCGGAGATACATCCGGGTCTCTGCGCGGAGGAGATCTAGGAGGACTAGGCGGCGGTGTCTGGTAAGGAACCCACGGACGATCAGCCATATCTACGGATATATAAACAAGTTGTGAATTCCGCAGAATCACAAATAAAGATCAAAAGGATAAACTTTCTAAAAGTTGTCAAAAAACAGATAAAAACCCTAGCTGACTTACGGCGCAGGAATAAGCTCTCCAACTATGAACTCGTAACCCTTGTGATAAAGAACAGGGGCAAGTATATATACTTTGTATATGCGTTCTTCATCACAAGGGTAACGAAACAACAACAAAAGATGAACAATTAGTAAAAAGCGAGACCAAAGATTAACCTCTTACTTGTACCAGGAGCTTCAAACGATGGAGAACGTGGCTAGAAGACAACGAACAAACATCGACAGATGAGAAGACGGGACATATTCAAGACAAAAGACAACAGCAGCAGAATCAGTTAATGATATCCAAACAAAAATGAAGAATAAAAAAAAAAATCAGGAGGAAAGAATGAAGGACCAACAGAGAATGAAATTTATTTCACATTCTCTCCCCCATTATAAACATCAAAGAAATTTAAAACTGCCCCTTATCCCAAGGAGAAGTTATTGCAAGGAGTTATTGCATAATGGGAAACGTGCCCTGAAATCTAGGGGAAGTTATTGGGCGAGTGGGGAATATGCGACGGTTTTCCTCTCACTTCAACCGACGCCTTGAGTCATAAGAAAAGGGGCAAATTGTATGCACATATTTTCACCACTCGCCACGTGTCCTCGGGTAACACGTGGAGAGCATGTGACACGAGGCATCAAAAGATGATGTCGTAGGCATACAGCCAAGAGACGTGTACGATCAAGAAGGAGCCCTCATCTAGAAAATACGATGGCTCCGAATAAAGGAGCACCGAAATAAAGCACCACTCTCAAGGACTAGAAACACCCTCGGGCTCACTTTATCCATTCTCGAGGCAGATCCCAGATCGACGGCTAGGACAAAGCTAACTGACACGGACGTGACTGGAGCAGAAGACCATGGTCTGGCGCGTGCACAGACCCAACCACCCGCATTAAACACCTTGAGAAGCACACGTGTCAGCCAGCCAACGGAAGAAACGACCATGACTCTTTGGCAATAATGAAGAAACGATTGGGGCATCGTGGAAACCGAAGAATCTCTGCGCACTGGCACAAAGCACAAGACGATAAGGTTGCAACGACTTCCTCAGTGGACCCCACGTCAGAACCCCTATTAATACCCCTCCTCACTAAGAGAGAGGGGCAAGTTGGTTCGAAAAAGAGAAGGGAGGAGAGAGAATTAGGAAGAGTAAGTAGCTACCCTAATCCCGCTTCCTCAGTTAATACCCCGAAAGTCATTTGACTATGCTTGTAATCAATCTACATATAATAAAACCCCCCTTTACCCCGTGGATACAGGCCTCAGTGCTGAACCACGTAAATGCTTGTTTCATTTACATTCCGTACTTTACTTTCCGCACTTTACATTCCGCACGTTATATTCAGTTTTAACCATGATTAGCTTCGTACAACCTACGGGTTGCTATCAACTTCGCTGTACGAGCACTGTTAGTGATAAATATACGATTAGACAAGGACGAGTCCTAAGACTCAGAGTCAATGAATCGGCATAATCACTGCGTTTTACGCTTATTACATCTAATCTATGATTTCCAATATGTGCGAACATTGTCTATGGACACGTAAATGAGATCGTGATTTACGTGTTTACATATGGAAAATTCAAAATTAATTAATTAAGATAATCAAACTTTTTATCAAAACTTTTTCATGCAATCAAATCAAATCAAATCAAAATAAAATTTTCTCATAGTGGAGGATTGGAACAGTTATCAGACTACAAGTTGTAGAGAGAATAATTGATCAAGTAGGGTTTGAATCAAACCCAGGTCTATATATTCAATTACAACCTCCACTTGCTAAGTTTCTTCTACATACTTCTTCCAACTTGCAAAGTTGATTCTAAAGCGGGTGAACAGGATTATAATGGGTAGCTAGTTGCATAATGTATATACTTTTAAACAAAATGGAAATTTCCTTTTTCTCCGCTCATTCCATATGGCATTATATGTTTGAGTATCCCATATTGAAAACTGAAAATGCAAGATGTACGAGAGTTATAAATTCAGATCACTGGTATCATCACCCAACATTGTTACTAGTTTATTCGTTGTTTATAGACATTTCACAAATCTATTTTCTTTTTGTAATTTGCCCTTAACATATTTCAAACTCTCTATATATGCGAAAAGTCGTATTGTAATTCTATCTGGTTAGACAAGCCAAACCTCAGATTCCGCCTTTTATAACTTGGATCGTGGAAGAGCATAATGAGAGTAATAGGAAATGTATTTAGTAAAACTAAGGTATACATCAATTTACAAGAAGCAATGGAGTCCATTAACACCGAAGCAATTAGCAAACCCTGTAAGTTACGCTGACTGTACACATTGGTGTTTGCCTGGATTACAAGATACCTGGAATGATCTTTTGTACGCAAAGCTCCTCCATCCTTAGTTACACCAGTACTCATGGCTATATGTACCTACATCACGAGTTCCACACGTATTTTTTTGCACCTTTGATAGGAGGAATTTGCAAAGTTAGCTTCCATTTCAGGCTAATAATCAAAGCATTTGTATCAAAAAAGAGATTTTATGCACAGTTGTCATTTATAAGAACTGGTTAAGATTTGTGTATCTATTGGTTCCGGACCTTCTGGTATTTCCTACAATTCTTTAGGAACCAAAAAACAAGATCCTGCGAATTCAGGAGCAAATAAACCGCTTACACACTTTAATACGGACTAGATTTTGTGCCTGTGCTACGCACTGGGCGGCTCCGCAAACCATCCACCATCATTTTTTGTTTCTCATCCCTTAGCATTTATTTATTTGGTGTTGCGGGGCTTCGCCCCGGCCCGTCACTTAGGATTTTTGATTTGGTGTGGCTCGGCTTCGCCTCACCCCGTCGCTTATGATCTTTAATCTGGTATGGCTTCGCCTCGTCCCGTCCCAATACATGCTCAAGATTTTTGATGCTTGATTAAAAATAAAAGGACAGTGATCTAAACAAATAAAGAAAGCATCTGGCATGTCAGATAGGCTGGTATACGTAAAGTTTACTACTGATCCATCTGATAGTAAATGGAGGAAATCAATTCAAACTTTATTAATCAGTAGCAACCTGCAAAGTTTGTGTCTTCAAGTAGCACAATATGTAATTGAGTTGTTATTTATGTTTTGTATTTGCTAGTTAGTGTGGTCACATTCACATACATCTTACTGATTATTTCAATTGTTTTGTGGCTCAGTAGCAACCCTCAGAGCAATTAATAGATCTCTTTCTAATGCTCAATGAAAGAAATGAAAAATGTACTTGACTTGGACTCTGTTGTCACCAACCACAAAGCATTCTAACTGATCAATTCAATGAAAACCCACAAAAAAAAATCTTCCATACCAATACCATAATACAGGTAGAAAGCAGTAAAAACGTTTTCCCTTATTTTTTCGTTCTTTCAGCATTTTTATCAAACAAATGATGTGCTTGAGCAGGCAAGCTTGTTGCTTAGATTTTGCACACTTTTTATAGTTTTGTTGACCTGCAATTTCAAGTTCAACCAGTACCAAACAATCCAAACTCGAAAACACCTCTAAAATAGCCACCTTTCATCACCAAAACAATGAAAGCAACAACACCACTTGGTTGTTTTCCAGGCGTGAATTACTGTCCCAAACTCATACAAACTCTATATAATTCGAGTTTTGATATGCACTCAATATTCAGGATCCGATCCTTCTTAGTTTCTAAATCATCTTCTAACTCTTCAAACATCTCTCCTAATCCATAGAATACAACCCCAAAACCCAGCAGCAAAATCACTTATTACACGCATTGTAAATTCCAGCCTTTTTCTATGTTTTGAATTGATATTTGAATATTATCAAGAGATTGTAATATTCAAAAAAAAAAAAAAGATACATGCAATGAGTAAGGGTTACATGGATAGTGAATCTATAGATTAGAGAGCAAAACCAAAACCCAAAAAAAAAAGCAAACCTTATTCTCTGTGTAGTTGGGAAATAATATAATGAACAACAAATCACAAAAACATGGCAGAAGAGGAGAACCATGGCAGTCCATGATTGATTCGCCATTGAAATCTTTGAGTTCTACTTTCTTCTGAGTTCAAAAGAGGAGAACCATGGCAGCCGCTTGTTTACCGAAGAACCGAAGGAGAAAATAAAAAAAATGGTTTTAGACGATGATAATTTCACGGACGTATTGTACACTTAACTTACGTCAATAACGTACAGTTAAGTTTTTGGTGTAAACCAAGTGTAAGTTTTTAGTTAGCTGTAAATCCTCACATAAGTGTTGTATACCCACGTTTTTGCTAACGGTGTTACAAACTGTCAGTTAAATAAATGGTGTAAACATAGTGTAATTCATGTTTTAATGTCCCGACCAATAGAGTCCCGCGAAGTGTCTTCTCCAGGTTTACTAATGCCCAAAGTTTTTATCTAATTTAATTTGAGGGGGTGTCACACTCACCATGCCACGTGGGAGCTCATATGACTTAGCATTTTAAAGGAGTGGAGATTACATTTAAGGAGGAGTTTAAAAAGAGTCTTTGGTGCATGATTAAACCATAAACACCCACTTTATTAAGGATTACTACTGATAATCCGACTTAACTTAAAAAAAAATTAGTAATTATCCTGATTCAGATTTAATACTTAAAACCATGAAATAAAAAGAACTAACATATCAAACATTAGCAAGTGACCCAATATAAGCAGCTGGTGCTGCATGTTGAACAAACTGACCCCTCGGATAATCATAAATCTCTTCAAAACTATTTTTCTTGAGATCATAAGACACAATCTGGCCAGGTAAAAGTATCAACACTTTCAACTCATCTTCATCACCATCTCCTTGCACATGAGCTACCTTTAATATGCGGTAACCATTTCCATACTGCTTTTCTAATCCGCCTAGGTACACTAGACATATTGGTTTCCACCCACTGTAATCAATCTCCATCTCAAAGACACCTACGCTGTTAGACATCGGCTTCTTTTCATCTAAAATGAGATACATATGACCCACGCACTCTTCAAAATACTTCACTCCAGGATGGTATTTCTGCGTTAATTCATCGCTACGCTGTGACGTTTTTAGTACTTGTTGAGCAATATTCAAGTAATAAAAATAGGGCCGTCAATCCAATTCAAACAGCCATTCCAGGAAACACAACTGCAGCTACGGATTTCAAAATCAAGCTCAACATACCCACAACGTCTCCATGAACCTTTTTCTGAAGAATAGACTGCCATCTGATGGTTATAATGAGCTTTATCGTAACCAGTTCTCCAAATAAATACGATTTCATAGTAAAGTGATTTGTATGGACTGAAAGCTAAATAGAATTTCCAATAACAAAGAGAACTCAAATTCATGTTGAAGGGAGGTGGAGGTGGAGGTGGAGGAATCATTCTGTAACATCTTGTTGAAGGATTGTAAATATAGCGGGTTACGTTATAAAAACCAGAAGGAAGACGGCACAAAAAAAAGACCATTACAAGATTGTTCAATATATAGTCCTCCTATTGGTCCTTTATTCCCTTGGATTAAAAAACTTACGACATTGGTACTACTGATTTTGGGTTTATCAAGTAAAAGCATGCCATAAGTTTGGATATGTTGATCATTAGGTCTGTCGCAGAGAAAATACAATCCAGAGAGTTTGTTGCTATAAAGTAGATAATGTTTTTGCATGAAATATGAATTGGTGATGAGTGAATACCAATCTTTTGACACGGGTTTCAGAACAAGTAGATAATTCGCAGGTAAACACAGGAGAATCTTAATCAAGAGATCACTATTATTGAGTACCAAAGATGTTGATGATGATGATGAGTTTTCACCATTACCTGCTGCTGAAATCCTCCTCATCTTCGTGTGTATGCTGAAATCTGTGAAGAGAATTTTGATAATAGAACTCGTAAGGTTATATAAGTTTAAATTTTAATTTTGGAGGATACTGGTACGTGGTAGTCCATTCTAGGGTTTCGTTGGAATCTGTTATTGGGTTTGGCCAAGAACCAGCAGCATTTATGCAAACTTCTAAGTAAAAAAAAAAACATAATCTAGGTTTTACAACTTTATATTTTTTCCTAATTTACCCGTAACATACCAGTACAGGCTTAATCGTTGGGCCTGTCGAGGATTAAGGCCTGACAAAGTTGTTTTACGGCACATTACCATCGCTACGGTTTGCACGCAAGAGCCAAAAGATTTGTTGTATCCACTGTAAGTCTCCAAGGAGTATACAACAGCATAAGCAGATTTTGGATCACTTAGAAAATCACAGATTTTTAATGAAAATTTAGAACATGGCGGAGGTTTTGTGTTAAGTTTGCTGATATTACGGCTACGACATGGGTAGATTTAGATTTTGCTTTACAAAGAGCAAAGTTTGGGAAATGGCCTAAATTCTAGACCGCAAGACACAGTTTAGGTCATCATACAGTTAAGCTTCGGGATATTGGCTCATTAAAGCATGAGAGTAAGATTTAGAGAAGATTGAGATTTGTAGGGTGGGAGGCCAGCACGAGTGAGTTCTATAGAAAAGATGAAGATTTTACAAGATACTTATGCAAATCTTTCTAATGGATCTGAGAACCTAGCTCAAACCATACATGGCAATGCACAAATCCAAGATCCCGTTCTCAACACTCCACAGCAGCAGGGTGGTGTCTCCTCAAGAATACCGAGTAATTTCGCGAACCCTTCTCAGGGCTCACATTTTGTTCCTCAGCAGGTCAACCAACAGTTCCAGTTTGATCCCTAACAGACTTCTCAGAGAAACTATGGTGGCAGTTCACACACAACCAATGCTGCAGGACAATTCCGTGCTCCAGGCTTTGAGCAGCCCAAGCTTCCAGTTACCTCGTCTACTCAGGTTTGAGACTTTAACTCCTCTCAGGCATTTGACTGCAATTTGATAACTCTCATTTAAACAAGTCAAGCTTCAAGTTACTTCATCCACTCCAATGTCATATCGAAATTTCTTTTTAGATAGTAATTGAATTTGTTGTTCTCCTCCATCCTTAGTTAGAGAGTTATGGATATATGTACCTACATCAAAAGTTCCACATATATTTTTTTGCGGCTTTGATAGGATGAATTTGCAGAGTTAGCTACCATTTCAGGCGTATCAAAAAAGAGAAATCATACACATTTGTCATAATAAGAACTGGTTAAGATTTGTATATCTATTGGTTCTGAACCTTCTGGTATTTCCTTGATTTCTTTAATTAGTAGAAGGGTTAACTAAAACCAAACCATTACAGGAACCATATCAACAATGTCCAATGAATGAAACCATAAACACACACTTTAATATGCATTACTACTACTAATCCGACTTAACCAATTCAATCAAGATTTGATACTTAAAACCATAAAAAAGACTAACATATCAAACATTGGCAAGTGATCCAATATAAGAAAGTGCTGCATAATTAATACGTTGACTCATCTGATAATTGCAAATTTCTTTGAAACACTTCATCTTAAGATCATACGATACAATCTTGCCCTTGATAGGTAAAAGTATCAACGCCTTCAACTCATCTTCATCACCACCATCTCCTTGCACATGAGCTACCTTCATTATGTGGTAGTAGCCGTTTCCATACTGATTTATTAAACCACCAAGGTCCACTCGACATATTGGTTTCCACCCGCTGTAATCAATCTCCATCTCAAAGACACCTATGCAATTGGACATCTCCTCCATGTCTTCTAAAACGAGATACATATGACCCATGCACTCTTCAAAATACCTTAGTCCGTGATGGTATTTTTGCGCTAATTCATCGCTAAGCTGTGACGTTTTTACTACTTGTTGAGCAATATTCAAGTAATATAAAGTAGGGCCGTCAATCCAATTCAAAAAGCCATTCCAGGAAACACAAGGGCAGCAAAAGACTATAATATGAAGCTCAACACAACCACAGAGTCTCCATGAACATGTTTTCGAAGAATAGACTGCCATCTGATGCTTATAGTGAGCTTCATCAGGATTATCATAATAAGTTCTCATAAGAAATACGATTTCATAGTAAGGTGATTCGTGTGGACTGAAAGCAAAATAGAATTGCCTGGAACAATCATTATTGTACGGAGGTGGTCGAGGAATCCTTCTGTAACGTCTTGTGGAAGGATTGTAAATATAACGAATTCCGGAATGATGATCAGAAGGCCGACGGCACAAAAAAAGACCATTACAAGATTTTTCAACATATAATCCTCTTGGTCGTTCATTCCCCTGGACTAAAAAACTGACGGCACTACTGATTTTGGGTTTATCAAGTAAACGCATATCATAAGTTGGGATATGTTGATGTGAAAACCTGGGGATTCCCTCGTCCCGGAGAAAATACAATCCAGACAGTGAAAGTTTATTGTTATGAAGTTCACAATGTTTTTGCATGAAATATAAATTGCAGGAGATGATTGAATACCAATGTTTTGACACAGGCTTGAGAACAAGAAGATATTTCACAGGTAAACACAAGAGAATCTTAATCAATAGATCACCATTATTGAGTACTAAAGATGTTGATGGTGATGATGAATTTTCACCATTACCTGCTGAAATTGTTGGAATTTGGAAATGAAACTTCGGAGATATACGAGCATAGTTGTGTTGCTCGTATAGAGCTCCTAGGAAGCAAGACTAACTCTTAAACTCTCACAAACTCTTAATCTTATTAATCACTTCTTGCTTCTTACAATTACAAATGATACTACACATGCATATTTATAGGTTCACCTACTTCTCTAGATAGTTCTATCTAGACTCTTCTTTACACTCTCATTACACCCTTATCTAGAGGGAATATTCTAGAGTATAATACCAAGGATAAGTATGAAGGAGTTTATCCTTCACATGTTTCATACTCTCTTATCTAAAGAGAATACTCTAGAATCAACAAGGATAAGTATGGAGAAGTTTATCCTTCACATGTCTATTTTGACTAATACTTATCTATTCTAACACATGACTAATTTGACTTGTAGAATTCTCTACACAATTCTACACTAATATAGACAACTCTAAATTACAAATTACAATTTCCAACATCCCCTCCTAATTTGTAATCTCCTTTTCATAGTTTCGATCTTCACCCAATTTCTCGTTCATTCTTCACTTCTCATGCTCGTGGTCGCGTCTAACATTTCTTCGCATCGACATCGTATCGTCCTCTCGTAGTGTCTCCTTAGCTCTCGTCTTTCATCCTCTTTTCTTCCAGCTAGCCTATCTTTTCTGCTAGCCACTAAGTGGGTGCGTTCCCACCGTCTCGGCCTTTACGCGCCCTTCCAAGCCTTCATTCGGCTTTCCTATAGCCTTCACTAGGCTACTCTCGTCACGAGTAGAGGATTAGCATCTCGTGACAACATGGATTTTCTCGTGCCATGTCCGAAAGTGCACTCTTTTCCACATACACTCCCTACAATTTCTATTTTTCCTTTGAGCTTCCATCATGGAGACACTTTTACATCTTCAACGATATTTTATCTCACGAGCAACATTTTTTTTTTTTTTTTTCTCAACTCTTGTTAATTCTCTTTTACGTAGTCATGGGTGATAATATGGGGTATAAAACAAACATCCAAAGCTCAAAAAAACTCAAACTGCACATGGTTGAGAGTCGTACCTTTCATCCTCTCATCTCCTTTAGGACTCCATAAACGATTTCAATATGTGCAGATGACTTTGACGCCCCATATGGATCGAACCTCCGCTCTGATACCATGTTGGAATTTGGAAATGAAACTTCGGAGATATACGAGCATAGTTGTGTTGCTCGTATAGAGCTCCTAGGAAGCAAGACTAACTCTTAAACTCTCACAAACTCTTAATCTTATTAATCACTTCTTGCTTCTTACAATTACAAATGATACTACACATGCATATTTATAGGTTCACCTACTTCTCTAGATAGTTCTATCTAGACTCTTCTTTACACTCTCATTACACCCTTATCTAGAGGGAATATTCTAGAGTATAATACCAAGGATAAGTATGAAGGAGTTTATCCTTCACATGTTTCATACTCTCTTATCTAAAGAGAATACTCTAGAATCAACAAGGATAAGTATGGAGAAGTTTATCCTTCACATGTCTATTTTGACTAATACTTATCTATTCTAACACATGACTAATTTGACTTGTAGAATTCTCTACACAATTCTACACTAATATAGACAACTCTAAATTACAAATTACAATTTCCAACATCCCCTCCTAATTTGTAATCTCCTTTTCATAGTTTCGATCTTCACCCAATTTCTCGTTCATTCTTCACTTCTCATGCTCGTGGTCGCGTCTAACATTTCTTCGCATCGACATCGTATCGTCCTCTCGTAGTGTCTCCTTAGCTCTCGTCTTTCATCCTCTTTTCTTCCCGGCTAGCCTATCTTTTTTGCTAGCCACTAAGTGGGTGCGTTCCCACCGTCTCGGCCTTTACGCGGCCTTCCAAGCCTTCATTCGGCTTTCCTATAGCCTTCACTAGGCTACTCTCGTCACGAGTAGAGGATTAGCATCTCGTGACAACATGGATTTTCTCGTGCCATGTCCGAAAGTGCACTCTTTTCCACATACACTCCCTACAATTTCTATTTTTCCTTTGAGCTTCCATCATGGAGACACTTTTACATCTTCAACGATATTTTATCTCACGAGCAACATCTTTTTTTTTTTTTTTTTTCTCAACTCTTGTTAATTCTCTTTTACGTAGTCATGGGTGATAATATGGGGTATAAAACAAACATCCAAAGCTCAAAAAACTCAAACTGCACATGGTTGAGAGTCGTACCTTTCATCCTATCATCTCCTTTAGGACTCCATAAACGATTTCAATATGTGCAGATGACTTTGACGCCCCATATGGATCGAACCTCCGCTCTGATACCATGTTGGAATTTGGAAATGAAACTTCGGAGATATACGAGCATAGTTGTGTTGCTCGTATAGAGCTCCTAGGAAGCAAGACTAACTCTTAAACTCTCACAAACTCTTAATCTTATTAATCACTTCTTGCTTCTTACAATTACAAATGATACTACACATGCCTATTTATAGGTTCACCTACTTCTCTAGATAGTTCTATCTAGACTCTTCTTTACACTCTCATTACACCCTTATCTAGAGGGAATATTCTAGAGTATAATACCAAGGATAAGTATGAAGGAGTTTATCCTTCACATGTTTCATACTCTCTTATCTAAAGAGAATACTCTAGAATCAACAAGGATAAGTATGGAGAAGTTTATCCTTCACATGTCTATTTTGACTAATACTTATCTATTCTAACACATGACTAATTTGACTTGTAGAATTCTCTACACAATTCTACACTAATATAGACAACTCTAAATTACAAATTACAATTTCCAACAGAAATCGTGTGCATGCTGAAACCTGTGAGGAGAATTTTGATGATAGAACTCGCAAGGGGTATAAGGTTTAGATTTTGATCCTGGAGGAGGATACTGGTAGCTTTGAGAAAGCGTTCATTCCAGGGTTTGGTTGGAATTAGTTTTGTAGAAACTCTCCGTATAAGTCGTACTTGCTCCTCCGTCCAAGTTATAGGGGCCGAAATTTCAACCTAAGATAATTTCAGTCCAAATCGCCGGGCCTATCGGATTAAGGCCTCGCAATGTGGTTTCATGACACTTTACCAAAGCTACGATTTGCACGGCAAGTGCCAAAAGAGATCTGTTAGCTCAGAAGTATACATTTTTGTTGCGGGGATAGGATATAGTTTAGGTTATAATACTGATTTTGGATCTGTCACATGGAGATGGAGATCTTTTCTTTTTGAGTCGCTATTTATTTATTTCCCTTTTTACATTTTTATTCCAAAATCAAATGGTATTTAAGGTCACAACACAAATTTCTTTTACCAAGGTCACAACACACAACACAAACTTAAGTTCCCCATCCCATCCAATTTGGGGCTAACCTCAACACGCCTCCTCTCTGTTTTAAAACCTATGAGCTTAACTAACCTCGAAAATCAAATTTAGGGTTCCCAAGACTTATCAACTGCAGGACTTAAAGTTGGCGATCCAATATGGGACTAATCTCAACATAAGCGAGGCAAGTTGTGAGTAAAAGAAGGCAAATTTAAAGTTAGGAGGCATATTATTACAAATATGGCGTAGATTTCGGTTTCAAGACAAAATTTAGGTTATAGGTGCAAGTTTTTCTGTCATGGGGCAAAAATTTGGGCTTTATTTCGCTCACACAACTAGAAGAGGGCTGTTTTTAGCCATACTAAAAAATTATCGGGCATACATTTTTCTAAAAAATTATCGGGCATACATTTTGTTTAGGTTCGGCTCCCAACTTGTGAGTATGACGGCAACTTGTGAGTATGACGGATACGGATAATTTTTTGGTACGACCAAAAGCATGTCTCAACTAGAATTGGTTATTCTAGTTAACTAGGAGGTCCTTGTTTTATTGCATCCTTGAGATTTTTTATTTCACTAAGCAATCATGCTCGAAGTGACCCCAGTGGTGGCCGATTTTTTGTTTTTTATTTCTTTGAATGGGCCTGGCTCACAACTTGTCAAGGAGTCCCGACATTACGATATCGGCTCTTTGAAGCATAAGAGTAAAAAATTTAGAGATTAAGATTTGTAGGGTGGGAGGCCAGCACAAGTGAGTTCTGCAAAAGTAAGCAGCGTCAACATTTGGCCAGCCTATAACCCCTTCAAAAATTATTGCGCAAGATGTTTTGCTTAGCGCTGCGAACGGCCTTCACCGTTCGCTTTGTTTTCCTTACTCATTAGTTTAAGGCAATTTGTTATCGAATTCGATCTTAGTTTATATAGAGTAGCACAACACTCACTACTATCCATCTCATCCGATGTGGGACAAATATTGTTTGCCATCACTATTTAACGGGCTCTAGCCCAAGTTAATTCTCCGAATGGGCTTGATACCAATATCTTTTGGGTGATTTTTTTTTTATTTATTATTATTATTTTATGCGAATGTATTAACTTGGACACTTGGTTTTTTCTTGGATACAAGTAAAGGAAGTTTTTACGAGATTTTCAAACTCTAGAGTGGAGACCTGAACCACTCACCTTCGCCTCAAATGTGAAAGTCAGGCACTTAGCAACATGGACTAGTCCCAATTGGTTGTATTCACTTAGACTGGATCCTACAATCAACAATGTGGAATACAGAACAAAATTTTCCATTATACAGTAATTTGTAGAGTAATTGGGAGTGCCAATAAAATACGTTTCACTATATTTATGTCGATGCTTATATTTATATTAATTTTGGGTTCTAGGCAGGCTGCCTTACGCCTTATTACAGTCCCTGTCTCTAGTTCTTGTAAAAATGTAATCTGAATCACCATAAGAGTTTGGGTTCCGGCGGGACCTGTTGATGGCGCTAGATCATGTGAGTGGGTCAGCCTAAGAGGGCGACGGGCACGTACCGACCTATATATTATAGGAAAAAAATGGTTATTGGCTAAATAAGGTGTTTCATCTTATTTGGTATTAGCTATTGTACCCAAATCTTGTCCCAAAAGAGCTCATCACTTATTCAAACTAACTTTTGAGTTTACCTAAAACCCACCAAAGAAAGGGGAAGTTCTTTTTTTTTATTAGTTTTAAGTAAAACGAATGGGAAGTATCAATCAAATAAACAAACACAAAGCAACATCTCATATTTTATGAACTACACTTGGTTCATTGTATTTGTATATAATGTCCTACTAAGGGCACACATAATTGATAATTATAAAAAGACAAACAACTTAATCCAAGAAAAATCTTGCTCAAGATGTATTATACACTAACCATTTGTATACATATTTAGTGATGCTAAGCTGATATTAGTGTTTTCTTTTTTCTAAATCCAAATCCATATTCATGCATGTATTAATATACACATACAAAATCGAATCACAATCTTTCTATGAGACTTTTAAACAAACTAGTGTAGTTTAAATAGTGTCCAACTTGTGCAAGATATATTTAAATTCAAAAACAGTAGTTGCCATGTTGTTCTCAGAGTTAAACCCGTTCCCCTTGAGGTACTCCAAATGAGAATATGTCATTATTAACATAAACATAGTTGCTACAACTACTTGCATACACTTGCTTCTTCTTTAGTTGGCCAAAGAATATGTACTGCACTAGACTTACAAGTGCATGGTACTTTGTGTTCTTGAGTTTTACACTTTCTTGGTTCCATAAAATTGATTGTGATCTCTTTGTTTCCTCTATGTTTTTCCATTGCTTTTTATCGTAAAAATCTCTTTTTCAGATTCTTGTTTAGTTGATTTACACTTTCGCAAGCGATTTTCCACATACGTATCTTTCTATTTTTCTACAAAAATGTAAATCCATAAATGGGGTTGTCATGGTTGAAGAAAAAGATACAGAATCAATCCTTAGTCCACTAAATGTACGTTTGATAATTTCCTGGTTACTATTTCATTCCTCAATCCATAAAAATCCACAATTCTTTAGAATAAAAAGAAAATAAAATTCCGCTAAAATGTATTTATATCCATGTAGATCCTGACCCAATACACCCCGTAATGTGTTTTTGCTCGGAAGATTCATAAGAAGAGAAAAAAAGAATAATTCCATATAAGAGAATCATAGAGTTCCTCAATACACATAATTTTCTCCCCAAGTTGATTATATTAAATATATTGAATGATGATGAAATGTGCATTAAAGAAAGGGTTGTGGCCTTGTGGGTTGGTTTTCTTAGAAATCATTACGTCAAGTTGTTATTTTTCTCACTAGAAAGATAAATAGAAAAGAAAAGATCTAACAAGTGTAAAACCCTAATATGGAAAATTCAAAATTAATTAATTAAGATAATCAAACATTATATCAAAACTTTTTCATGCAATCAAATCAAATCGACATACAAATTTTCTCATAGTGATGGGTTGGAACAGTTATCTGACTACAAGTTGTAGAGAGAAGAATTGATCAAGTAGGGTTTGAACAGGTCATACATATTGATCCATGCCAGGCCTATATATTCAATTACAACCTCCACTTGCTAAGTTTATTTCTTCCACATACTTCTTCCAACTTTTTTTTTTTTGGACTTAAAAGGGCAAAATAGATTAAAAAGTATCAAAATGTCACCAGAATAGTGACACACGATAACAGAAGTACAAGGAAGAAAGCATTAATGCATTACCGCATTCCAATTACATAAAAGAGTAGATAAAGTAAAGCCACCAAATAACTTAGATTTCAAACCCCAAGAAAACATCAAGCACTTCACATCCGTAATTAGCTGGTCCGAATCCTTCCGAATGTTGTTATGGAAATTTCCAAGCACTTCACACCAGAATACTTCAAGCACTTCACACCAGAATACATCAAGCACTTCACACCATATGGCATTATATGTTATGGAAATTTCCGAAAGTTGTTATGGAAATTAGCTGGTCCGTAATTAGCTGGTCCGAAAACATCAAGCACTTCACACCAGAATACTTCTTCCAACTTCCAAAGTTGATTCTAGAGTGGGTGAACAAGATTATAATAGGTAGCTAGTTGCATAATGTATATACCTTTAAACAAAATGGAAATTTCCTTGCTCTCTTCTCACTCCATATGGCATTATATGTTTGATTATCCCATACTGAATACCGAAAACTGAAAATGCAGCATGCAGAAGAGTTATAAATTCAGATGACTAGCATCATCACCCAACAGTTTTACAGGTTTATTCGCTCTTACATTTTGGATGCGGCCTTGCGAAGAAGAAAATAATGATGAAGCAGGTAGCTTGACGGGTCGCGTCAACATTTAACACCCCCACGAGCGTCTTTGCACTTAACTCTTGCAAGTGGGGATTGTCCATTTGCTAAAACATTAAATGAATAACCTTGTTTTCTTCCTAAAATTACAATATAACCACCATTTTTGTCAATATAAATTAGTAACTGAATTTCCCAAATTGACCTCGTAAAGTTGTGGTAAGAGACAGACAGTGCCAACTCCCCTCGGATATATCCCTATTATTGAAAATGAAAAAGAAGAATATCTTTATTAGCCATAAGTTGTTTTTAGTTGTCAATTATAGTACATAAACTTTTTCCACAAGTGGATTCTAAACTAGGATTACCATGGGTTTGTTTTGGCATTACCTCTTGTTTTGCTTCCGGATTATTCTCTAATTGCAAATGTAAACAATTTCTAGGGAGAATAAGGCTGGGTCCAGCGGCATGCATCTACAAGATTCACAAGTAATGTCATCTCAGAGTTTGGTAAACACTAGTTCTAGTGGTTTTGAATGAGATAATTCAACATGCTTTACTATCCGTTTATAAGAAAAGAAAAGTGAATTTAACGTGTAAGGAAAAAATACAATATGAAAATAAGCAAACAAATATTATCTGCTCAGCTCCGTAAAAAAAATTTATTTTTAACAAAAAAACCTTTTTATTAATAGGATTTCAAGGTTATAATGAGTTTAAGATCAAAAATAAGACCATCGATGAACATTTTTTATTTTTCTTCTTTAAAAAAAAATACTCTCAAAATATGAGTGATTTACTCAAATTTCTTGTAACTAGTGATGAAACTTGTTAAAAAGACCACCGATGAAGCTATGCAAAATCATAATGCGCATTTTCTTTTCCCAAATTTTTTTTTTTTTTTTTTTTATAGTAGTAGATAGCGTTGAAACTTAGATGATATCTTTTTCTTCTCATCACATTCATTAGACCTAAACTAAGAAAATGTAAATTCAGTTTTGAAAGATCAACCAAATCCAAATCCAAAACTCTTTTTCTAGTAGCAAGCACAGGAATAAAATAAATAAAATATAAATCGAACCCAATTATATCTATGAATCAATCAACCATCATCTATAATCCAAAGCTCTTTTTGAAAGATCAACCATCGTCTATAATAAAATAAAATATAATGGAACCCAATTATATCTACGAATCAATCAAACTTTCAAAAGAAAATGTCAGATTTTTTTAACGAGCACTTGTATTAGGTATGATTAAGCCGTACCAAATGGGTGTGGCTAATGAAGCTGCCAAAAGGACACATATTCACGTTATTTATTTCCTAGATACACGTGATCAACCTGTAGACGGAGAAAGAGGTACGAGGTGGTGGGTATAGTTTTATGATTTATTTTCTCTGAATAAGATCAATTTTGTAAACTGGGATTGATTCACAAGTCCAAAATTTAGAGACCCAGTTGGTAAATGTACTAAGATTCATTTTTTCCAAGACCCAACTTGTATTATTTTCCCCTGATTCTATACTGCACTTGCTTATTTTTCCAACGCGTTTGAATCTAGCGTTAGGTTTCGAGGAAATTTCATTCTAAATTTCTAATATCTTATGAGATTTCAGCATTTAACTCGAGAGACTGGTTGATATTTCAATATATAAGTCACAAGTTTTCAGCATGCGTGGAAGTAGAATTGATCGTTTTTTTCTTTTCTTTTTTTGATAGAACTGATCGTTAATTACCTAGACTATCAGGGGGAAAAAAATCCAATACTCCAGTAAATTAAATGTTCTCTAATATAGAAAATCGAAATTACAAATAAAAAAAATTATGAATCGGAAAAATTAGAAAAATAAAATAGAATCTAACCCGCCGACGCAAGCTAAGGAAAAGTTAGAGCCGTACGAGGTGGTGGGAATATTTTATAATTCTTTTTGTAAAAAATAATTATTATTAATTTAACTTTTATTTTATATTTAATATCCATTTGATAATTCAAAAATTCGGGGTACTTTCGTAACTTCACACTTTGCAAGTAGGCTTTTATTTCATTACCCAACATGAAGTACTTTATAGTCTAGAAACTCCAACCTCTCCATTAGAAAAAAGCCAACCAACACCCTCTTTCTCATCCACAAGAAGATAGTTTAAAACCACCACTTCTCAAGAAACTTCAAAGCTGACAAACTCATTGAATCCTTCTTCTTCTTAGCATCATCATTATCTCTCACAAATCCATTTCATTTCTCTTCAAAAAATCATATAAATCAATCTCTTCTTCTAATATCATCAATCAAAATCAAAATCAAAAGAATGCCATCAACACCTCTCAAATCATTTCTAAAACCTCACAGAATCAACACAATGATCTGCAGCCAGAAACAACAACAACAATCTAGCCGGACGTCATACCTTGACAGAGTGCATGATCATTTAACAGCCGCAAGAGCAACACCAATACCAGAATCCGTTGCAAGATATCATGCACATGAAGTTGGACCAAACCAGTGTTGCTCGGCGGTTATCCAAGTTATCGACGCTCCGGTATCAACCGTTTGGTCTGTGGTACGTAGATTTGATAACCCACAAGCTTATAAAAGTTTCATAAAGAGTTGTAATGTTATCAGAGGAGATGGTTGTCAAGTTGGTTGTGTTCGAGAAGTGCAAGTTGTTTCTGGTTTACCGGCGGCTACTAGTACCGAAAGACTTGAGATACTCGACGATGAAAGACATATACTTAGTTTCAGTATGGTTGGTGGTGATCATCGTTTATCAAATTATCGATCTGTTACAACACTTCATCCTTCTTGGCCATCATCTTCGGCGACGGGTAATAGCAACGCTTCAACCGGAACCGTGGTTGTTGAGTCATATGTCGTAGATGTACCAATCGGTAACACTAAAGATGATACTTGTGTGTTTGTGGATACAATTGTGAGGTGCAATCTTCAATCATTGGGTCAGTTCACTGAGAACTTGGTGGGGAGAAATCGTTCACCGGCTTCCGTTCACCGTAAGTAAGGAAAATCAAATCAAATCAACAAAGTTCTTTTCTTCTTTTTTTTTTTTTTTGTGGTTCTGTTCGTTTTTCGGGGCCGGGCCGGTAATTTTCAGATGTGGATCAGATTGATCGGCACTATATCAGTTCCTCCACCCTTGTTCGGGAAGATCATCAGGTACCAGGATCGATTGATCGATGATCCGTTCCGTTTTTATGATGTTTGTACCGGTAAAGAAATGTAACGGTTGTGTGGAATTGTTCGCAACTATAGAAAACCGTTACACTTTCTTTTTTGTTGGGTTATTTTCCCTCGTTCTGTAATAAGTTATGACTTTATTTATTTACACCACTGTAAAAACCATTTATGAATCTAGTTTAACCTCTCAATACCATTATGTTTTTCTTGCATTTATATAGTCCATTTTAGTACATTTTGCGTCAACAATGTGGCCTTTAAAACTTCAGAAAATATATACCACATTCATGGATGGCTAATCGACATGCCGAAGAAGGCACACCAAATATAGTTAAATCGAAACCAAATCTCAAACAAGATCTTTTCCGACCCAATGTGCCGATCACCTTCTTGGACGGCTTCGGTTATCAATTCGCTATAATGTTTAAAGAATTTTTATTTATTTTTATAATCTCATTTATGTATGATACGGCTAGTTTAGAAGAACAGTTAAAAAAAGGGAAAAAACTGTTCCCCTGAATCCATGCATGGGTATATTACTAGGAAGACATGTTGCACCTAAATTACTGCAATATTGAATAAGTTTTGAGATTGATGGATACGGGAATCAAATTACAGCTACTCCTTGATGTGCAACTTGACTTAGGAAAATATATAAATCTCCCCCAACTTGGTAGTGTTTTTATTTAATATAAAGAAATATAGTACAACCAAGTTGTATGGTTTCTTTAAAGACTCTTCTTTCCTTTTCAAATTTCTTTATATGGGGTGTTTGTCTTTGAACAAGAGAGTTGTGATTACAAATATTGCAACTTGATTTGCAAGTTGGGGGGCTTTTCATTATATATTAAATGCTTCCCCACACGTACAACAACTTGCAATTTTGTTTATTTGCCAGTTAAGTTTGAATTTGAATCCTTTCGTTGGTAGCTTAATTACTTTATTGATTAAAATCTGCTAGTTTCTTTGTTGGTCATTTTCTTTTACTGGTAGGTTATATCTGAGTTTACGTATTTCCAACTTAAACCTGAATACCCAAGAAAATAATTAAAGAAAATTTTTATATGATTACCAATGGAATGGTGTCAATATCTGTATAAGACAAAACTAACATTAATTTTTTATTTATCTAGCATGAATTTTGGTTCACTCATCAGTAAACTGGTACCCATTAACTGCGTTGGAAATTTATTCATCGTATTAATGAGTTTGGGATTACATGGTACAAAATATTGTGATTTTTTTCCTTGCATCTTAATCATTTCATTGGCATTATTAGCTCATTAAGAGCTAAAAACTTGAATTTCAAAGTTAGGGAATTCATGGATGCTTAATTAACAAAATGCAAGGGGTAGTAGGTTACATTGATTCTACACTACTCTTTACTTTTTCACCGGAATTTGTCGACAAGTGCGGAGCTGAAAATAGCAGCGGCAGTTAGGAGATTCAAACTTATCTGCACTCGTCGGCAGTGATGCCAAAATTACAAATTGTCGTTTAGCATTGTTTCGATTTTTTTTCATCGGTGATATCGCCATGCATATAATTTGGCGGTTTGCGAGTTTTGAAACGGTCGTTGGGCGAGAAAATTGGTGTCACTTATTCCCTAAAATGGGTTAATGAAGCCATTTTTTCTTTAAGAAGTTGTCTTGTTTGTAACAATTCTACTAACAAATTGCATGAGAAGTTTGTACTATAGATACAACGGAACCATGCATGCAAATGGCTCAAATCTTGCATTTGCATGTGAAGGTGCGCAACCAGCCAAAGCTGATGCGTTACTTTGGTTCTATTTGCATATGGTGAAAGAAGCAGAGTAGAATAAGTAAAACGAACACTATTGGAAAAAAAAAATTGGGTCTTGCAATGAATATTTCAAAAGGCTGACATTGCTTAGTTAAACTAAGTTCCCGTATCTCAACGATGTTGATGGAAGTTCTCAATTTTCTTAAGTAAATCTTTAAGGTTGTGCGCCACTACACTAATTTACTTTCCATAGAAGTAAACATGAGAACAAACATAGGATCTTAGGATCATTTGAACCAATAACACTATAAGAAACTTAGTATAGTGCAGCACCAATGGTTATGGCATAAACCCCTATTAGTGTCGCGATAACCTATGTAGCAAGAAGTCTATTATTGCACCCAATCTTTATTGTTGCAGCAAGATATTATATTTTTTTGCCACACTTTTTTCATATTGTTACTATAGTTGTGTGTCAAAAATTTCATTTTACAGCAGTAAATTATACCTTTTAGCTGCAGCTAAAAAGTATGTGACTAGAAATTTTGCTTTTGCAACACCTATATTAAAGGTGTGGCAATTTGTGCAAGCAAATAAATTTCAGTGAACCTTAAATCCTGAAATCCGAACACTTCAACGAGCAATAAATAAATTTTCCAATTCATGAGAACATATAAATTTCTATAAACCTGAACCTTAAACCCTGAACGGATAATTTGTTAGCCATTAGGGCACGTTTTGCATGTTTAGGAAAGATTTTTTGATGTGTACGTGATCAGTGACGCAGAATTTTGAAGCCATATGTATAATTGTAGCAAGGGGACCCTAGTTTCTTTCATCTTATTATTACTTTTTATTATTGAAGAAGCTGTCAAAGTGTGAACAATTACACATAGAAACAGAAAGAAGAAGAGAAAAGACCCTCAGACTTGACCCTAAAGTTATCATTTTATCCATCTACCTACCGATCTAATCATCTCTATTTAATCTAAAAAAAATAAAATCATCTCTATTTGGCAAGTTGAAGTACAGTAAGTAAGGTCCGTCCCATTGGTTGTCTATATTTTCATTGTCAGAGTATTCAGAGTTTTTTTTTTTTTTTTTTTTTTTTTTTTTATAGAGTCACTTGGGCATGTGATGAATGAAAGCTAGTGCATGCTGCTTTCTCATGAAGTTGCTCAGAAGAAACTAGCTTGCTAGGGCAAGGGCCCCCAAAGAAGGTTTAAAGTTTTGGTGAGTAGAAACCACTGACACACAGAAAGAACTGACTTGACACAAATGTGTGTGATAAGTTCACACTGGGGAAACTGTGGAGAAGCTCCTGTCCTCTCTTGTAAAGATAAGAAGGTAATAAGTTGTATGAGATGTTGTAGTGGATAAAATCAAGCGTCTAAAAAAATTTGGAATCAGTCGGAATGTCGGGGTAATGGCTCTGTTTGTTCATACTCGGCTACGTCCTTGATCCAATCCACAAGTAAAAAGGTGAAAAATATTCAATAATCTGGTTAGTACTAAAAAAAAAAATGCACTTTTAGGGCGATCCCAACATAATTAGGGGCGACTTTTTTATTCCCAACCCAGAGCCAACGTTAAGGGATGTCCAAAAACGCGGAGATTACGTTAATGCCCTTATATAATCAGAAGATATTTTGGGTCCGATTGTTAATACTTAATCGGAAGGTTAGTAACGCCATTTGACTACCGATTAATATAGATTTTGTGCCAAACGCGAATCTTGCTCCTATAACAATCGGTAGTAAGAATAACCTCACTATACTACCGATTATAGTATCTCCCCAAGAAGAGATCTGGGGCAACTTTATAATCGGTAGTCATATTAACTACCGATTATTATAGTTCTCAAATTTGAGATTTCTCCCAAAACAAAATTTTGGGACAACTATATAATCGGTAGCTAAATACCTTATTTAGCTACCGATTATATAGTTGATCCAACAAAAAAGAGTTGTTGGAACTCTAAACCCTATATAAGGATTGTATCTTTGTACCCTCTATGGAACACAAATACCTCTTAACTCTTAAATTGATAAAATGCATCTCATTTTTCCCAATACTAGTGGCAATCGGGTCGACGCCAACCTTTTACAACTTCTGGATCCCCTCAATAAAGTGCATGAGTACTCTTGGGGCACGGCATGCCATGCGTGGTTGATGGAAGAGTTGAGAAATGCGTCGAGGCTTGGAATTAGCCAAGTGGCCGGGAACGTGAGTCTACTACAGGTATTTTTATTAAATCTACATACTTGGTTGTTTTTTTATTTTTGTACCATTGAACAATCAATTTCCTAAAACTTGCAAAAATGACAATATAGACATGGATCTACGACCACTTCCCTATCTTGGGATTGGCCATTGAAAACCCGGCATGGCCACCAGGTCAGCTTAGAGGAAAAAAGTACGTCTTCGATGACAACCATTCTAGGACAAAGGAGCAGCAGCTAATTCGTTTGAGGGAGGTTTTGGACTCAATGAAATCCCAAGATGTATGCTTTGATCTATAAAAGGAAGACCGAGCTAATGGACATATCGCAGGTCGGTCCGATTTGGCCCTTTACTTTGGACCATTGTGGCACCCAACAGGATATGTGATGTACAATGCCTCGAGGGTGATGCGACAAAATGGTTATGTCCAAGATTTACCAAAGTGGCACACCAATGGGAATTTCATTTTGGATGTGGATAAATGTAATTCTGATAAAGCTTCTATCACGGTGGTTTACAAGGGTAACCCATCATGCAAAAACAATTGGGATAGAAGGATGGATTACTTGATCAACGATGGAAGGCATGCCAACCAAGGTTTTGAAAATGCTCCCAACTATATGGATTGGTATCGGGATGGTTCTCATTTTCGTGTAATCCGTGACCTTAAAGCAAAGACCGCACCGTATAAGAGTATCCTCAAAGAGAAACCTCCGGGTTTTGATATATTGGTACGTATTGGTTTCTTAATTTAGTTTAATTTTATGTGTCAAAATCAGACTAGAAACCGTTTGATGGTATGTTATGTTTTAAAACGGATGAACAGGTTAAGAGGTTTTTCCAAATGGTGCACTAATTGCATAAAAGCCGGAGAGCCTGTGCCACTTGAGAAGATAAAAAAGCACCAAGAGATGATTGATAACATTGACAATAAAGATTATGCATCTCAGTTTGGGGATAAAGGCAAGCAACCTAAAAAGGTTGTGAAAAAAGAACTCGGGCGTCATCGAGCACTCAAGTTGATGAAACCGGTGATGATGTTGGTCCAAGTGGTAGAGGCAGTAAAGGTCGCAAAGTCCTAGGAAAAAAGAAGAAATAAACTTTCAATGTTGTAAACTCTCGCTGTTTTTAGTTAACTTTATGGTTTTCAAAGTTTATGTCGGATTATGTTGGATTATATTGTTTTCAAAGTTTGTGTCGGATTATTAGTTGGTATGTTATGTTTATGGATTGTGAATGGTTCCTTTTATGGATTATGAATGGCTATATTGCTATGTTTATGCATTTAACGAGGACTCGCAAGCGAATCACATGATGAGACATGTAACTGTTGAATTTTGGAACACAATCGGAGGCTAAGTTTATATATGAACCAGCCGATTCTGGGGATTTTGCGTTTTTTGTCAGAATCGGGAGATTTATATATTTTTAACCTACCGATTCTGGAGATTTTGCAAAACAAATTTTCAGAATCGGAAGGTTAATAATATACCCTGCCTTTCGATTATTATGTGTAAAGAAAATTTGTCTTCTGTATCCAAAAAACACCACAATCGGAGGGTTAATTTTCACTCTTCCTTCCGATTAAAAATATTCGTCAGGTTTTATTTATTGTTAATGTCCGATTATTTTGTGTGAAAAAACTTTGTTTCCTGGAACCAAATAACACCATAATCGGGAGTCGAGATTCCTTCACTGGTTTACAATTATATTAAACGGTAGTTTTGTTTTATGTAATCCTTACGATTATTCTATGCGCAAAAACTTTCTTTTCTGTAGCCAAACAACACAACAATCGGAAGGTAAATTTTCACCCTGACGTCCGAATAATTATATTCGGTAGGGTAGATGTTTTTTAATATCCGATTATTCTGTGTGAAAAAACTTTGTTTCCTAGAATCAAATAACAACATAATCAGAAATGATGTTGACTCACAATATTACCGAATATGTTAATCGGGAACCTAGTTAACAAGAAATTCTACCGAATAATAATAATCAGAAACTTTTTTATATTAATATCCATTTGATTGCGTGCATTACATAAAGTTCAAAAGACCACAACCTTACAATTTCGTCAAAAGCACCTCAATCCATACTCCTTATTGACCATAAAAATATTAAAAAAGATCATAACATCCAGACACCGCAGAAATTTTCCCTCTTGATTTTGTAACATCCTTCATGTTCAAATCGTTTCCCGTAGAGGTCCATATACCGATGATCAGCAATATTTCTCTGAAATTACGAATGACCAAGTTAGTATTAACGAATGCGTAACAAGTGAGCCGGAGTTATGAAAGATACTTACTCGTTTTTAATACGTCCATTGAGGAAAAGCATCCCTAACAAATCGTTCTTCATCTTCAAGCTTATCAATCTCCTTATTGACCGCCTTCATTCTCATCTTAATGTCATTCGATGATCTTCGAATTCGATTACCATCTAACGCCTCAAATACCATTAAAATACGGTTCCATAACTGCTCTTCGGATTCCCGTTTGTGGAGATTGTGAACACGATCATGAGCAGTTACCACAACCCACGCTCTATAAATAGCATAATCTTCTTCTTCGGCAAAAGCAATATCCATGTTTTTGGTTTTCAAAATTAGAACTGAAGAGAGAAAAGAGTTTGGTGCAATTGGGGTGATAGATATGAGTTTCTTTATATAGGCTTATGGTCCAACGGCTCTTTTTCCTTTTCCCAAAAACTCCAACGCCTATTTCTGAAATTTGGTTCAACATGCAACGGCTAATTTGACGAAGGCTGAAAGTGGAGAAACAAATAATCGGTAGGAATTTTAGTTATAATACCTACCGAATATGGTAGCTTTCAAAATTTGAATTTGGGGCAACCTATAATCGGTAGGTTGTGGAACCAATTTTCCTTACGAATATGGCTACATTTAAAACACGAACCAACCAATAATCTGGGACTCCGTATAATCGGTAAGTTGTTTAATGTGGATACCCTACCGATTATAGGAGATTTCAAAATTCAATACATGAAGGATTTTCGAAAAAACTCATTTTGGGGCTACTTATGATCGGATGGTTTTGTAATATATTAAACTTCCGATTACCGTTGCACCCAAAACACGCACCAACTGGTTATGGCTGGCTGTGTACACTCAAAACCTATGAAATATGGCAAAGGTTGGATCTGGGGCTCGATATAATCAGTAGGTTTTGTAGTTGTATAACTTACCGATTATAGAAGATTTCAAAATTCTCTACATGAAGGATTTTAGAAATAAAATCATTTTGGGCAACTTACAATCGGTAGGGTTGTAACATATTAGCCATCCGATTACCGCTGCATCCACAACTCAAGCCAAGTGGTTATGGTTGGCTCTGCACCCCTCAGAACCTCCGGAATTTGGCCAAGGTTGAACTTACAATCGGTAGGTTTACAGGTCCAATTAACTACCGATTATAAAAGGGAACATTAGACGAAATATATATCCATACATTAATCGGTAGATAATCATTAATTTTAAACTACCGATTGTTTCTAACCTACCGAATGTTGTTTTGGCTACCGATTATGTAAGGGCATAGTTGCCATTTCGAAAAATCGCGGATAAGGGTAGCTTAGTTTTACGTTTGGGTGAGCTTTTAGTGTTGCCCCTAAAAATGACAGGTCAAAAAAAAAAAAAAATGAAGTTCAAAAATCTGGTCAAGTATTGAAAAGAAGCAAAATTAAATTTGTGGCTGCTGGGATTCGAGCCCAGGTCTCCACGGCCACAACGTGGAATTCTTACCACTAAACTACAGCCACTTTGGTGGTGAAATACGATTTTTTAGTTTTTTCTATCAATACAAATGTTTTTACATATTTGATGGATGCCGACTCCGTCCCTCCCTTTGGTGTGGTAAAAAGTGTTTTTTTCCCGGTCATGGTGCAAAGAGCTTAATGGTAGCTTGGTTAAGCAGTTCTCTGAACGTTTACTCAAACGGTGTTCTGTGATGGTAGCTTGGTTGTTCAGAACTGACAACAATTTGGGGTGGTAGACCAAAAACAGTGTTAGGAGAGCGAACACTCAACAGTTACAAGACCTTTTGGCCTGACCGTCTTCTGGTGGTTCCAGCATCACTTTCGATTCAATTTTATTAAACCAAGTAACAATCCCTTTCGGATGGCTAACCTAGTCTCTCTGAATACAACTTCATTGCTACAGTAACCAGAAAATGATTTGTTTGTGGTTGTTATACTATGAATTTTGATATACAACATATAAACAGTATAGTTACATGTATACAAGTATAGGACAGCAGTGGAACAATTGTAATTATCGACTGGTTACCAAAGTGTTGCATGCTGCTGATGGTGTCTCCAGAAGATGAGTGCAAACCATACTTATAAACGCCCTTCTTCTACTACCTCTCTTTCTTCTTGAAGAGATGAATTTGCCAATATTTAATGATTACCTCGTTAGAATTCCGGTTGATACTCAAACGCTGGCTGATCTAACGTGCGGTTCAGCGGTAGAGAGTGTAAACCACTTTGTATCCTCTAGGAAAATAAGTACTCGAGCCGAAACCGCGGTTCCTGAAAAATTTGTCAGATTTATCTATTAAGCCCAAACTAAAGAAAGACATGCACTATAATGAAAGCACTGAACGAAGAAGAGTTTCTCTTCAGGCACAAATGTGTTACTCACTTGCAATCTTCATGTGTAGTCAACAACCTGAAATCCGCTAAACATATCTGTTCTGCTCCTTATTACCCTTGCTTCATTGTCTATAATTTCCAGAACCTGCTGATCAACAGAAGTTCAAAGTTAGAACTTGCTATCTTTCAGATATTTTAGCTGATAAGCATAGGAAAGTACGGCAGGGTTCGGAGATATATATCGGAGAAAGGTTGGGGACATGTGATGAAATCGAGGTCAAACACTGTGACTATCACAGGGGTATACCGAGTCATCGATGTCAGAATCAAAGCAAAGTGAGCCATGTGTACACCAAGCTTAATAAAGGCGTTTTTGTTATATAAGCAGGGGTGCTGAAACAAACACTTTACCTCTGGTCTTGAATTAAGGACTCCGCTGGACATTCCAACATCCACACGCCATATACTACAACCGTATTTACTGTAGTCCAAGAAACAGAACACACTTTCGCAATTAACACACAGAATGCTATGTCTGAACTATGTCAATATCTTGGCCGAGCGAAAATTCCATAAGCAAGAATTAGGAAGTACCAATTTATGCCTTCGGTTTGAGGAGTATGTCCCACCACCATTGCTTTACCACCTAATGCTCGCAATGTCTCTTGCAGAATCGAGTATATCTGATTTAAGATATATTATATTAAGTATAGGAAGCCAAAGATTTAAAGAATACAAGTATAGAAACAAAAAAAAGTAGTAATAATCATAGAATGAACTCGGTAAATTTAGACATCAGCTCGTACGCTAGTACAAATTTATAGAAACAGGGCTTTGATATATGTCGACACAGTCAAGTTCATCAAATTTGATACTTCAAAACTGAAGTCATGGATAACTGACAAACATATGCCTTGCAAAGTGCATATCTAACAGCGAAACCCAAGGAAACTTGCCTGGCGTGCTTGATAATCCTCCATGTCACCGTTCTGTCCGGAGTACAAGCGGTTCCAGACAACGCTATCATAGCCTCGTGTGGCTATGAAAGGGAGTTCAGGATCATTATCATCATTCTCATCGGGACCTCGCATCCAGCGAGATACTTTATTATTCATTTTCTCCACACCATAGGCAACTGGGAAAAACCAATAAAGCTTAATTAGCGGGTGTTTGGAGAAAGATAGTTGGGTAAAAAGTTTGCGCAGGCAAAGGGGAAAATTAATTAACTTGTCCATACCGTGATGAGGAAGAAGGCCACCATGACAAAAGACCCAATCATCAACTTTAAGGGCAACAGGATGACGTGCCAACTCACGTGATAATAGACCTCCTGGTCTTAGAAGCGTAGATCTTGCAATGACCCCCTTTTGCTTCTGTCCTAAGACAATAATTAATGAGACAAATCATTCGAAAGAACTATGGCATCCCTAAGAATTCCTTCTTACTCCTTGTCAACCTAAAGATACCTAATCCTATTTCCAGACATAAACAATGTTTCTAAGCGAAATGATTTAGCAGGACTCTAAAATGCACCTAATGATTCCACATCCACAGGGCATATAATGCAGAAGTACAAAAGGAAGTACACGAATACCTGCAATATATTCCAAGGTCCCCAATAACTCTCATTCATCTTACGATCTTGTTTCCATTGTTCAGAAACACTAACCCAATCTACAAAAGCCTCGTCCCAATTATCCCCGTAATTCTCCAAGTGGTGCAAGAAATCAACACATTCTTCAAAACCTCCTTGATCAACATATCTGAAATCGCCTTCTACATTCATGGTTTCGTGATTTCCATTCACCTATATAAACAACAAAACCAAATTAAACCAAACCAAAAAAAGGAAAGAAAAGGTACACCATAACGCAACTGAGTACAAAATAATCAGTTTGTTTAGCAATTGAAACCTGAAAGACAGCTCCACCATTAGCTTTTGCCTGTATATGAAGTGATCGCAACAATGACAATATAGCAATTTCATCTTCTCCTCTATCTAGTATATCTCCTAGTTGAACCAATACCTATACACATTACACACAACACATATCCCAATTGCCATCATTCAACAAAACCAAGCACAAGAATCACATTTCTTATCTCTCAGTAAATTAACCAAGCAACAAACAGGCATAGCAGAAGGATCAATCATTAGTTACCGTCTCTCCACCAGTCCATGTATTCCGACCATCAGAACTCAAAACACCAGCCATCTCAAGTGCACTTCTAGTTTGTGACATATCACCATGCAAATCCCCAACTACATTCAATCACACCAAAGCAATCAGAAACCAAAACCCAATTCCAATTCGACACTATAAAACCCAATGACCTATCACTAATTTCACAATCTAAACACAAAGCAATCAAGAAAACTAAGCTTATAAAAGTAATGGGTTTTTGTTGAGAGATGTTACCAGCAATGATTCTACGGCCAGGAGCTGATACAAAAGTAGGCGGATTTCCAGTAACAACAATGGGTTTCAATCCTCCGCCTCCTCCTCCTCTAATTCCTTTATTCTGTAAAGAAGTTTCAGCTGTGAGTTGTTGTTGATTTCTTTGAAGCTGAGAAACTGGTTGTTGTGGGCGATACAAAGATGATGAACTCAATGACAGAATACCCATTTCTCTCTTCTCCCTCTCTGTCTCTGGAACAGAGGAGTTTTAGAGAAAGGAGGAGGGAGATTTTTCTTATCTTCTTCTTTTGCTTTCAGTTCACAACATGTCAGCCAAGTGTTTGATTTGTTTTTCTTTCTTTTTTCGGGTTTTTTGTGGAGCCCACATTGTTGTACTTATTTGGTGCTGATAGGATATTCTAATGGGTCCCCCGGGTGTGGCTGGCTATTCGGATGATTGTAGAGCCACCGAGTTACAATACATGAACTTGTTTTGGTTCACTTAGCTTGGTAATTAGGGTGAGGAGTACCCCCTCTCACTAGTGCATGACACAAATAAAAGGGGCATGAAAAATGTACCAAGGTCTATTCCTATGGGAATGAACAAACCCATATCTTTGTTGAGCTTGGTGGATAGCCAAACTGTTTTTTCCACTATGGTAAAGCACTAGGTGTTAGATAACTAAGCGCGCGACTGAGAGACAAACGCTGGAGTTTGTAGGTAAAGCGTCGGCGTTGGTAGAACAAGCGCTGGAGCTCAAAGCTTCAATGCGGCGATTTAACATATGACGCTGGCGTTTGTAGTAAAAACGCCAACGGGTAATTTTTTACATTTCAAAAATTCACTTTTTACCTCTATAAATTACCATCAATTTCAAACAATTCACTCACACCAAAATTCATTTCTCTTGAATTTTCTCTTCTAAAATCTATTTCTTAGTGGCTGAAAAGGCGATCACACTTTTTTGCGATGCAAAACTTGAAGCTGTTGTTTCTAAGATTTGTGGGAGTTTTAAAAGGATTGAAAATTGTAAGAGGGAAGTGCAAGTTTTTGAAGTTGCTCCAAGAAAATGTTCTGCTAAAAGGCAAAGAAGAGCTCCAGTTTTGAAAGTTATAAACAAAAAATTCAAAAACAAAGGCGAAACTATCAAAGAGCGCGTTGAATGGAAGATATGTCAAATTAAGATAAACAGGAGGCCAAAACTTGTACTCGATTTTTATTGAAGTTGTTTACGTTAGTACGTTTTATTATTTCTTAAGTTTATATCTTGTAAAAGAATTGACATCAATGAATGAAAATATTTAGATTTTAAAATAGAGATTTTCACTTCAGATTAGGCGAAATTTATTACAATTTAAACTTGCAAATAACATCAAACTACATTTTAATAAACCACAACAAAAACATCAAATCCAACGACATTCTCTTTATAGAATTCATAACATTCAAAATGCTTAAACTCTTTTCCGCTTTCTTCAGTAAACTTGGTCTGGGAGATGGTTTTCTGTAAAACAGATAAACAACAAGTTCAGATATTTATGATGTAGTTGATCAGTGAGGACAAAGGTAAGATACTCACCAGTTCTTCGTTAGATAATCCAGAATAGCTACGGTGAATCATCCACAAAACTTCTGTATAATGTTTGACTTCCTTAGTGATGAATGAAATTCTTAATTCTAGGCTCTTACTGTTTCTTATGTATTCGTTCCGCGATGCTTAGAGCTGTCAATTCCTAACCCGGCCCGCGGGTTGGACCTAGCTTGGCTTGTTTCAACCCGGCCCGGCTTGGCTTGTTGTCTAAACAAGCCGGGTTAGGGTTGGCATATCTAACCCTAGTAGAAAACAAGCCAAGCTAGGGTCAACCCGCGGGTTCACGGGTTGGCTTGTTAGTTACCTATTTTAAAGATTTTATCTAATAGAAACGTGTTCATTTGTAGTCCAGTGGTTGTTATGCTAAGTGAACACCTAATGAGCTAGGTTCAATCCTCTCCTACAGACGTAATTTTAAACATTTTTTTTTTAACTTTCAACATTTTTTTTGGTTGTTATGATAACTAACAAGCCAACCCGTGAACCCTACAAGCCAACCCGCGGACAATCTAGGGTTGGGATTTTGGGCTTGTTGATGAATATCACTAGGGCTAGGGTTGACCCTAGCTTGTCAACGGGTTCACAAGCTAGGGCCGGGTTGACCCTAGCTTGCCCCGTTGACAGCTCTAGCGATGCTACAAAATGTCTCCAATACTCTTTGCCAGAAATGGACATTGTTCATTGGTCTCATAATACGATGTAACCAACATCGAACAAGAGTAACATCTTCGTCCATTGTAAAGACCGGTAGAGGAATTTGAGTGCAGTAACGATGTGCTTGAGATGGACCATCCTTAAAAATTCTGAAACACGCTTCATAACGAAAAGGTTTACCGCGAGCTTCCTCCCAATTACTAAGAGATGTTTGGATCACTTCATCTTCAGTTACACCGATGAACTTTTCTCGATCAATTTCAATTACCATAGCAAGAAATGGCTGGACTACAAACCTAATAGATTGAAAACGAGAACGCAATCGACGAGCATCTCGGTTTCCTGGGTTTTCCGTCAGTGATACGAACATTGAAAAAACATTCTCCCAATTATCCACAGTGTCTTGAAAGCCCATATAAGTGATTACCCTATGGAAAAAAATATGCTTTGCATATAGTTATATCCTCTTCTTCAGTAAACTTGGGACCACGATTTCTAACAGACATTTCTGGAGAGTGAGAGAGATTAAGAGTTTAAGAAAAAAGAAAAAGAAAAAAAGGATGTGATTTTTTGAGATGGGAAGAATAAAATTTATAGATCAAGAAAGAAAATCGAGTCGTTGGAAATTTATCCGTTGGCGTTTGTAGTATAAACGCATGTCTTTCCTTTGAGTGCTCGTTTGAATTACAGTTAACGTTGGTAGTAAAACCGCACAATTTTACTAAAACCGACCGTTTGAATTACCAACATGCATGTTTTTGTTATAAATCTGACACTAGGGGTGGCCTCTCAACCAAACCAACAGATTTCTTTCTCCTCATCCACCATGTTTTCTAAAGGCAAAACGAAGCAAATATTATGTGTAGAATCAAAAGAGGTTTGTCCATTATGTTTCATGGATAACCAAAGTCTTAAGCAATGCCCTTGAATGTATTCAAAGCGTCCGCAGGAAGATTTTTCGTGCATCATAATGGTGATTGAATCACAATCGGAAAATATCGGGTATTTGCAATGGCAAGATCCCAATTGTCCATAGGAACCACATATGCTGGATGATGCTATAAAGAATAAAAAAGAAGAAGAAGAAAAGATTGCAACACTCTGCAGAAACTTCAAACTTAAAGCCAAATTGAAGAAAGAGTTATTACACTGCAAGCATTGTGGATATGGAGATCACGAATACAAACATTGTCCACAGATAATCGGTGGATGCTCAAAGCCCGATTGCAATACTTTTATGCATTTGCGGACTTCTTATGAAGAAGACACATATGGAAGGAATTTATGGAATGTCCTAAGTGTTTTTTGGTGGAGTGGGATGATTAAAGTTGAAGGACAAATCGATTCACTATGGTATTATGTTATTTAGTTTGTTGTTATTTTGTGTTATTACGATTTTTATCTAAAACCATCAATATCATAAGTAATTTAAATTTTTCCTCGATTAAACATTGCACCATCAATTTCATAAATAAAAACATACTGCATTGAACAACCACATCATATCATACATGAGAATAAAAAAATACATTAAATTAAAACAACTACTACATAGACGTTAATTTTCGGCGGGTGGTGGAATTCCTAGGGCGATGTAGGGATCGTATCTGTTGAGTACCCTGAGAATGTTGAAACAAGCATGGAAGTCGAAAGGACGACCGCGGTGAGATGCTTGCCACGTCGCTACAGTTCTGGGCAACACTTCATGTTCGGCTTCACCGTTGAGCTTATTTTGGTGATTCGCCATTAGTTGGACGACGAACTCCAATACACATGGACGGTATTAGGGGGTGGCTTACCCAGGATGAAGCCCACCCCAAAATTTCTAAAAAGATGTTTTGTTAGTGTAATTTTTAACATTTGTAAATTTAGCCAATTAATTGTTAAGATATGATTCCACGTGGAAGAAATTAGAAGCTCTTGGAACCCGGTCTCACTGGATTAATTTTTGAATAGCATCTCAACCGTTCAAAGGCTATAGGGAAAAACAAGTATTCATGATGTTTCTTAAAATCAGGTATTGAATGGGCTCACCTGTTACGTGTCAGTTTGATAAAATAAAATTGTGGGTCAAATGGGGGTGTCTTGTCCTTAACTAAGCAAGTGTTTGTCCTCCTTTAAAAAAAGAAGAAAAAACCAAGTGTTTGTCCAAAAATTCATTTTTCTTCTATGAAGTGACTACAATTTTATGTATATCTATGTATAATCTAAAAATACATTGTATTCATGAGACAAAAATACAATATGTCATGACTTATTATGCGTATACGTGTATAAATTCCAAATATTTTTGCATCCCTATAATAACATTTAAAACTAGAAAAAAATTGGGCGGCCTTCGGCCGCTAAATAAATTAGGAATATTATTTTCGATACGCAAATTATTCGTCCCTAATATTAGTTGCAAGCTGAAAAAAATTGATTCAAACCTTTCTGCTCCAAGGAAAAGAGATTGTGTGGCATACCCATAAAGTTGTCATTTTCGCAGTTGAGATGAAGTAAGTCCAGAGTTCGAAAAAAAAAAAAATAGCCTACCCAAACATAAATTCCTGGTTCCATCGCTGCCAATACATTCATACTAATTACACTAAAACGATGCAGCAATCCGTGAGAATCACGCCCCTGGATGTTCCTAGTTTCAGCGGTGAACATTATGTAAACTTTCTCCCAGAAAGTCGTCGTCGAATCTGCTACATTACTCATGACAGCATCTTCTGTGTGAAAAACAAAGGCTCTACAAATAGCTAAATCCTCTTGTTTAGTGAATCTAACACCACGGACTCTGGAGGCATTTTTGTAGATGATTTGAGAGTGAAGAATGCGTGAATTTGGAGTTGAAATGAGGAGTATTTATAGAACTCAAAAATTATAGCCGTTAGATCACAAGAGTTTCTAGCCGTCTAGATTCAGCCGTTGGCGATTCTATGACAAACGCGCGCTGGGAGAATGAGCTCTGGCGATTTAGTATAGAACGCGCGCTTTCCAAGAAAGCGCCAACGTAAGAGACAAACCCGCCCGTCCTATCATCAAACGCTCGTTACATCATCCAACTCAATGAACAAACCAACAAATTTGTTGGTTTGTTGAATCCATAGCGGGAGCAAAATAAACAAACTTGATCGTTTGTTCATTCGTAGGAACTGCTCTAATGGGCAAATGAATTTGATGATCGATAATGAATTTGATGCTACTACCTCCGTTTCCGAAAAATAACTGGTACTGCTCTAATGGGCAAATGAATTTGATGATCGATAATGAATTTGATGCTACTACCTCCGTTTCCGAAAAATAAATGTATAAATAATAACTTTTGAACTCAAAGTTGTCAGCTTCATTACCTAAAGACCTTTTACCTATGTATTCGGGTATATTATTTTATATCACAACCATCGCAGTTGTCATTCGGATATGACATTTTAGAAGAAAAATATATCCATCTACAATCCTGGTGGAGAGTTGTTTTGGGTTATCCTCACTCACGTTAAAGTGTGGGTACGAATTTTAGTTTCATCAAGTGGTGGTGGAGCACGATGTTGGCCCTTTAGTTCAGCCAACGGTCATCATTGAAGTGATCAAACAGTAGTAGGTAATTAGGTTTACAGTATAGTACAACATCAAAAATGATTCTTCACTCTTGATGGGCTTCAAAAACGGATCATAAGATCTTTTTTTTTTCATCAAAACATCGGCCCGCTAAGAAACTAATGCAGGAACCAACCAACCACCGTTGTAGAGACCAGCTGTAGTGTTAAAAAATAATCAGGCACGCCAGTGGTGTCAAAAACCACGGCTAACCGAAAAATGCACAGTAGGAATGGGTTAGCTTGAACCAACTTACCAGCCTAACCAGAGCTAATCTGATGGAAGGTTTTTAGCTTACAAATTATACTACATGCCACTTCACGGAAATTGCTTAAACAGCCCATGGCTCAGTCGAAGACGCAATCTGCTAAAACTGGTTACATACATTAAGGATCTCATTCAGAGACACTATCAGACGAGTCAGGCAGACGAAAAACACCACCGGAGAACAACCACTATCTTACAGGTTTACAAGCTAAGCCGTTTGTACATTAGTGATTTCTTCAACAAGTGATGCACATTCTTTCAAAACAAGTCAGATTCAGGCGAATTAAGCATTAGCCATCAGAAGAACAAAAATGTGTTTAGTGAATCTAGTTCTTCTCTATAGCAACACCAAGACAACAGGCAACAAGGAACAACACAAAGGCTCGGAGATTACCCTCAACAACACAGCTTCATGCTAAATATGAACCAACTTTTGCAACACCCTTTCAACACAGCTTCATGCTCGGAGAAGTCGGCGGCTTCCTCTTTCAACACCCTAAATCCAAAAGAACATTACACCTCGTTAAAAGCTGCTATATTATTATCTTACCGCTTTTGAGTGCAGCATACTGTTAGATTGGGGAAAATTTATATACGAAAGCAAGACTGAATTTTGTTTAAAAGAAAAAAGATAAAATAAAAGATCTAGTTTTTCCATGGATTTACCTGACAAAACTGTTTGTCATCAGAAAGTTCCTTTCATATGAAACACTGCCGTAGTTTCATTTTTCTTTCGATCCATCAGCTTTTCATCTTTCATGATCAGGTGGAATAAGTCGGACTCGTCTTCTTCAACTATCTCTCGCAAAACTTCGTCATCGATATTTTCTGCTTTAGCATGAGAAGAATTTTTGGCATTGTTCCCAACAAATATCATCCTAGACACCCAATCTTTCCATGCCGTCTTGCTGTGTTTCTTTTCTTCCACAGTCCCGGATGTCAAAAGCTGGTATACATAAACTATCTTCTCCTGACCTTGCCGAAACGCCCGACCTACAGCCTGTTTTATTTTGGACGGGTTCCACTCTGAATCCAGCAAAACAACTCGCGAAGCAGCAGTCAAACTAATGCCTTCACCACAACAACCGATCGAAGCTAACAACACTTGAGCATTCCCACTGGGGTCTTCAAATTTATCAATCATCCTTGTGCGCTGAAGTACTAATTGATCACCGTGCAGTATTAACATTTCCTCCCCTTCTGCCCAATTGAACATATTCTTGAATATTTCCATAAGGTATCTCATGGGCGCAATGTTACGGCAAAAGATCAACACTTTCTCTCTCTTGTGCACACACTTCTGCACAAGGTTCACGACGAATCTCACCTTTGAACCTCGTGTAATGTCATGTCGTTGTCCTGCGAGCTCTTTCCTTTCATCATCATTGAAGAACTTGTCCAGACACTCTAAGCTTGTCAACAACCAAGGATGGATAGATACAAGAGTGATTGTTAGCTCATACTCAAGAGAATATCTCGTACCGCAATCATACTCCAGGAGCTTCAACATAGCCTTGTCTTGAGCCAGGGTTGGTTTTAACAACAGAGCGTAAGCTTGCAAACCCGGAAGGCAATCAGAACCATCACCTTCATAAACATCTACGAAACCCGTAGTTAGCTGCTTAAGCTTATTCAGACCTTTTTTTCGATCTTCATCGTATTTCGAATTGATTCTCCTGCCAATCTTATCCACAAAGAACTTCCTTGCTAGGATCTCCTTGCATCTTTTTGTGTCCTTCCTCCGGTACCCTCTCCGATTTTTAACTCCATAGAGAGGGTCCAATTCCCTTAGCACCTCAGAAATAAACCTTGGCCTTGCCAAGCTAAGAGTATTGAAGTACTCGTCGAAACTATTCTGAAATAATGTTCCTGATAGCAATATTCTTAATTCTGTTTTCACCTCCATCAGAAATCTCCTTAACATCGAATGCGAGCTTCTAGGGTTGTGCCCTTCGTCCAGGATTAAAAGCCCTGGACTCTCACGTAAAACACCACCCATGTATCTCCAATACTCATGCTTTGACTGTTCTCGCATCAAAGAGAGGAAACAAGGGTAACTCATAAGGAGGACACTTGGATGTTCATGCCATTTACGCAATTTGTCTAGGCAATCCACTGCATGCATTACATCTTGGTTCACTCTGCGGCCCCCCACAGTCAGACTCTGATATTCCAACCTGTAATTTTGATATGAATGGATCTGGTAGACTGGAATCGGAACCTTCCATTTCTTCATTTCTTTCTTCCAGGTGTACACAGTCGTATTTGGAGCAAGGATCACCGGCCGCTGCCCTGGGAACAATCTCAAAGAGCTTTCAAGGAATGCAATCACGAGTAAAGTTTTCCCAGCTCCTGGAGAATGAGAGATTACACAACCACCAGCTGAGTCGCATGCGTCTTCCATTTCTGATGGGATCATCGAACCAGCAATGTTTTTCCACAGGAACTCAAAAGCTTTCTTTTGGTGAACTCTTAACTTATCTCTAAGGTCTGGTATCAATGCCCAAACACTCTCATTTTGTTCTCGTAGTTCTTGTACTGATATGTTTCTTGCGGAATCAGGATTTCTGAATATATCGAACTTTGTTGCGTTGATATCTGGACCCTTCATGTCGTTCTTTACCTTCCACTGCGCCTCGCATCTCGACCAACCTTTGTCTTGCAGCTACAAACAGAAAACAGGAGAAGATTTGTTGATTTGTTATGTACCAGTTGGATCAACTTTAAAAAAAAAAAAAAAAATTGAAAAAAACAAATAAGGTAACCGAACCCGCGATAGCATAAAAGGATTCGCATTGATCGGCCATTTAGTGTACAACATGCGATTACAAACTATCCAGGAGGCTTGAGAGTTCACTTACAAAGGGTAGCGACATGTCTCTTATTTCGGTGACCACAGATTTGCATAATAGACATATAAGCCCAATCTCTTCATCTAAATGATACTCATGTTGACACGAGGCTTTATCACAATCACTTTCTTTTCCGTCGGAGGAATCAGCATTATTACCCTGCAAGATTAGAGAACAACGTTTTTTAGTTATGAAGTCACCCTAATACACACTAATTAATAACAACAGAATAAGTAAAACTGATATAGCTGCATACCTGATTTCGTCCAGCAAAGTCAAATGAATTATTCGCAAAATCCATCTCTTTCCATAGAGAATCAAGATCTTCTTCTTCTTCTTCATTTTCATTTTCCTGCTTATCCTCTGATTTTTCTTTACATATATCCTTCCATCGCATGGAAGGAATTGCCTCAGCGACATGTTTCCATTGCGGTTCTGAACATGATTGGCTCTTAGAAATCTCCGAGTTAATGTTCTTCATGCACCTGTGTATCTCTGACCTGTAATCACTAGGACTCATATATTTCCTTTGGTAGTAAGTCCCGGGTTCGTAAGTATATCTCGTCCTCGATCCAAAAGAAGGCGCTTTACTTTTTGGCGCTTCTTGTGATACTACTACTTTCTCCTTCAGTAAGCACTCTAAAACCCTCTTTTTTCTTGCTAACTTGGCTTTCCTTTGTACTTCTTCAAAACTATCAGTATCGCATTTTGAAGCTAAGTGGCTAAACTTGGTCAAAGAAGACGAGTGGCTAAATTTGGTCAAAGAAGACGCGAAATATTCCTTGCTTTTCTTTGAAATGCTGCCGCAATGTTGAACCTTTTCACACAAATCTTTCTCTCCTTTCGAACTTTTACAGCTCACTGAAGGACCACCCTCCTCCTTGTTCCCGGCCTTCCTTTGTTCAGCTTGACAAGTATCAGTATTAGATGCAGAATTAAAGTTGCTATACCTGTTCATACGGGACATAAAATACTCCTTGCTTTGTTTCGAAATGCTGTCGCAGTGTTGAACTTGCTGCCGACAAAAGTCTTTCTTTTCTCTTGACGTTTCGTAAACCAGAGGAGGATCAGCATATCGAGCCCGCTTTACACTTACAACATCTCCAACTAACTGTTCTGTGCTTGACTCCATCTCAACTGAACCGTGCATGCAATCGTCATTTGTTTTCACATCCAGAGGTACTGGCTGGTCGAGGCCGCCAATATTGATTTGGGTTGGAACGAGCTCTAAGTTTGAACCCTGCATATTATCATGATTTCTTTTTATACCCACTGTTGGCTGGTCCATGCTGCCTTCGTACGGAACGAGTTGCAGGTTTGATCTGCGAATACTAGCACGCTTTCTTTCTGTACGCACACTGCAAGTACTATGATGCACTCTTTCTGTACGCACTATTGGCTCGTCCCACCAGTCATTATTATCCTCAGAAGACATTCCCCATGGCTCCTCATCGACTTCTCTTACTCTAGCTGTTCTTTTTGCACTCTTCACATTGGAGGACCATGGATTGCCAACATAACGTTCGGGTTGTACAGACTTTCGACCGGACCGCCTCAATTCAAGTTGATCATCAAGGGGGTCTTCCATGGAGGTATTCTCTTGATCAGATGATATCAAAGCAGACTCTGGCACAATGGTTAGGATATTAGGTTTAAAAACATCATCATCCATGTAGAAATTGACGAACTTTAAAGCCTTGTCAGAGCCAGTTGAACAGCTATCTTGATTATCTTGAAGAAATTGATAAAAAATCTTCCTTCGCATTGACAATATTTCAAAGTCGAAGCCTTTCAATGTAGACGCAACAAGCATCCACGAAAGGTCGCACGAGAACTGAAGCCGGAGCAACTTAGCATCATTTCTGGAAGGACAATCTTTCAAATAAGACCATCGGTAATACTCGTCTTCAGAAGGCTTTCCATCAAGTTGCTGGAGGACAGCAATATCATCAATTGTTACTTCCGTAATCTCTTTGTTAAGTGTCCACCATCTCATATCCGACGGTACACGTTTCCTGTACAAGTTAACGGAAAACCGGCAGGTGCATCCAGATTCATGAGGTGTCCTCTCAATCGACTGAACCTTAGCATCCATCCATACCTGCAAATAGGTCGTAACAAAACGTGCAAGTGGTCACTGGAGTTCGATACAAACCAAAAATCAAACCCATATGTAGAAAAACACAAAGCACCGTGGTAGATACACTACGAAGAGAATTGCAAACTGAATAGCTTAAACAACTGCATTGCAATAGAAAAGCCAAAAACAATTATTAGGACTCGTGGCAATACCTTTTCTTCGCCTGAATCCGTTGACAATATACAGATATCTACACCAGGCCTCAAAAAACACATGCAATCAGATACCGTCGCTCTTCTGGACCTCATTCGCAAATTACCCACCGGTATTTTCTCATTAACACCTACCTCATCAGGGGATTCTAAATGCACATCTAATTCCCCTTTCCTAATACTCAGGCTTTTAACTGGCCACCATGAGCTACCACAATACGCCTCGAACGCTGTGAAAACAACACAATCAACACTAATAACATTAAACCAATACAAAAAACACCCAAGAATCGCAGAAACACCGGGTTTATGCACTCAATTCATAAAGTTTGGCAATACTCACGCGACACATCAATTGGATGCTGGGGTTTATACAAGGACCGCTTCTTCGTTGTATTATTCGAGCTCATCTTTTTTTATCAAAACTCAAATTCCCAACTGCATTAGTAGATAGACATATCCTGCAAAAGCAATTCCAACATTATTTCAAAATGTACATTCAACTCCACAACAACAACAGTTTATAATCAGTTCTCCAAAAAAAAAATAAAAAAAAAATCAAACAATCAAGAATGTATATCAAAAAATTCACCAAAATCGATTGTAAATCATGAATACAATACAATAATAATCACAATAAATTGCTGATTAATCACATTATTTAGACATGTAAAAAAAAAAATCAATTAATCAAGTAAAAAAGTGTTGTACCTTAGAAAGGGTTTAGAGAATATTAACCCGTCGGATGATTCTGGGCAAGCCGGAATTCTTTATTTTCGAAGGAGAGAGTGTCTGTCAGATGATGATTCTGTGGGCGGAAGCCGGAAAAAGCACATATTCTCAAGGGCTTTTTCCGGTTCTGAGAAGAGAAGACACGGAAAAGGAAAGGGAGTGAAGAAGGAAAGAGGGGGCGGAAATATCAATCAAGGAAATTAACTCCTAAATTTACTACTAGGAGTAGTAATCGAGGAATTCGGGGGTTGAGATTTTCAACTTTTTTTTTGTTTCCCAACTCCGAGAACTGGGGGACGGGAATCGATGCTGTTGTGTACCGTGAATTGACACACGTGGTGGTACTTTTGGTGGGGTTGGGGTGAGGGTTGTTTTTATTTTTGGGAAGAAGATAGATTTTATTCACTTTTTTTTAGGTAAGTAGAATCTTAAATGAAAGATTTCTGGACTGAGTCACTGACTGATTCAACTTTTTACAGTGAGTGTGTGGTATATTTATGGTAGTAAAAAGGTTAACAACTTATGCCTGCCTCCATGGTGGTTGAATTGGTTTTTGGAAGCACCTTCTAACCCTAATTGCAACTTGTAACTTATATGTCTAACATGTCTAAAAATTGTAAATTTGGAATAACTAGTACCGCCCGCCTGCATTTGGGCAGGGGCGGAGCCAGGTTTAGAGATGGGTTGTAAAAGATATTAATTATAACGATGTTAGGGGTGCAAAATTGTATTGGGGGTGTGATTTTCGTGTATAAAAATGTTTTCCGTGGGTTTGCAGATGAACCGTAAAAAATCTGAATGAAATCGGCGAACTATTTGACTATAGTTGGTTGTTAGAGCATTTTTCAATTTTTATTTGATGATCAACGATCAGTTAGATGGTTCGAGAAAAGACATAAGAAAAATAGCTTATTTATGGTTGGTTTCGAGCTCGTTGCATTGTTTATCGACAAATTATTTGACGATTTTATTTTATTCTTGATCGGCGGAATACTGGTCTCTAAACTACATCTAAACTTTTTCAAATGACATTTATTTGGCAGTTGCGAAGTTCGAACTCCTACCTCAAAGTAGGAGGAAGCGTGAAAACCATCGGACCACTTGGATTTTTTTTTCTTTCTTACTTGTTTGGGATATATACAAAGTATTTTGAGTTGTTTGGATATAAACAAAGTATTTTGAGGTTGTTGGGATGTCTTTGTGTGGCAATCGGTAAACATCAACATGTTAGTTATACCAGATAGACAATGCAAAATGATCTACGTCTCCTCCATTAATGTAATATTATTGCATGCTTGTTTTTATATTTTTTTTAACAATTGAGTAAATATATTAAACATGAGGAAAATTTACATCAGAGTTTAAATGAGGAATTAACATGTCAGGTGGGTGATACCACCATTCCTCATTCAGATACAACCTTCTAACAACTTTTATTAAAGCATCAGCTACTTTATTACAACACCTATAAACATGAGTACAAGACCAAGCTAGAGTACTATTATTACACATATTTATATAACTCTTCAAAAAATGTAAACTCCTCCAAGGAGGAGGAGGATGTTGTTGTTGAAAAAACCTATAGATATTTAAGTTATATGATTCAAAGATAACCTTATGCCATCCATGGGACAGAGCTAGATTCATACCTTCAACTAGATCCCATGCCTCTGCTTGAAATGCATTATGTGTCCTCTTCAAGGCTCCTTTTAAAGCCACAAAGCATTATGCATGATCTCGAATTAGGATACCAATTCCAGCTAAATAAAAATTAGGATGAAACGAAGCATCTATATTAATCTTCAAAAAACCAGGAGGAGGAGGCTGCCAAGAAAGATCAAGTCTAAGGTTATTTCTAACAGGAATGACAGTATTGTCAGATAATGTGAGATGATAGAGATGCAAGTAATTTGTAATGCTATGAATGACGACAGTAATGTTAGGAGTAGCATTATTAAAAATAACTTGGCATCTATGTTTCCAAATAGTATGCAACATGCAAGCAATGATGTGGATGATCTTATATGAGTGGTAAATGCTGAATTCAGAGTCATGGGATTGCCAATTTCGAATCCAGTTTATAAAATGTTGATGCTTACTTAAATCTTGATACAACTGAGGAACCAAATGTCTCCAAATGGCAGCAGTGAAAGGGCATTGATAAAGTAGATGATCCACACTTTCAAGATGATTGTTGTTGCAGAGAACACAATCTGGAGATGTAAGTATATTCTGATGAAACAACTTGGTCTTGACAGGTAGGTAATTCTGAAAAATCTTACAAAGAAATAATTATAACTTATAAGGATTCTGCAACTTCCAGAATTTCAGCCAGAATTTTTTTGACAAGGTAGTAGCAACATCAATACTATGTTGAATTTCACAAAGATGATTATAAGTAGATTTTGTTGTGAAAATACCAGCAGTAGTAAGAGGCGATGCCAGAGAGTCTTGTTGATCTAACTGAATTGGAATTGTAAGGATCGAATCAACTTGAGAAGAAGTAAATAATTGTCTGAGCAAAGAAACATTCCACTGTGATGAAGAAGTATCAATAAGCTGAGAAACCCACTGATAATTAATGAGATGAAGATCATACCAGTCTTGAAGAGGAGCATTTAAATATGGAATCCAGTTATGGGTCCAGATGTTGATTGTTGTACCATTACCAACTTGTCATTTTGCATGTCTAAGAACAATATGAAGACCATGAACAATACTCTGCCAAATCCAACTACCATTATTTGCAAGAGGAGGAGGATGATAACGTAAATCATGAAAAGGAAAATACTTTCCTTTTAAAATCCTAGCACATAAAGCATCCTGATTGTGCAACAGATTCCAAGCTAATTTCGCCAAAAAAGCTGAGTTATAGTTCTTTAGATTTTTTAAACCTAGGCCCCCAAGTTTTTTAGGCAAACTGACATTGTCCCAAGAAATAACACGAGGATACTTATGATTAGTATAATTATGCTACCAGTACTGTCTCTGAATCCTATTCATGTGAGCAGTAGTTGTATATGGTAATTTGAAAACTTGCATCTGATACATACACATAGTACTGAGAACAGAGTTAATCTGAGTTGTTCTACCTTCTTGAGGAATCAATTTTCTATGCCAACCCCGCAGTCTAGAATTCATGTTATCTAAGATACCTTGACAATTTTTCTGTCTTGATCTATGCATAAGAAGAGGTATTCCCAAATACTTTTCACCAATCCCCATACATTTTATTTGCAAAATATTAATGATGTTGTTCTTATGAGCAGGAAGAGAATTCTTACTAAAGAATATTGTTGATTTTTTTATGTTGATGACTTGACCTGATGCTTGACCAAAAGAAGTAAGAAGATGTTAAAGATGCATCATATGAGTTGAAGAAGCTTGAAAAAATAACAAACAGTCATCCGCAAAAAAACATATGGTTAATAGCAGGACAATGTTTGTTAATTTGAATACCTCTTAGATGACCAGAATCAACATGTTGTTGCAGAAATATAGATAAAGCCTCCATAACAAAGAGAAAAGGATATGGGGACAATGGGTCCTCCTGACGAACACCTCTTTAAGGAGCAAAAGTGGCACTAGGGGATCCATTAATCAACAAGGATATATTTTTAAGGGAAATGCATTGCTCTATCATTTTAATCCAATCAGCATGAAAACCAAGACGAGATAAAATGGACAATAAAAAAGGACATTCCAATCTGTCGAAAGCTTTCGACATGTTTAATTTCAATCCCGCTAAAGCTTCTTTGTTTTTCTTTGTTTTCATTGTATGAAGAAGTTCATGAGCAATGATTGCATTGTCATAAATGTGGCGGCCAGGTACATAAGCAGTCTGAGTAAGGAAAATGATTTTTGGTAAAATGACTTTCAAACGATTGGATAAAAATTTTGAGATGACTTTGCAACTGACATTACAAAGACTAATGGGCCGATAATCTGCTGGGGTTTGAGGATAAGGGATTTTAGGAATTAAAACTTGGTATGTATGGTTTAAGGCTTTAAGCATATGATGAGTAGTAAAAAAATGTTGAACCATAGAAGTTACCTCTAAACCAACAGTGTCCCAATAACACTGATACAAGGAAGCTTGAAACCCATCGTTGCCTGGAGAAGCCCATGGTATCATTCGGAAAACAACCTCTTTGATTTCTGCAATATTTGGAACAGCTATAAGACTTAAATTTTCAGCATCTGAAACACAAGGGGAAAAGTTATTCAAAATTTCCATGTTCTGAAGAGGACTTGTAGTAGTAGTGATTGCTGAAAAATGCTTAAGAAAGATGTCTTCAATTTCTTGTTTAGTATCATACCAAATATCAAGAGGACCTTTAATTGCTTGAATATTAGATTTCCTCTTATTAAAATTATCCATTGTATGAAAATAACTTGTATTTCTGTTAGCCTCAGAAATATGTGCACCTGCCTGCTGTATAAAATATTCTTTTTGAATTGTTAACCATTGTTGAAAAGAAGAATTTAATTGCAGAACATCATGTTGAGTAACCGACATGTTTTGGTCATGACAAAGTTGAAGTTGTTGATGAAGAGAATGAATTTGATCTTCAATATTACCAAAAGAGACTTTTTTCCATTTTTGCAGCTCAGTTCTAATAAATTTAAGTTTACAAGAGAACTGATAAGGAGGTGACCCTTGAAAGGATTGATTCCAGCTTTTGTGAATAGTGGTTGAGCAAGATGGCACTTGAAACCAGCATTTATAAAGTTTAAAAGGAGATGATCTACTAGAATTGGGCATGGAATGCAACAAAATAGGGTTGTGATATGATGCAAGAGGTGCAATGTGTTGGAGATGAGCCGTATCATATCTAGTAATCCAAAGGGAGTTCGTAAGAGATCTATTTAATCTAACAAAAGTATGATTATTGCCTGCTCTATGATTCGACCAAGTATAATCAGAACCATGATAACATATATCAATAAGACCTAATTAGTTGACAATATCTCTAATATGTCTAGAATGAGAATTGGTCGAAGGATGGTTACTGTTAGTTTCAGAATCAGTCATTGTGAAATTCAAATCACCGATTAACACCCAAGGAATGTTAACATTATGACTCATGTCTAATAAATACTGCCATTGATCATGATTTTCGGTAGAAATGTTGTCACCGTTCATACAAGTAAGGAGGATATCGGGTTTATGATTATGAGAGGTAATAATGGCATGAATAGTATTATGAGTAGTGTGCATAAGTTGTAAATCAATACCATTTTTCCAAGCAAAAGCAATACCTTCAGAGAGCCTTATAGAAGTATGAAACCAATAATTCGGATATTTAGTATGAGATAAATACATATGCATCTTGGCAGCCTGAGAGTTGGTTTCAGAGATGAAAAAAATATCAAGGTCGTAATGAGTCAAGCAAAATTTAAAATAGTCTCTAGTATGAGGGTTATTAAAACCTTGGCAGTTCCACGAGAAAATTTTCATAATAGCAAACTAGAAGAAAAGAAGAAAAATATTGTAAAAAAAACGAAGAAACATAATACCAAATAAAACAAGTTATAAGAGAGAAATAACTAAAATAAAGAAATAAAAGATTATAAATATAGACCTAAACCCAAGCATCAGTGCGAATCTGAGTTTGTAAAGCCTCAGCAGCTATGTCCTAAACATTAGGCTCAACATTGGATTCTTGACTTTCAATAGGATCTTGAACCATGGTATCAGACTGAGTCGGATCAACAATCATAAGAGTATGACACTGTCTAGTTCTCTCTTTTTTACCACTATTCCCTCCCAAAGCACTAAGAACACTCGGAGATTCATCTTGAGATACATAAGAACAAGTAGAAGTAGCATCATTATCAGTGGCAGTAAAATAAGAGATGTGCATACCATCTAGATGTATAGATTGTATCTGAGTAGGTTGTCTGAGTCTAGTACGACAAGAAGAACCATGCTGAAGGAACAACTGAGATTCCTCTTGAGGATATCTAACTTGAGGAAGAATGGGTTCAACAAAGCCAAAATTTCTAACTGTTTCTTCCATTTGTAACCTCCGAGCTTTCATCTCTTCACAATCATCATCTGAATGATCAACAACTTTTCATTCCTGACAAAAACGATAAGGTTCCTTTTCATAAAAATAACCCACCCATCTGGTAATACCCGCAACACTTGCAGCATAAATTCCAGAGATTAACGGAGTTCTAACATCAATCATAACCAAAGCTCTGCATTTGTTAGAAGTGGGAGGATTTATACCATCTGGTTCTACCAATCTAGTTTAACCAACAATGTTACCGAGAATTCTAAGAATCTCAGGGTAAGAAAATTCAGGTAACAGATTCTTAAACTCAATCTAGTAAAGAGTAACGGTAAAATCCTGTTCATGAAAGTCTATAGTTAGATTCCAAACTTTAAGGACAATTAAATGACCATCTAGATTCCAAGATCCCCCGAATAAAATAAATTCTTTGTCGGAAGAGTTTTGAAATTTGATACTAAAAATATTAGGGTCAAGGGATCTAACTTGCACATACCATTGATAATTTCTTCTAAGATGAGGCGAAATAGCTCTTGCAACACTCTCCGCATCCTGCCATATCATTATACCCGGTGCATACAACTTTCCATCTAAAGAAAATCTCCAATACCTAATACCAGCAAGGATTGCAAAATTAGAGTGAGAGATAACCCTACTAAGAATAGGTTCTTTAGATAATGATGCATCCTCTATTTGTTGAGTAATAAGATTAAGATGGGGTCTAACCATGATACAGGTAAGAGAGTTAGACACAAACATAAGGGAATGAAAGATATTGAGACGATGATGGAATTTATAAACATTTTCAGCAAGAGGTGTCTTAAAGGACGAAACATAGGTTTCCTGAATATGAATATAAGGATGAAAAGTGTTGCAATAAGAGAGAGTATAAAAAGTGAAGATATCCTGAAGAGTAAAAGGATAAAGATGCTCGAGAGAAAAGATTAAATACCCAATCTGATAAACCCAGGTAAAAGTTATTTTGAAGATTAGATCAAACACATAATGATGCACCACTGCGATAAAACAAAATTGATAGATGCAAACTGTTGAGAAGCCAACTTAAATCAATACAATTGATGTAGTGGGACATAGCTGAAATACTGATGTATGGGCAAATAGGGATTACTGAAGATAATCTGCCATTAAAGAGAGACAAACAGAATCATTAAAGGAAAAGAAACAGTAAAGAAAGGAAAAAATGACAAATTGAAAAATTAGGGCAAAAAAAAAAGGGAAATGAGGCAAATTGAAAGCATAATAAATTCAATCAAGTAAAGAATTCAGATAGAAAACAACCATAAGATAAGATTGAAGAGGATGGAATCAGATTAAATCAATAACGAAGATTGAAAAATCAGTTGACTAAGGTTAACTTTTTACTTGACTAATCGCCTCTCTCAACCACATGAACTGAATCTACATGCTTGTTGGCATCAGAATTTTATAAGAATGGGATGTCTTTAACTAGAGGGTACAGAGAAACCTCCACCTACTTGTGAAGAAGATATGGGCATGTATCATTTTTTAGCAACACACTTGGGATTTTATAGTGCGAGATTTAGGCTTGTAGAGACAATGTATCATTTAGGAGGAATCGTGTCTTGGGACAATACCCAAAAACTAGCGGTGAGCAAAAATGCCCAAATCCACATATTTTATTCAAACCAATCTGTATTTTGGCGTGTGGACCCCCAATCTGTTTCTTGACGAATTGGATACGGGTGAATTCGTGAAACCGGTTGTTTTCATCATGTGTTGGACGCGGTGGAACATCACCCATCCGCTGGACACCCGACCCTAAAGATAATGTTAGTATTATACATATACAAATACAAAGTTATTATAGAAAATTGGTATATAATATATAGTTTGTTGTTCAGAAGCATTGAAGATCCTCAATGATATTCCAAAAGTATCAATTTTGGATGATCGGAGGCCTTCATATCAGTAAATATTATAATTTTGGTTGTTGGAAAAACATTGTGATATATATTTTTGTTTATAATTTTTTAGATCCGCAAATACATCAGCATCCAATTCGCCTACCCACGGTTGTCATATCCGACGGATAATAGATTGGACGTAGGTGAAAATCTCAAATCCCCTATTTTTATGGGTTGGGCTCGGGTGATACCAAGTCCGCATCCACCCATTTGTTGCTCACCCCTACCAAAAACATGGGTTCTATGTTTTAGTGATCCTATCATAGGGATAGTGACGAGTGATATCCTAGACATAGTTAGGTTATTATTGATATAATTACATAAATACCCTTGTTCGAGCATTGCTCGGTCGAACTCGCATGCGTTGCTATCTCAAGCATGTTTGTCAATGTTAGTGATCAAAACTATAATGTCTTGATTTCTAGTCTACTATAGATAAGGTCTCGGACTAGGATAGAAAGTGTAGTTGAGCTCAAGAACTCCATAGCGATCATCATACAAGACGAAGGACTACTCAAGGAACCAGTGGATCTTCATCGACTAAAAGGTATATGGAGACTTGAAATTATCTATCACTCAAAAGTCTATTTACTTTATAGCATATTTTGAGACAAAAGTTGTATTACTATATAGACTAAGATTATACACATGTGGTATTTCGAGCTGAGTATATCTCGCTTATCTATTTCTCGAAATATGTGTTGGTAAAGCTTTCGCTTTAGCCAAGTTCATCTTTACCTAGTGACGAAAGTCATGTTATGTTTCAATCACTTTGGAAATGCTTCTGACGAAAAATAGTTTTTGAATAACAACTATATGACGCCCTCTGAGAATGTTTCAATGATTGAAATGAGAGCTTAGATAATATAACCATTGGAGGATATAAGCATTGTTGTGGAAACACATATATGTATAAGTCCTTATTGCTTGAACCAAAGTTTGTGAACTTTGTTGATCAAGCGAAACCGGTGTAGTGCGTGAGATCAGTCCGAGAACTCAGCATACACACTCAGTCCTCGAACCCGAGAATTTCTGCTGGAGTTTGTGAACTCCATCCGAGAACTTGAGTCCACGCACCCAGTCCACGAACTTGAGTAGGTTATGTCTAAAAACGATGTTTGTGAACTTATCTTAATAAACTAAGGAATTCTATTGCAAACCATGGCTTTATAGTTCATGAATCGATTCGAGTGAATCACATCGTTTTTGCTTTGATTGTGTCTTATGTAGTACATAAAGATCTAAGCAATTGAACAACTCTCTAACTAGTTCATTTGAGTCATTTGGACTAGTTATGGTGAAGAAGAATATGGTTGATATGAAAGTTATCGTATGGATAACCATTTGGTTAATTATTGTTGAACCAACTAATGTACAAGTTTGGGTACGGTTACAAAAGCCTAGAAACATGCATTACATGTGTGTGTAACAAGCTATGTTTTCGATATAACGGTCGATAAATATTAGCTTGAATCTAATCATGTTTTCATATAATGGTGAATATTGAATGCTTTGTTAATAAGCTAACATTGATTGCAAACCCTGATTTGAAGACTATATAAGGGAGAACTCTAGAAACTGGGAAACCTCATCCCCACACATTCTGTGTGATACTAGTTGTGCTAAACTAGAGTCGATTCTCCTTTAACGTTTTGTTTTCTTCTTCTAAAACTATGTTAACGACTTAAAGACTTCATTGGGATATTTGTGAAGCCAGACCGATACTACTTTTATCATAGTTATGTGATATGATCTTGTTGTTTCTATCGTACGAGTACAATTGTAATAATTGGCTTGAAATTTCTATCTCCGATAAGCAAGATATAAAAGTAGTCACAAATACTTCTTCTCATCGTTTGTGACTCCATAATATCTTTTTTCGCTGCGTCGATTAAGACTATTTTTAGGTGATTGATAAAACTGAGTTGTTCTTCGGGAATATAAGAATGGTTTTATTGATTGGTTCTTGTTCACCTTGATTTATCAAAAGACGGAACAAAAACTTGTAGGTATATTCATGAGAGACTGATTTATCTATTACTATATACTTTTCTGTGTGATACATATTTTCTTATTAAAGTCTTCGACTTTTTAGCAGCTCTTGGTTGTCGGTGAGATCATCTAAGAGAATCAAGTACATAATATCTTGCTGGGATTAGAGACGTAAGAGCATAATTGTACCTTGGATCAGTATGAGATTGATTGGGGTTCAACTACATTCTAGACCGAAGTTAGCTAGGAGTAGGCTAGTGTATGTAGCGGCTTAATATAGTGTATGTTTAATCTGGACTAGGTCCCGGGGGTTTTCTGCATTTGCGGTTTCCTCGTTAACAAAATTTCTGGTGTATGTGTTATTTCTTTTCTGCGTTATATTTTTTTATATAACTAAAATAATACAGGTTATGTGTTGTTCAATCAATTAGAATATCCGATCTTTTGGGTGTTAATTTAAATTGACTGACACTTGGATATTGGTCTTTGGTACCATCCAAGTTATCTCTCTTTGATAAAGACTCGCAGATTTTTATTTGCTTGAGTAAAGATCAAATTGAGAGATTGAGATAATAACTCTTCGATATATTTTCTATTGATTGAGTTTGAATGTCTAGTTGATTCTCTAGAAAGTATATTGGAGTTTGTCTATACAGATTGCTACTCAAAATATTGGGTGTGGTTGTTAGACGCCCGCTTTTTCAATCGGTATCAGAGTAAGCAAACGCGTTCAAGACCTTACAAGTCTGTGTTTTTAGCGATCTGACTCTATGGACAGAGGTACTATCTCAATAAATGTACCCCCAGTATTCGATGGATCTAATTACTTATGGTGGAAAATTGTTATGAGATATTTTCTTTAAGCACGTGATTTTCAATCATGGGTATATGCTGTTAATGGATATGATCCTCCCGTTGTGGCAGTTGGAAATGTAAATGTTAGAAAGATATTGGTGAATACACCCATGCCGAGATACTTGCTGTAAAGAAAAATTCTGACGATTTAAATGCGATCATACATGCCATTACCCTAAATCTTCAGCACCATGTGTCTAATTGCAATAAGTTGCAAGAAGCTTGGGATATCTTAGCAACCGTATTTGAAGGTAATACCAGTGAGAAGGAAGTTAGGTTTCAAAACCTTAATTCCGATTGGGAAAACCTTCATATGGCAGATGAAGAAACATTTGATGAGTTTAATCACAAAGTGTCTGAAATTGTTAATGCATCTTTTGCATTGGGTAAGACTATTCCTGAAAAGGACATTGTGATGAAAATTCTCAGATTTCCCATCTAGATACGATGCGAAGAATCATTCCATCGTTGAGGGAAATAACCTTGATACTCTCTCCAGAATTACGCTGGTTGGAAAGCTTAAGATCTTTGATCATGAACATTCGTCCAAATCTAAGGATGTTGCGTTCAAAGCAATAAGGACACTAAATTACTTGATAAAAAAAAGTGTATATCTCTGAAGATGATCACTCTAAGACAGATTCATTAGATGAAGATCTTGACAAATTAGTCTCGATGATCACAAGACAGTTTAGGGATCTTCTGTTGAAGAGAAGTAAACGGTTCTCCATAGATAAGCCTAAGGCATCAGTCAAACCTCATAATCATATTCCTCCTAAAAATTGGGATAATGATGAAACTGATGACGAGGATATGTCTCAGTGCTTTAAGTGTAAAAGATTTGGTCATTTTGTAGACGAGTGTCCGAATCGGAGAAAATACACTCGGAACAAAGGTCTTTCTGCAACTTTTGATGAAATGTCTGACAATTATGATTCTAATGAAGACGAGAAATCAAGTGTTGCACTTCTTGGTAAAAATAATGATTTTGATAATTGTAGAAATACATACATCAATCTTGATATTCTTTCAGAAGATAATCCAACTATTCTGGAAGACAAAGTTGACCCATTATTTGGAAACATTGTTTATAATGTTTCAAGTTCCACTGTGTTCCTATCTGCTTGCACATTTCAGAAGCCTGATTTTTATCCAAGTTTGACTTGTTCATATTGTTCATTAAAGGGTCATGAACTTTCAAAGTGTTATAAGTTCAAACACCAACAAAGGCACGTCAACAAACTTTAACGAAGAGCAAATCATTTAGCAAGAAAGCTTAAACTGGCTCAGAAGACTGCTGAGGTATGTAAGATTTTATCTTCGTATAAGAAATTAGTTTCCAAGGATAAACTACGACTATTAGAAAAAGAAAATATGGTCAAATGGTCTTGATAGATAAAGGTCTGTGGATTCCTCTCAAGAGGAAAATGGTGGAAAAATTGTTTTTCACCACAACGCAACTTGATTGTGTTGTGTCTGAAATCTTGTCTTATATGCTTGATTAAAAGAGACAATGATTTTATTTTTCCAGCCTTTAGGAAAAGTTTGTTTCTCTTCTTTTCTTAGTTTTTCTTCTTTTTGTCTATCAAACAAAAGAAAGTGTACTATCGACAATTCTAATCTTCATAGGGTTGAGAGTTGGTCGTGTACGAACCTGTTTAAAGGTTTCGAACCCTACATTCCTTTTTCCTTCTCTAAAACCTCTTTTTATCTCAAGACTACTTGTTGAGTTAATTGTGATTTTCTCTCACAAAGCCATACGGTCATGGAAACTCCAAGTACGATGTATTCTGATGGAAAAGATGGTAATGTGATTGTTAAGCCATCAATCATGAAGGAAAAATAAAAAATCTCCATTGCCTCCAATATTGAAAAGGAAGATAAGGAATGTGAGGAAGCCAAGATCCGTTCCTTCAAATTTTCAAAAGTTTTATGATGTTCTTGAAGTGTTGAATGAGATGCAAAAGGAGATTCAACAAGTAAAGGCTTTTATGTATAAGACTAGTGAGATTCAGAAGGCCATGGTTCAACAACAACAACCAAGAAGGTTTATTGATATAAACTCCTACCTTAATGAACCTTATGTTCCAATGACTATTGACGACAAGGAGTTCGGGGACGATAAAGAATTCTTCAAAGGTCTTATTTCCTAGTAAATCTTCTATTTTTCGTGTTTTAACTAGAAGAATAACTAGTGTTTGGAGTAGCCATTATTGTGATTACACATAGCTATGTCCAAAGTTTTCATCTTCTTGTTTTTAGATTTATTAGTTTAAATTCTAAACTTGTTTGGAAGATGATTTTTGCAGTATTAATCTTTATGGTTTTATATATTGCAATATTGTTATGGGATATGTGTGTTTACGTCCGTGAACTTGATTATACCATACTTTGTCAAAAGTAAATTCGTTCATGAATTGATATGCAAGTATTGATAAAAGAATGATTAGACTTTTGACAAACACAAAAGTTAAGCCTATATTGTCAATTTTTGATGCAAGATAGGTTAAAATCTTTTGTGATTCAAGGATTATGTCTATTGTATGTCATTGTGCAAATGTGATGGAAAAATAGAATGAATCCTTGTGTATTCCGAAGTAATTGGTCTTCCCTGATCCATATTTTGTGTAATACTGTGAGGCTCCGTATTGTGTCTTATGTCGAGCACTAGACAACCAAGTTGATTATTTTTGTGATTAGCTTAGTTGTGTTCCGTAAGGTACTTTATGTCGAGCATATTGAACTAAATTAATCATCTTGTGTGATTATTTAGTTATGACTCCGTAAGTTTTTCTTATGTTTGAGCGCTTTTGACTGGGTTGGTTGTTTTTATGATTAACTTAGTCATCGCTCCATAGATTTTCTTATGTGAGTATAAACGATTAAATTGATTACTTTTGTGATTAGTTTAATTGTGTATTCCGGTTAGATTAATTATGGGTTCTCTTGTGATTAATCTAATTGAGTTTTTAAGTCTCCATAAGTTTACTTGTGTTGCGCATACTTAGTCAAATTAATCATGGTTCACTTACGGTTAATTTGATTGGATATTCTTTTTGGATTCCAAATTCATACTTGTATGATTTTTGTTGAGTTCAAAGAAATCCTTCTTTTCTTTTGAAATTAAGGTCGCTCTTGTTGTTATTTCGGGAATGACATAGTATGGGGGAGAGTTCTTTTGAACTTGTACTTAATTTCCAAATCTTTGTGGGAAGTCCAGCTGTGGAATATTATAGGGTTTATCTTGTATCTTTATAAACTCCTTGATGAATGCATTTAGCTTCGGCTTTATGATTTCATCTAAACAAGATGATATACATTTACCTTTGGTCATGAAATGTCTCTTACGGAAATTTCATTAGGATCCCGTTCTTGTACCTTTGCCAATTTTATTGACAAAAAGGGGGAGAATTAATATGTTGTTCATAATACAAATACATATAGTTTTCAGATCATTATGTAAGTGGAAGTGGTTTCCATGTGAGATGGAGTATTGACTAAGGGGGAGTGACATATCACCATAGTATTATTGTTAAAATTCTGATGCAATTGGACATTGACGCTGTGTAATGATACTATGACACTGTATAACAATGATTGAGAACTCTTGTTTTCTCATTGTTATAGCTATGGATTTTCAACAACGATGATGCTAAACTTAAAAACTTTGGGATCATTTGACTACTTGGAAGTGACGAAGATTTCGAGTAATGTTGAAGATTCGACATGTGGAATAGGAGCTACCAAGTTTATTTATATATTTTTTGTATTCCATATGTATTAATAGTTTTGCCACTAAAATTGACAAATTGGGAGATTATTAGAGCATTGCTCGGTCGAACTCGCATGCGTTGCTATCTCAAGCATGTTTGTCAATGTTAGTGATCAAAACTATAAAGTCTTGATTTCTAGTCTATAATAGCTAAGGTCTCGGACTAGGATAGAAAGTGTAGTTGAGCTCAAGAACTCCACGACGATTATCATACAAGATGAAGGACTACTCAAGGAACCAATGGATCTTCATCGACTAAAATGTATGTGGAGACTTGAACTTATCTATCACTCAAAAGTCCATCTACTCTATCTCCTATCTTGTGAAAAAAGTCGTATTACTATATAGACTAAGATTATACACATGTGGTATTTCGAGATGAGTATATCTCGCTTATCTATTTCTCGAATATGTGTTGGTAAAGCTTTCGCTTTAGCCAAGTTCATCTTTACCTAGTGACGAAAGTCATGTTATTATTTCAATCATCTTTGAAAATTGCTTTGATGAAAAATAGTTTGTGAATGACAACTATATAACATCCTCTAAGAATGTTTCAATGATTGAAATAAAGAGTTTAGAACAATATAACCATCTTGGAGGATATAAGCATTGTTGTGGAAACACATATATGTATAATTTATTGCTTGAACCAAAGTTTGCAACTTTGTTGATAAATGGTTGATGAAACTAGGTGTAGTGCATGAGCTCTTGGCGAAAGTTCACGACCATGGAGCTAAGTTTGGAAATCAAAACCAACTCAATCGAGAACCCATAACCATCGATACTAGACAAATTTCACGAACCCGAGAATTTATCTTTGGAGTTTGTGAACAAAACAAACTTGAGTTGCGAACTTTAGTAAGTTATGTCTAAAAATGATGTTTGTGAACTAATTTTAATAAATAAAAAGGAATGCAATTTGCAAACCTTGGATTTATAGTTCATGAATCGATTCGAGTGAATCAAATCGTTTTTGCTTTTTGTCTTGTATACTTCATAAAGATCTAAGCAATTGAACAACTCTCTAACTAGTTTATTTGAGTCATTTGAACTAGTTATGGTGAAGATGAATAAGGTTGATATGAAAGTTATCATATGGATAACCAATTGGTTAACTATTGTTGAATCAACTAATGTACAAGTTTAGGTACGTTACACAAACCTATAAACGTGCATTTCATTTGTGTATAACAAGCTATGTTTTCGATCTAACGGTTGATAAATATTATCTTGAATCTAATAAGGCATTCATCTAATGGTAAATATTGAATGCTTTGTTAGTAAGCTAACATTGATTGCAAACCCTGATTTGAAGACTATATAAAGGAGAACTCTAGCAACTGGGAAACCTAATCCCCACACATTCTGTGTGATACTAGTTGTGCTAAACTAGAGTCGATTCTCCTTTAACCTTTGGTTTTCTTCTTTTAAAACCAGGTTAACGACTTAAAGACTTCATTGGGATTGTGAAGCCAGACCGATACTACTTTTATCGTAGTTGTGTGATCTGATATTGCTGTTTCTATCGTATGAGTACAATTGTAATAATTGGCTTGAGATTTCTATCTCCGATAGGCAAGAAATAAAAGTAGTCACAAACACTTCGTCTCATCATTTGTGACTCCACGATATCTTTTTTCGCCGCGTCAATTAAGATTATTGTGATTTGATTGATAAAACTGAGCTCTTATTCGGGAATATAAGTCTAGTTTTATTGATTGGTTCCTGTTCACCTTGATTTATCAAAAGACGGAACAAAAACTTGTAGGTATATTCGTGGGATACGGATTTATCTATTACTGTAGACTTTTTTGTGTGATACAAAATTTTTTATTAGAGTCCAGACCGAAGTTATCTTGGAGTAGGATAGTGTCTGTAGCGTCTTAATACAATGTATGTTTAATCTGGACTAGATCCCGGGGTTTTTCTGCATTTGTGGTTTCCTCGTTAACAAAATTCTAGTGTCTGTGTTATTTATTTTCCGCATTATATTTTTTTATATAATTGAAATAATACAGGTTGTGTGTTGTTCAATCAATTAGAATATCCGACCTTTTGGTTGTTGATTTAAATAGATTGACACTTGGATATTGGTCTTTGGTACCATCCAAGTTATCTCTCTTTGATAAAGACTCGTATATTTCTATTTGCTTGAGTAAAGATCAAATTGAGAGATTGAGATAATAACTCTTCGATATATTTTCTATTGATTGAGTCTGACTGTCTAGTTGAATATCTAGAAAGTATATTGGAGTTTGTCCATACAGAGTGCTAATCGAAATATTGGGTGTGGTTGTTAGACTCCCACTTTTTCAACCCTTCCACTAAGTTAGTTACTAAATCTGACATTATCACTCCTATTCAAAAATAAAATTCAATTTCGGTTTATTATTCTCTTTCTCTATTATCAGCTGAACACCTTCCCTCAAATTTAATATCTAACTTTAGTCGTCAATTAATCGTCGATTCACAATAATTTGATTATCGATAAAACCCAACTACGATATGATCATTAGTTATAATGAAGTAGTATGTTAGAGGTAGGATACCCGATTCGGGGAGTTGCATCTCTAGCAACTCAACCTTGGGGGTTTTGAAGAAGAATGAGTTGAAAAAGAAAGTGGATTGATTGATGTTAGAGAGTGAAAAACCAAACCATGATTGTTCGCAATAATATATTAGAAGGTATCTTCCACAAACTCATAACTTGTTTTCTTGATTTTGATTGATAGATTAAGGTGAGTTCGAATAAAAAACTAGGGTTACATGGTAGTTACAGACAAAGATTCGGCTGATAACTCTTTTGTAAAAGGTTTAAGTACTTATTAAAAATGCGGGGGTCTAACAACGACATCCAATATTTCTCTTAGCAATATGTATGGACAAACTCCAATATAATTCCAATAGAATCAACTAGACAGTCAGGCTCAATCAATGGAAATATATCAAAGATTTATATCTTTGTTTCACAATGTAATCAGCAAATCAAACAGATAGAAATCCGTGAGCCTGATTATTATGTGAAACAACTTGAACGGTACCAAAGACCAATGTTCAGGTGTCAATCAATTTATATCAACAACCAAAGGTTGGATTATATAATTGATTGAACTACATACAACCTGTGATATTTCAATCATATAAAAAATATAATGCGGAAAATAAATAACACAGACACCTGAAATTTTGTTAACGAGGAAACTGCAAATACAGAAAAACCCCGGGACCTAGTCCAAATTTGAACACCACACAATATTAAGCCGCTATAGACACTAGCCTACTATAAGTTAACTTCGGACTGGAATATAGTTGATCCCTAACCAATCTCACACTGATCAAGGTACAGTCGCGTTCCTTATGCCTCTGAATCCCAGCAGGACTATACGCACTTGATTCCCTTAGCTGATCTCACCAACAACTAATAGTTTCTACGACCCAAAGTCGAAGACTTGATAAACCAATATGTCTCACACAGAAAAGTCTATTGAATAGATAAATCAGTTTCCCACAGAAATACCTAAGAGTTTTTTTTTCCTTATTTTGATAAATCAAGGTAAATAGGAACCAATTGATATACCGAACTTATATTCCCGAAGAACAACCTAGTACTATCAGTCACCTCACAATAATCTTAATCGTATGGTAGCGAAACAAGATATTGTAGAATCACAAACGATGAGAGGAAGATGTTTGTGACTATTTTTTATCTTGATTATCGGAGAATAAATCTCGAGCAAATCTTAGAGAAGATAGTACTCAATCACGATAGAAAACAACAAGATCAGAACACGCAACTACAGAGAAATAGTTGGGTCTGGCTTCATAATCCCAATGAAGTCTTTAAGTCGTTAACCTACAGGGTTTTGGAGAAAACATAAGGTTAAAGGAGAATCGACTCTAGTCGCAACTAGTATCACACAACTAGTATCTCTTTTATATATTCTTCAAATCAGGGTTTGCAATCAATATTACCTTGGTAACAAAGAATTCAATATTCATCGTAAGATGAAAACCTGATTAGACTTAAGCTAATATCTTTCAACTGTTAGATCGAACTTAACTTGTTATACACAAATGAAAAGTGACTTCATTTAGATATGAGTAATCATACCTAAACAGGTGCACCTTGTTGGCTCAACAATAGTTAAACGAAGTTAGCCATATAAACATTTTCATATCAACCTTATTCATCTTAACCATATAATTAGTTCAAATGACTCAAATGAAACTAGTTCTAGATTGTTCAATTGTTTATATTCTCATAGAAGTATACAAGACACAATTGAAGAAAAATCGATTTTGATACACTCGAATCAATTCATGAACATTATAGTCACGGTTTGCAAAAGATTGCATTCCTTATTATATAAATGTATTAGTTCATGAACAAACCGATTTTATAACATAAATTTCTCAAGTATGCGAATGGGTACGCATACCTAAGTGGCTGGACCAAGTTTGGGTTCTCCAGTATGCGAACGGGTACGCATACCATCCAACCTCAGTTAAATTCCGGAACTTGAAACTCATGCCAGTACGCATACCAGTATGCATACTAAGTTCCCGGACTTTCATAAACCAACCAGTACGCATAGTATGCATACTATGGTTCCCGGACTTGGAATATCTTGCAACAATTAGAATACAAGTACACATACTGTGTTATATCCAATCATGGTTATTTGTTTTAAACTCCCATTTAAATCATTGAAACATTCTTAGAAGACGACAATAGCTGTCTCACACAAACTATTAGCTTCAAAGCAATTTTTAAGTGATCGAATGATCAATATGAAACATTTCGAGTCTACATCAAATGATTGTCTCACACAAATCATGTAAGATATTACTCGGCGATTTTCACATGATCATCTTTTGACTTTCGTCAAGAATATAAGATGAACTTGGTTAAAGAGAAAGCTTACCAACACATATTTCGAGAAATATGTAAGCACGCGAGTTAAACTCAGCTCGAAATATCAAATGTGTATAATTGAAGTCTATATATACGACTTTTGTCTCAAATAGGAGATAGAGTAGATAGACTTTTGGGTGATAGATGAGTTCAAGTCTCCACATACCTTTGTTGATGAAGTTCCACAAGATCCCCTTAGTAGTTCTTCGTCTTCAATCGATGAATGCCGTGAAGTCTAAATCTCAACTACACTTTCTATCCTAATTAGAGACTTAACTATAAGTAGACTAGAAATCAAGACTTATAGTTTTGGAAACTAAACTTGACAACAAGCTTGAGATAGAAACGCTTTCGAGTTCGACCGAGCAGTGCTCTAACAATTATCATCCAAACTTATCATTATTATTTAGTTTATGAAAAGTTCAGCTGAAAATATGCTTACCATAGAAATAATTAGCAGCCGATTTTTTATACTTTTTATGTTAAATATGCAAGCCATAAAGTTTGGCTGATTAAAAAAAAAAAAAGGTTAGCCAAACTTTTATATACTTTGTAGGCTGAAAACACAATTTAAAAGTTCAGCTCATGTATAATTATGGAAGTAGACTTGCAAAACTTGTTTCGTAGTTGAAAGGAAACAAATGGTTTGGTTGTCCGATTCCTACTGGGGTTCCCTAGCAAGACCGATCCATATTATATTTTCGGTTTTTTATATACACTTTAGGGTTTACATGGAATTCGGAATATGAGTTGCAATTTAGGAAGTTTATTATGTCAACATAATGACTAAATTAGATAATCCTAGATACTCAAGGTGAAATCCCAAACCGAAATATTTGAAAATCGTTTATTAGGTTTTCGAATTTATATGTCTTTACTTTCCCAGCAAGTAAGGCATATCTCTGGAAAATATATTAGTAAGTACACTTGTATGCTAGCTAATACTGAGTTGTCATCCATGACAGATTTCGATATATTAGTTGGAATTAGACAAACCGGTATCTATTGCATATCCTTTGATATTTCCAGTTATGGAAATTCATTCGTATCCAAACTACCTTGGTCTATAAATAGTGAAGTTTCTTCTTCTTACAAAATTATCCCGACATACGACTTCATTTTGTAGTCAGTGTGATAGCCAACTGTTAGTATTATTGTAATATTATCTTTGAGAAGAAAGTAACCTAATTAAGAGAAATCTCTTACCCCCGCTTTTTAAAGTCTTCAGTGGGATTAGTAAGTATCTAGAAGTACCGTCAGCGGGAAACTAGAATCGTATTGTTATTTTAGTTTTTAATTATTAATTTGATTGACTAATGGTAGTTGAGCCTTGATAATCACTAGTTTGTTTATTTTGTGGTCCTTTTCTTATGATATATAAGGTCAGTCGAACTAGATCAAGGATCGACAAAGTTCAAATATGTGTTTATCTGAAGATAGTCTTGTGATCATCCATTGTTAACAGACTCTTCTGTGCGTGATTGATTAGAAGGGAACCAATTTATTTTTGTAGGTACATTGAAGACCGAAGATTTGAGTACATGAATATTTCTTATTGGATTTGATCTTTGGGATATACTTTGTGCACACTTGATTGGATGGGATCCAACATAGCTTGTCTATCTTGATAGACATCTTATAGATTATTGTAGAGATCAACGATCTATCTTTGGTGGTCTTCTTCAGGATTCAAATATGATAGATTGAGCTAAGATCTGATTATCTTGATAATATAGATCTTAGTTGATCTGAACCGATATAAAGGATTTATATTACTTAAATGAAAGAGCCTTTGTATAACTCAACAAATAATCTCTGATTCAGCTAATGAGATTTAGAGTGGTAAAAGTTTTCATAGCGGTTGAAGCAACTTAAGATAGTGGAATCTATCTTAAAATTCATGCGGGTTAATCAGATTGGTAGTAGGCATAGGGATACTGAAGGAACTAGGTAACTTGGAGTTATTTTACTTGGTCTCAACTATACGGAGTTGGTAGTAGTCTTTGTATAGCGGCTTAATTATGAGAGTATTCAAAACTAGACTGGATCCCTCGGTTTTTCTACATTTGCGAATTTCTCATAAAAAAAATCTTATGACGTGTTATTTACTTTACTTTCACATTATTTATCTTGTCTTTATAATTAAAGTAAATACACTTGTACGTTAATCAAAACACTTGGGTTGATCCCTATTAAGATTCAGTTTCAGACTTATATTATATACCAAGTGTACACCTTGTGGTTGTATCTTCTCGACAGTCTATATCTATAGTTGATAGACACATTTTTTTGTCTCATTTGATCTCAATTGTCTATTTCCTAAGTACAAAAATAAGTACCTATTTTTGTACTTATTTTGATATTTTATTTCTTTATAGGTGTTTTTGAAGAAATAAATTTTTTTGGAAAAATCGGTTCAAAAAGTGATATTTGCACACTCAGGAAAAATTACTAAAGGCTCCACAAAAAAGTGTTAAAGGAACCTAAAGAAATTGATAAATGCACCCAAGAATTAGATAAGGGCACCCCCATTACTATATGCACTCGTCTCCTTCATCTTCCTTTTGAAAGTGATTTTGGAAGGAATATTTCAGAAAAGAATTTTGGATTTATTTTGATTATCTTGTCTCACTAAAAAATGGGAAGAATATATTACGGGAATTGATTAGAATATCTTGTTTTATTAAACAGGGAGGAAAGAATATTTTTCGGGATTTTATGTATTAATTTTGGTAGATGCATGTTGCTTGCGAGTGTTTAACTCCATTTGATACGTTCAACAACATGGTGGCGTATGTTTGTTGCTAGAAAGACGCGTGAGGGGGGGAAAAAGGAGAAAAAATATTCTCGAAATGGCAGGGAATAAAAGAAGATTATTTTTAGTTTATTGTCGAGAGTTTGGAGTCTGTTGGTATAAACAAGATATTGGGGAGTCAGAAAAGGGACATGGAGTGATTGGAGAGTTTTTAGAGCCATCAACGGTAGTTCTTAGGGTTTTTATTATTTTTCTTTTCTTTACTTTTGTAATGAGGAGTTTAGAAATTTATTTTTCTTTATTCTTTTTAGTTTTTCATTCTTGTAAAAATGGAGGGCTAACTTTTGTCGGGAAACCGAGGTTTCGTTAATCTCGAACCGGCATGTTTTCGTAAAACTCAATTCCATGACACATCCTACTTTAGATAAATAGATCCAATCCGCCTCTTACATCTTTAGATTAGCATGATCGCATAATACTAGCACGAATATATGATCAATACGATATGGACAATCACACACGAAACAATGATTACGTGGTTCACCTACCATTTGTAGGCTACATCCACATCCAAAACCACCCCGAGAATCTTTCATTATCATAACAAGTTATTACATCGACACTTTATATAATCAACCTATTAGAGCATTGATCGGTCGAACTCGCAACCGTTTTTAACTCAAACTTGTTGTCAAGTTTAGTTGCCAAAACTATAAGTCTTGATTTCTAGTATACTTATAGCTAAGTCTCGGACTAGGATAATAAGTTTAGTTGAGCTATAGACCCCACAACGTTCATCATGCAAAGACGAAGAACTACTCAAGGAACTGGTGGATCTTCATCGCCAAAAAGGTATGTGGAGACTTGAACTTATCTATCACTCAAAAGTCTATCTACTATATCTCCTATCTTGGGAAAAAAGTTGTATTGCTATATAGACTTCAATTATACACATTTGCTATTTCGAGACGAGTTTATCTCACTTATCTATTTCTCGAAATATGTGTTAGTAAGCTTTCGCTTTGGCCAAGTTCATATTTACAAGTGATGAAAGTCATGTTGATTATTTCAATATCTTGAAAATTTCTTTGATGAAAAATATTGTGTGAATAACCTCTATTTAACATCCTATAAGAATGTTTCAAATGGTTGAAATAAAGAGTTTAGAACATGTAACCATCTTTGGATATAAGCATATAATGTGTTCTCACATTAGTGTATAAGTCCAAAATCGGGAACCAAATGTATGCATACTTGTGTATGTACTAAATGGTTGATGGAGACTGGGTAAGTATGCGTACCCATAAGCATACTGGCGTAAGTTCACGACCGTGAACTCTGCTGAGTTTGGAAATCAAAACCAACTCAATAAGGTTACCTAAGTATGCGTACTCATACGCATACTGGCGGAAAGTTCACGTCCGTGAATTTCTGGTGAGTTTGGAAACCAAAACAAATTCAAATACGGTTACTTAAGTACGCATACCCGTACACATACTTAAGTGTGTTACTTTATAAAATTGGTTTGTTCATGAACTAAAACATTTATATATTAAGGAATGAAATTTGCAAACCGTGGATATAATTTTCATGAATCGATTCGAGTGAACCAAAACCAATTTTTCTCTTGTATACTTCTATAAGATCTAAGCAATTGAAAAACTCTCGAACTAGTTCATTGAGTCATTTGAACTAGTTATGGTGAAGATGAATAAGGTTGATATGAAAGTGCTCATATGTCTAACCATTGGTTAACTACTGTTGAACCAACTAGGTGTACACGTTTAGGTACATCTCAAACCTAAATGATGTATATTTCATTTGTGTATAACAAGCTAAGTTCGATCTAACGGTTGAAAGATATTAGCTTGAATCTAATCAGGTTTTCATCTAATGGTGAATATTGAATGCTTTGTTACTAAGGTAAGTTACATTGCAAACCCTGATTTGGAGACTATATAGAGGAGAACTCTAGCAACTGGGAAACATAATCCCCACACCTTTTGTGTGATACTAGTTGTATAAGCTAGAGTAGATTCTCCTTTAACCTTAGGTTTCTATCGAGACCATGTAGGTAAACGACTTAAAGACTTCATTGGGATTGTGAAGCCAGACACAACTATTTTCTCTGTAGTTGCATGATATGATCTTGTTGTTTCTATCGTGATTGAGTGCAATCGTAATATTGGCTTGAGATTATTTTCTTTGATAAGCAAGATATAAAAGTAGTCACAAACATCTTCGTTTCATCGTTTGTGATTCCGCAATATCTTGTTTCGCTAGTCGATTAAGATTATTTTGAGGTGATTGATAATTCTAGGATGTTCTTCGAGAATATAAGTCCGGGTTATCCATTGGTTCCTGTTCACCTTGATTTATCAAAAGACGAAACAAAACTCGTAGGTATTTCTGTGGGAGACAGATTTATCTATTCTTGTAGACATTTTTGTGTGATACAAATTTGTATATTAAAGTCTTCGACTTTGGGTCATATCAACTCTTAGTTGTCGGTGAGATTAGCTAGGGGAATCAAGTGTGTAGTATCCTACTGGGATCATAGACTTAAGGAGTGCAACTGTACCTTGGATCAGTGTGGGATTGATTTGGGTTCCAACTACAGTTTAGACCGAAGTTAGTTTGTATTAGGCTAGTGTCTGTAGAGGCTTAATACAGTGTGGTGTTCAATATGGACTAGGTCCCAGGGTTTTTCTGCATTTACAGTTTCCTCGTTAACAAACCTTCTAGTGTATGTGTTATTTCTTTTCCGCATTATATTATGATGTATAAAATAAATATCACAGGTCGTGCGTTTGTATCGATCAATTAGTAAACCAACCTTTGGTTGTTGATTGAATTTGATTGATCCTTGAACATTGGTCTTTGGTACCGTTCAAGTTTATTTCTCTTATATTCAATCAGACTTGCAGATTTCTATTTGTTTGAGTTGGGATTGAATCGAGAAATTGAGATATAACTCTTTGATATACTTTTTTTATTAGGATTGTATCTGACTGTCTAGTTGATTCTCTTAAAAGTATATTGGAGTTAGTCCATACAGATTGCTAAGCGAAATATTGGGTGACGTTGTTAGACCCCCGCTTTTTCAATTGGTATCGGAGCAGGAAAAAACGTATAAGACCTTAGAAGTATGTGTTTGTAAGTGATCTAACTCTATGGACAAAAGTGATATCTCTATAAAAGTACCACCATTCTTCGATGACTCAAATTACTTGTGGTGGAAATTTTCTATTGAAAAAGAGGGGGTCTAACAACCACACCCAATATTTTGATTAGCAATCTGTATAGACAAACTCCAATATACTTTCTAGAGAATCAACTAGACAGTCAGACTCAATCAATATAAAATATCTCAAGGAGTTATTATCTCAATCTATCAATTTGATTTACTCAAGCAAATACAATATGCGAGTCTTTATCAAAGAGAGATAACTTGGATGGTACCAAAGACTAATATCCAAGTGTCAATCAATTTAAATCAACAACCAAGAAGGTCGGATATTCTAATTGATTGAACAACGCACAACCTGTATTATTTAAATTATATAACAAAATATAATACGGAAAAGAAATAACACAGACACAAGAAATTTGTTAACGAGGAAACCTCAAATGCAGAAAAACCATGGGACTTAGTCCAGATTAAACATACACTGTATTAAGCCGCTACAGACACTAGCCTACTCCAAGATAACTTCGGTCTGGACTGTAGTTGAACCCCAACCAATCTCACACTGATCCAAGGTATAGTTATGCTCCTACACCTCTGATCCCAGCAGGATACCGCACTCTTGATTCCCTTAGATGATGTCACCCACAACCAAGAGTTGCTACGACCCAAAGTCGAAGACTTTAATAAACAAATTTGTCTCACACAGAAAAGTCTACAAGGATAGATAAATTCGTCTCCCAGGAATAAACCTATGAGTTTTGTTCCGTCTTTTTATAAATCAAGGTGAATAGGAACCAATTGATAAAACCATACTTATATTCCCGAAGAACATCTCAGATTAATCAATCACCTCACAATAAACTTAATCGACGCAACGAAGAAGATTATGGAGGAATCACAAAAGATGAGACGAAGTATTTGTGACTACTTTTATATCTTTCATATCGGATATAGAAATCTCAATCCAATTATTACAATTGTACTTGTATGATAGAAACATCAATATTAGATTACACAACTGCGATAAAAGTAGTATCGGTCTGGCTTCATAATCCCAATGAAGTCTTTAAGTCGTTAACTTGGTTTTAGAAGAAGAAAACCAAAGGTTAAAGGAGAATCGACTCCAGCTTAGAAAATTAGTATCACACAGAATGTGTGGGGATTAGGTTTCCCAGTTGCTAGAGTTCTCCCTTATATAGTCTTCAAATCAGGGTTTGCAATCAATGTTAGCTTAGTAACAAAGCATTCAATATTCACCATTAGATGAAAACCTGATTATATTCAAGCTAATATTTATCAACCGTTAGATCGAAAACATAGCTTGTTATACACACATGTACTACATGTTTCTAGGCTCGTGTAACCGTACCCAAACTTGTACATTAGTTGGTTCAACAATAGTTAACCAAATGGTTAGCCGTATGATAAATTTCATATAAACCATATTATTCTTCACCACAACTAGTCCAAATGACTCAAATGAACTAGTTGAGAGTTGTTCAATTTCTTAGATCTTTATGTACAACACAAGACACAATTGAAGCAAAAATTATGTGATTCACTCAAATCGATTTAGGAACTATAAGGCAAGGTTTGCAATATCATTCCTTAGTTTGTTAAGATAAGTTCACAAATATCGTTTTTAGACATAACCTACTCAAGTTCACGGACTGGATTCGCGGACTTAAGTTCCCAAATGGAGTTCACAAACTCACTCAGAAATTCTTAGTCGAGAACTTCCGCCAGTTTGCGGACTGGGTTCACGGACTGAGTTCGCGGACTGAAGCTCACGCACTACGCCGGTTTTACTTGATCAACAAAGTTCACAAACTTCGGTTCAAGCACTAAGGACTTATACATATATGTGTTGCCACAACAATGCTTATATCCTCTAATAGTTATATTGTCTAAACTCTCATTTCAATCATTGAAACATTCTCAGAGTGCGTTATATAGTTGTTATCCATAAACTATTTTTCGTCAGAGTAATTTCCAAAATGATTGAAACATAACATGACTTTCGTCACTAGGTAAAGATGAACTTGGCTAAAGCGAAAGCTTTACCAACACATATTTCTAGAAATATATAGGCGAGATATACTCAGCTCGAAATATCATATGTGTATAATCTTAGTCTATATAGTAATACGACTTTTGTCTCAAAATAGGAGATAGAGTATATAGACTTTTGAGTGATAGATAAGTTCAAGTCTTCACATACCTTTTAGTCGATGAAGATCCACTGGTTCCTTGAGTAGTCCTTCGTCTTGTATGATGATCGCCATGGAGTTCTTGAGCTCAACTACACTTTCTATCCTAGTCCAAGACCTTAGCTATAGTAGACTTAGAAATTAAAGACTTTATAGTTTTGATTACTAATATTGACAAGCATGCTTGAGATAGCAACGCATGCGAGTTCGACCGAGCAATGCTATAACAACTATACGTGCCTTTCTTCAAGCGTGTCATTTTCAATCATGGGTTTATATAGTTAATGGCTATGATGCTTCTGTTGTGGTAGTAGGAGATGCGACCATACCTAAATATATTGGTGCATATGACGCTGCTGAGATACTTGATGCAAAGTAAAATTCCGAAGGTTTGAATGCCATCATACATGACATTACCTCAGATTTTCAGCACCATGTGACTTCGTGCACCCGTTCTAAAGATGCTTGGGATATCTTAGAAATAGTATTTGAAGGGAATACCAGTGAAAAGGAAGGCAGGCTTCAAAACCTAAATTCCGATTGGGAAAACCTTCATATGGCAGATGAAGATTCATTTGATAAGTTTAATCGGAAAGTGTCTGAAATTGTTACTGCATTCTTTGCATTTGGTAAGACTATTCCTGAAAAGGACATTGTGATAAAAATTCACAGATCGCTGCCATCTAGATACGGTTCCAAGAAGCATGCATTGTTGAAGGAAATAACCTTGATGCTCTCTCCAGAAATACGTTGGTTGGGAAGCTAAAGATCTTTGATCATGAACACACATCCAAAACCGGAAAGGATATTGCCTTTAAAGCACAAAAGAACACTAAATTACTTGATAAAAGTAAAAGTGCTTGCGTCTCAGAAGATGATCTTTCTGAGGATGATTCATCAGATGAAGACCTTGACAAGTCAGTCTTGTTGATCACAAGACAGTTTAGATATCTTCTAGTGAAAAGAAGTAAACGGTTCTCCAGAGACAAACCCATATCTTCAGTTAAACCTCACAATCGCATTCCTCCTAAAAACATGGATTCTGACGAGGCTGATGACGAGGATATTCCACAGTTCTTTAAGTGTAAATTTTTTGGTCATTTTGCAAATGAGTGTCCAAATCGAAAGAAATACACTGGAAACAAAGGTCTTTCTGCAACTCTTGATGAAATGTCTGACAACTATGATTCTAATGAATATGAAAAGTCAAGTGTTGCACTTCTTTGTGAAAATATTGATTTTAATAATTGTAGCAATACATACATCAATCTTTATATTCTTTCAGAAGATAACTCAACCAATTTGGAAGAAAAATATAACATTTCCGTTGGAAACTCTTTGTCTAATTTTTCAGGCTTTACTATGTGTCTAGCATCTTGCATATCTCGGGGTACCTGAATCATATTCCAACTTGACATGCTCATATTGTTCGCTCAAGGGCCATGAACTGTCAAAGTGTTTCAAGTATAAACACAAACTGAGGCATGCCAACAAACTTCAACGAAGAGAAAATCGATTAGCAAACAAGCTCAAACTTTTTCAAAAAAACTATGAGGTATGTAAGATTTTATCTTCATCAAAGAAGTTAGTTTACAAGGATATGCCAAGACCACTAGAGAAAAGAGTATGGTCTAAACATTCTAATAGACAGGGTTCAATGAATTTCGTTCAAAGAAATCATGGTGGACATATTTTTGTTCACCGCAACACAACTTGATTGTTCTGTTTGGTGCATCTTGTATCATGTGCCTGGTCAAAAGAGACAAGATTGTGCACACCGTAGGCTTTAGGAAAAGAATGTTTTTGTTTTCTCTCTTTTCTTAGCTTTGTTGTGTTTCAAAAGACTGGAATTCATGCCGCTTTCCATATTTAATTGATAATGGAAAGGACTTTCCTTTTTAATCAATAAAAGAGGGTTAAAATTGACAATTCTGCCTTTTATAGGGTATGAGTTACGCGTACATGAATCCTTTAAGTGTATAAAGGTTTCGTAACCCTACATTCCTTTTTTATTCCATGAAACTATTTTTATCTTAAGACTGCTTGTTGAGACTTAAGTTGTGATTTCCTCTCACAAACCCATACACATATGGATACTCCAAGCATCATGTCTTCTGATGGAAAAGATGTTAATACGATTGTTAAGCCATCAATCATGAAGGAAAAAGAAAGATCTCCATTACCTCCAACTTTAAAAAGAAAAAGAAGGAATGTGAGGAAGCCAATAGCTGTTTCTTCAAATTCTCAGAAGTTTTCTGATGTTCTTGAAGAGTTGAAGGAAACAAGGAAGGAGATTCAACAAATAAAGGCTTTTGTTATGAGAACTCTTAAAATTCAGAAGGCCCTGGTTAGACATCATCAACCTAGAAGGTTTGTTGAAATTGACTCATATCTTCACGAACCGTATGTTCCAATTATTATTGACGACAATAAGTTCGGGGACGATAAAGAACTTTTTAGAGGTCTCTATGTCTAGGAAACTTCTTATGAGAATTTATTCTTGTGTTTTAAGAAGGATAACTAGGGTTTGGAATAGCCATTATTGTGATTACACATAGCTATGCACAACGTTTTCATCTTCAAAGTTTTTAGATTTATTTATTTAAATTCTAAAGTTTGTTTGGAAGATGATTTTGCAGTATTAATCTTTACGGTTTTATATATTGCAATTTGTTATGGGACATGTGTGTTTGCGTCCGTGAACTATGATTGTCCTATACATGGTCAAAAGTTAAGTCTTTCATATGTCGATATGCATGTATTGACAAAATAATGAATGAACTTTTGACAAACAAAAGATAAGTCTTTTATGTCATTATGCAAATAGTGATGGAAGAAAGGCTGAGCTTTTGTTTACAAAGATTAAGTCTATTATATGTCATTGTGCAAATAGTGATGAAAGATAGAATAAAACTTCGTTTATTCCGCAGTATTGATCTTCCCCGATCCATATTGTTTTTATGTATATATTGTGCGGCGCCGTAAGTTTTCTTATGTTGAGCATTTTCCAATTAGATTGACCATGGGTTCTCTTGTGATTAATTTAGTTGAGTATTCCGGTTGAATTAATCATGGGTTCACTTGTGGTTAATTCATTTGAGTATTTTGGATGCAAATTCATATTTTTATGAGATTTGTTAATGTCCAAAGAAATCCTTCTTTTCTTGTGAAAGTAAGGTCTCCATTGTTGTTCTTTCGGGAATGACATTTTATGGGGGAGAGTTCTTAATTGAACTTGTGCTTAATTTTCAAATCTTTGTGGGGAGTGCGGCTGTGGAATATTATAGGGGTTATCTTGTATCTTTATAAACTCCTTGATGAATGAGTTTCGGCTATATGATTGCATCTAAAAAGTTTATATGTGCTTTCTTTAGTTCATTAAGTGTCTTTATGGAAATTTCATTAGGATCCCACTAGTTTTCATACCTTTGCCAATTTTATTGACAAAAAGGAGGAGAATTAATGTGTAGTTCACACTACAAATACATATGGTTTTCGGATCATTATGTAAGGGGGAGTGGTTTCATGTGAGATGAAGTATTGACTAAGGTGGAGTGATACATATCACCATATTATTGTTGTCAAAGTTGTGATACAATTGAACTTTGATGTTGTGTAACAATACTATGACACTGTGTAACAATGATTGAGAGCTTTAATTTTTTTTTCTCATTATTATGGCTATGGATCTTCAACAATGGTGATGCTGATTTGAATATCTTTGGAATCACTAGAGTACTTGGAAGTGACGAAGATTTCGAGTAATGTTGAAGAACCAATGAGATCATGCATGTGGAAGAGAAGCTGTAGAGTTAATTTATTTTGTATTTCATATGTATTGATAGTTTTGTCACTAAAATTGACAAAGGGGGAGATTGTTAGAGTATTTCTCGGTCGAACTCGCAAGCATTGCTATCTCAAGCTTGTTGTCAAGTTTAGTTTCCAAAACTATAAGTCTTGATTTCTAGTCTACTTAAAGCTAAGTCTCGGACTAGGATAGAAAGTGTGGTTGAGGTCTAGACTCCACGACGTTCATCATGCAAAGACGAAGAACAACTCAAGGAACTGATGGATCTTCATCGACAAAAAGGTATGTGGAGACTTGAACTTATCTATCACTCAAAAGTCTATCTACTCTATCTCCTATCTTGAGACAAAAGTCGTATTGCTATATAGACTTCGATTATACACATTTGCTATTTCGAGCCGAGTTTATCTCACTTATCTATTTCTCGAAATATGTGTTGGTAAGCTTTCGCCTTGGCCAAGTTCATCTTTACAAGTGACGAAAGTCATGTTGATTATTTTAATATCATGAAAATTGCTTTGATGAAAAATAGTGTGTGAATAACCTCTATTTAACATCCTCTAAGAATGTTTCAATGGTTGAAGTAAAGAGTTTAGAACATGTAACCATCTTTGCATATAAGCATATAATGTGTTCACGCATTAGTGTATAAGTCCAAAACTGGGAACCAAATGTATGCATACTTGTGTGTGTACTAAATGGTTGATGGAGACTAGGTAAGTATGCGTACCCGTACGCATACTGGCGAAAGTTCACGACCATGGATTTCTGCTGAGTTTGGAAATCAAAACCAACTCAATCCAGTTACCTAAGTATGCGTACCCATACGCATACTAGCAGAAAGTTCACGTCCGTGAATTTCTGGTGAGTTTGGAAACCAAAACAAACTCAAATACGGTTACTTAAGTACGCATACCCGTACACACACTTAAGTGTGTTACTTTATAAAATTGTTTTTTTCATGAAATAAAAAGGAATGCAATTTGCAAACCGTGGATATAATGTTCATGTATCGATTCGAGTGAATCAAAGCCGATTTTTCTCTTGTATACTTCTATAAGATCTAAGCAATTGAACAACTCTCGAACTAGTTCATTTGAGCCATTTGAACTAGTTATGGTGAAGATGAATAAGGTTGATATGAAAGTGCTCATATGGATAACCATTGGTTAACTACTATTGAACCAACTAGGTGTACACGTTTAGGTACGTCTCAAACCTATATGACGTATATTTCATTTGTGTATAACAAGCTAAGTTCGATCTAACGGTTGAAAGATATTAGCTTGAATCTAATAAGGCATTCATCTAATGTTGAATATGGAATGCTTTGTTACCAAGGTAATTTAGATTGCAAACCCTGATTTGGAGACTATATAAAGGAGAACTCTAGCAACTGGGAAACCTAATCCCCACACCTCATGTGTGATACTAGTTGTATAAGCTAGTGTCAATTCTCCTTTAACCTTAGGTTTCTATCGAGACCCTATAAGTTAACGACTTAAAGACTTTATTGGGATTGTGAAGCCAGACCCAACTATTTTCTCTGTAGTTGCGTGATCTGATCTTGTTATTTCTATCGTGATTGAGTGCAATCATAAGATTGTCTTGAGATTAATTTCTCCAATAGGCAAGATAGAAAAGTAGTCACAAACATCTTCGTCTCATCGTTTGTGATTCCGCAATATCTTGTTTCGCTAGTCGATTAAGATTATTGTGAGGTGATTGATAATACTAGGATGTTCTTCGGGAATATAAGTCCGGTTTATCAATTGGTTCATGTGCACCTTGAATTATCAAAATACGGAACAAAACTCGTAGGTATTTCTGTGGGAGACAAATATATCTATTCCTGTAGACTTTTTTGTGTGATACAAATTTGTTTATTAAAGCCTTCGACTTTGGGTCATAGCAACTCTTAGTTGTTGGTGAGATTAGATAAGGGAATCAAATGCGTAGTATCCTGCTGGGATCAGAGATGTAAGGAGCGTAACTGTACCTTGGATCAGTGTGAGATTGATTGGGGTTCAACTACAGTCCAGACCGAAGTTAGTTTGTAGTAGGCTAGCGGCTTAATACAGTGTGGTGTTCAATCTGGACTAGGTCCCGAGGTTTTCTGCATTTGCGGTTTCCTCGTTAACAAAACTTCTGGTTTCTGTGTTATTTCTTTTCCACATTATATTTTGTTATATAATAGAAATATCATAGGTTGTGCGTTTGTATCGATTAATTGGTAAATCCAACCTTTGGTTGTTAATTAAAATTGATTGACCTTGAACATTGGTCTTTGGTACCGTTCAAGTTTATTTCTCTTGTATTCAATCAGACTTGCAGATTTCTATTTGTTTGAGTTGGGATTGAATCGAGAAATTGAGATATAACTCTTTGATATACTTTTTATTAAGAGTGAGTCTGGCTGTCTAGTTGATTCTCTTAAAAGTATATTGGAGTTAGTCCATACTGATTGCTAAGCGAAATATTGGATGAGGTTGTTAGACCCCCGCTTTTTCACAACCAGTTATGTAACCCAGTAGCGCTAAACGTTAGAAACAACAAGACATATTACGAAAATTTTACCTCTTCCTTTGTTCTTCTTCTTCTTCTTCCATAAACTTCCACAGCCATGGTTGCTTTGACTTTAGACAAGAACATGAAGAACATCATGAATTCTAGATTCTCCCATATGCACCCTAGAAAGCCTAGATTTCTCCCATGCCAACTCTTTCTACAAGTCACTCTTCTCATATAGATTTTGCCTCATCACAAACCATTCTAGGTCACAATTGTTGTGACCCTCATATCTTGTCAAGAGGATTAATAAGAGGATTCTACTAGAGAATAATCAAGAGAATGATTTCTCCTACCATATAACTCCTCTTATATAGTAGCTACATCCTTGCTCCCTAAGTCTCAAAGAACTTCTAAGAATAGCCTCACACCTTAATTAGGAAACCCTAAACTTGGAAAACACTCCTCCAAACCGTCATACAATTTTCCTAATCCAAGTAAACCTTATAGACATTCCAAATCCGAAACTTCCTTTTAGCTACAGTTTTGACAACATTAGATCACGTTTTTGCTTCTAAAACTGTCACCTGAAGTCCAATTTCAGCCATATAGGATGCTTGATTGGTATTTTTATTCTTTGAGTTTCATAATTTTTTTTAATAAATAATTTATTTATTTAAAATAAATTTTCTTAAACAGTTGTCATTGAATTTTGATGTTTCATGCTAAAGTTAATTCTTTTGATAGATCATTCTTATTATTTACAACTATTATTTGAGGGTGTGACATTTGAGAAATAAAGATAATGTATTTCATCATTGAGCGGATATATTAATAAACTCATGCATAATTGTTTACCTTCGTTTCATCATTGTGGTAAAATCCTTAGTTTTAGTCTTTCAAAATTAGTATTATATTATTCACTTTGCATTAGTTTAATCAATTATATCCAAAACCATTTTTAGGTCTAAATCAAAAATCTACTAAAGTCTCAATGAACCACTATTACTTACCATTGTACAAACAACATCAATAGTAGATCACTCGAGGTGTGTATCATACAAGTTGATATCAAAAAATAGTATGGTGTACTTGGTAGCCTTGTCATTTCAAGGACAAAAAATAATAATAAGGACTTTGATGCAAGCTCATACAATACAAAAGTGTAACATAAGTAGAAATCCTAGAAGATAAGGGCTTGCATGAAAATCAATAAGTAACAAGGCATTCTTTTTCGCAATAGATCTAAGACCCTAAATAATACCAACAACATCAAAGATCACCTACATCAATTTATAAACCCTACATCGTACAAGAAGTGATGATTTATTTTTATTTTATTTTAAAACTAACTAACATTCGACAACAAACCTTATCAACGGAAAGCATAATGATTAGATGAGTTGAAAAAAATGGAGAAGATGAGTTGAGAGAGATGTATTGAACGAGATTAGCTAAGAGAGATTGACAAGATTTATGCTTGAGTTGTTTTGTTCTGATTTCAAAGAAAGATGAAAAGTCTAAAATAAAATAAAAATATTCTTATATATAACCGAGGGCAATTTAGAATTCATACCTGATTCAGAGGTATGATGGAGTCAAGGAGTGAAATAATACCTGACAAAAATGGGAGTGAGTGAGAAATTTTATCCGATTCAGATTTAGACATCTGATCAGATCGAACAAACAAGTTGTAAGACGTGAAGTTACAATTTACATCCCAGTGAATAATGTTTTGAAATCGTAAATAGCGGAGTGACTCATTTTTTCAATTTTGAGGATGATGAATCGTGACTCAAAGATTCATGGTTGATGGTGAATTTTTTATTTTAAGATTTCTTATGTTTTAAAATGGATAGTTAAAAATTTATAAATATCAAGAATATTCAATCACTAAACAACAACTACCTCATAGAACGATAGTCAAGAGGTTAATTCTGGTGGTAAGAGCTTCTGATTTGGTCATTTAAGAGTCTGATTTGGTCAAATGTTGTGACATGATTCCTATGAGTCTAAAGACATTGTGAAGATCCAATTTGTAGTTTATAATATTCATGCCACGAGATATTGTGGTGAACATAATTTGATGAAAAGGTAATCCTAGCATATAGTTAAGCTTGCCGTATATTTTCCTGGTTTCTCGAATCTTGAATCTTTCTTTTTCTTTTGCTAGGAAAGATGATTATATTGAACCATAAAGGAATACAAAGTTTAGAAAATGAAATGGGAGGGGTATACTTCCCCATCCACCCGTTATATCATTCTTTCTATTGAATTTGGCAGCCAAATTCAGATCTCGAGTAGCATAAGCAAATTTTTAAAATGAGAATGAGCTCCGAAAAAATAAATAATCATCTAAAATAGAGGAACTAGACTAACTAATCTGGTTAGAACTTTTATTTGGATAGGAAATGATATTTTCCCTAAGTAGTTCAACATCTTGAGCATTTGACAGCTTCCAAAACTTCCAGGCTTTCAGCTTCTTTTGCATCACTTGGTACTCCTGAAATATTTTTGCATCCCCTGTAGCTACATGATGTGTTTGTTAAGATTAGACCAATTCCAAACTTGCAAGTATTTGAATCAAATGACACATCCATCTTTCTTGATCTACTCATGATGTATTGCATTTTGCATGGTTATTTACTAATCCAAATCTCAGCAAAATTATATAACGGATTCGTGCATCCGGCAGTTGATGTAGTTGACCCTATATCAACATATTTGGTGTTCAATTTTCTTCTTACTTTTTACATACAAGTTCAAATTCTTGGTTTCTCGTGTCGTATAATTACACCCGGATAAGTAAATGTTCTTTATCTCTTTCCCCACTTACCAAATATATTAAGTTTGAGGAAGGATCCCTTCACATTGTTATTTTCACATTATCTTATATGGCTGGAGAAACTTTTCTTAATCAAAATTAAACGGTAACATATTTGAAATTAATGTTTTGGGATATGTTATTCTTACAAAGATCTACATACCCATAAAAATGAGCTCATTCCGAAACATATAACTCCACCATCTAATACTTTGAAAATTGACCGCTGAAAGTCGATCGATTAATTTTCAACCGTTAAATTTAAGATTAGTAGATGGTAAAGTTTGATATTTCGGAATGAGTTCATTTTTTGTGGGTATGTAGAGCTTTGTAATACGAGCATATCCCCAAAATATTAGCTTCAAATAACATATCGTTTGATTTTGATTAAGAAATTGACTTTCAATATGTGTGATAGTGTAAAAATAAGAGTACTAGAGTATCACCCTTCTTAAATTTTGCCACCGTCCGAAACCGTTTGCCATCATTGGTTAAAGGTTTTCAACGACACTGTTTCTCTAAGAAAGTTTTCATCCCACCCTACCAAGAAAAACTTGCAGTACTATGCTGCAAATCTTGCAAGAAAACATGAGTAAAACGCAAATCTTGTAACAAAAAAGTAGTGCATAAAAGTGCAAGAATAATCAAAGGTGGAGGGGTCATTGACTAGTATTTTATTTCTATATGCGACAACCTTTTGCGGAGTGAATCATTTCACATGGTTCAATGTACACTAATAAGTTCATTACCAATTAAGCCATGATATTGTCGGTAAGTAAGCATTAAGACAATATTAGTACCACTAATAAGGTTATTATAAGAGGTAATCAAATTACATATGAGTTACCAAAATCCACGCTGTCGAATGATTATTTCGGAGGATACTGATAACTCCCCGTGAAATAAAAGTTGTTTTTGTAACTTTCCATCAAATTTCACAAGCCTAGTGAAACCAAAGATTTGGTTGAGATGGTCCAAGATATGAATTTCCATACTAGAGAGCAGTAGTACTGTGTAATATGAAACCTAGAAAGAATGAGTAATCACAATCCATATAGCTCCTAAGCTAGCTAGTAAGGCCGTAGTGGTAGTGATTCATGAATGAATGATGATGATGATGATGGCCACAATCAATAGAAAGGGAAAAAGATGTCATTGGAAAAGTGAAATTCAGAGTATCTATAGCCATTGAAGAAGTAGGTAAAAGATAAGAGTACTAGAAATTGATTGATTGATTGAATGATATTTGTTTGTTTATATTTTTGTGTAAAAAATGGGTTTATGTCCATTAAAAGGATATATCTGCTCCAAATATATTTTCATGCAAAGGATTGTCTCTTTGCTGTTGTTTGATTGTCATTCATTTACTTGACTCTGAAAGTATATATATATATATATATATATATGTTACAGTTACAGTCATAGAGAGGGGGGTGGCTCTCTACAGAGGTCTTCACTAGAAGAGTCAAGACTACTGACTGAATTATTTATCCTCCCACCACCTTTCACAGGGGCTAGATTTGGACTAAAATAGAAAAGATCACTCTGAGGACGACAGAACCATGCTACTTGATCTTGGAGAGATTCTAATCGATTTTTAACGAAAATTAAGCTATAATATTGGTAGATTAATAAAATCGTTAGTTGTTAACACTTATATAACTTATATTTGAACAATGTGTGCATTTTACTTATTACGAAGAGTTGTGCCATTTCGAGAAGAAGTCTTCCTAATACAACTACGTGTTCAGAATCTCAGTTTCTATCTATCCAACCTACGTGCAATTGACATCCCGTTTGCCATTTAAATGGTAATTACTCGGATCCAATCCAATTAGAATAACAGGAACTTAATGAATCCAACTCATGATGAATAAATTACTAGGTAGCTAGTAGCTTGCTTTAGTAGAGGAATTGACTAGTCTGAGTAAGTAATTCTGACACCGGCCGTATGAAGCTACTTACTTTGTGGGGGGAGGTTATGGTGTGGTCACAAGTCACAAAGTTAAGCGCAAGTTCCAAGACGCGTCCTTGCAGAGTCCAGAGAGAACAAGAGAGAATCAATGCATTACCTTTTTCATCAGAGATTCAGAGGAGTGAAAGAAGAAGAAGAAGAAGAAGGAGAAGAAGGACGATCGATGATGATAGATTATACTCGGATAATAATAATAATCAGAATCCTTATCATCACAAGATTGGCGAATCATGCTCTCGCAAGATCCAGCAGGAGGGTTAATGCCTTACCTGCTTCATCTTTTAGTACTGTATCATCCAGGACGGCACTACACCAACCTCAACAACTCATGTAAACAAAGCCTAAAGTTTGCTCTCTAGTATGTATTGACTAACCTACCGTCTTTTGTACTACCATTTTTAACTCACACTCGCAAAATTTTTATTTCAACCACAACAAACATTATAACCATAACACAGTAGGATAATAATAAAGGAAAAATTGGGGGCCAAGAAAAATAATTGGAGGCCTGACCAGTTGGTCTCCCAATAGCACTTTAGTGCTACCCCTATCCAAATTTTTCAAAATGCCTAAATTACCCCCAAAAATAATTATTGTTAATTGAATTGATTAGGTTAGATTAGTTGTTAATTTTTTAAGTTAGATTAAATCATTTTTTACCAAAAATCTGAGTTTATAGGAAAAATTTTTGGGTTTGATAGAGAGGAAAAAAGTGAGTTTTGTGGAAAATTTTGGTTATTGGAAATGAGTGATTGTAGTGGAGGAAATGAGTTAAGTGAAGATTCAACCAACATAAATGATTGTGTTGATGGTGAGATTGTCTCATCTAATCCTATGGATTGGATGTTTGATGAAGAGATGTTAATGGAGGAAGCTTTGATAAATGGTGCAAATGAAGATCCTATTGCTCAAAATGAAGGAACCAATCCTCCATATGAAGAACCCGGAGCTCAAAACAATCAGGTAAACTTCCTATACTCTTCAAATTGCAAGAATGGTACTCCAAGTAGTCGATTCATGGTCACCATGCAACTACTCAAAGTGAGGGTCGTTTGGTCGGGAGTAAAATAAACTAACGACCCTAAAGAGTCGTTAGGTATTTATGACATTTATGAACGACTCTAATTTTCTGCATGAAAAATCGTCATTCATGTTCGAACAAACTGACGACTCTCAGATGCCACTATGAAAAATCGTCAAACAACTTTGAAAATATTGACGACTCTTTTTATAGGTCATCTAGAGTCGTTTACTCAATATATTTAAAACCCAACGACTCATATACATTTACTCTCTGTAGCTATCACTCTAAGGGTCGTTAGTTTAACAGTACTATAAACGCACGACCCTTTTATTTTGAATGAGAGTCGTTGTTACGTACGTCTCTAATATTGACGACTCTTCCTAATTTTGAAACAGAACAATTATAAGTGAAGAGAGTGGAGTCGTCCACTAATATAATTCGTCGTCCACAAAGGTCGTTAACCTGTGGCTATTATGTGGACGACTTTTCCAATAATTCCAACAGAGTGGTGGTTCAAAATACATTGCACATGAATCGCTCAATCATTAACAATTGGTTAACGATTTTAAACATGCATGTCAAGAATCGTTAAAAAAACATGAATTGGCTACCGATTCAAACCAATATATATACAGCAAGAATCTTTTTCTCCACCACAGTCATGGTTGACGATTCCTCAAAAGTACATCATGCATATCAAATATCGTTAACCAAACATGAAAAATCGTTAAGCAACTATGAAAAATCGTTAAACATTCAAACTTTGTGGTTAACGACTACCATTCTGAGAAATATATTTCTTCGATTCAAAACCTAATTTTCAGCAGAACATCAAATTAAACTAAAACCCAACTTAGAGTAGGGGATTTTAACGTTTTCGCATCGATGATTTCGACGATGAATCAGATGATTTTTTTTTCTTCTCACTGTCGTTAATGGAGGAAGTGTGAGGGAGGGGGAGGAGAATAAGAGAAGAAGGGTCGGCTAGGATAAATGAAATGGGGGAGGTGGGTTTAAGGTTAATAGGATTTTAGGGGAAGGGTAGAATGGTACTTTTAACTTCTATTTGGAAGCCCCCTAAAATTTTGGGTGTGGGTATAAATTTTTCTAGGCCCCCAATTATTTAATCTGGCCCCCAATTTTTTCTTGATAATAATGTGCATAATAGATCGTGTTTGGATGTACATCCAGAAGCTGCTTTTTAACTTCTGGAAGTCGGAAGCCAATTTGGCAATAATTTTATGGAACGATTTATAGGAGCAAAAAAAATAGCTTTTTGTAGAGTAAAATAATTTGTTTATGACTTCTGAGTTAGAAACGGATTTGTATGCAAATACGTTAACATTCATGACCTCCATGCAAAATCATACTCCCTCCGTACCTATTATATAGGCGGAATTTAGATTTTTATTTGTCCCATAAGATAGGCGGAGTCCTAGTTTCAAGATGAATTTTCTCCTAAACACCTTTATTTATTGTGCATGGAAAATTATACTAAGAATAAGATAAGGGGTAAAACAAAAAAAATGTATGAAAAATTATGAATCCAATGCAATTTTCTTAATCTAAGAGAATTGTCTCCCTCCGTGCTCCGCCTATATATGTGATACGGACGGAGTATAAAATCTTAAAGACTTTGGATGCGATATGGATCCCATGAATGCTCCCATTATCCCATCAATCTTGAAATGAAATGCAATGCCTGTTGTGAACAACGGGAACGGGGTATGTATTTCACCATAATAGGAAAGTTGAAGAAGAGAAATGCAGTAACCTTTTTGGTACAACCAGACACACAAGTACTACGTATATTGAAGGTGAGGGGTATGGATGAAAAGAGAGGGAGGGTCGTTTTCCGATGGGTCGGTGAGTGGACACTGACTGAGTAAAGTAGGCGGTACAATTCAATTAAGACTCAAGAATTCAATCAATACATGATGAAAAAGTTATTTTTGTGTACCCATTCCCATTACTTTTACTAGTATTAATGCATTATTGGGGATGTCTAACGTCTAGGGTGCTCAAATGCTGTTATTTTAAGAAAACGGGTGTAATCAATCATACATCACTTCACATTACATTACAATAGAATGGAAAAATGATTTTGGAAAAAGCTTGCCTTTTGAGTTTTTGTGCGTATACTTTCATTTAATGAGGTTCTGAAATACGGAATTTATATCATGTTTGTTTGCATCTGACTTGGTGTCAGGATATTAATCAATCTCTCATTCGACGCGAATCAAATATTAGACCGCTTGTTTTTTGACTCATATATGACTCGGACCTAATCTTGGACTCGGAGCATTTGAATCAGATAATAAAAAGCTCCATTTATGAGACCAAGTCACTGATTTGCATATTTTTAAGTCAGATAAGTCAGATCTAACTCAAAAAGCAACGTATTGACTCAAATCAAGATGACACTTATTTTTACCAGATTCAAACAATTTATATAACCAACCCCATGGTTTGTATTTTTGAGTCAGATTCACACCGAGGCACCTATTTATCGGTGATTCGAAATTTGAATCGAGTCAATTGTCAGATGGTTTCATTTTCCGTTCAAATGTTTGATGAGGTAGTACTCTGGTCACACATACGGCTCAAAGGTATTTGAATTCGGTACAACTTTATGTCTGACTAGATTCCACAGATAGTCTGATAATTTTGTAATCAGTTGAGCCACAAATAACACGTACACCTTGTTAGCCACTTCACTTGGTATTTTAGAATACAAAATAAACGGCCCCTCCTTCCCCTTGAATGGCCCTTGATACGGGATTGGGGGATAGACGTGGCTCATTGTGTATTTGATACTGCAGCCCCCTACCCACTTATTAATATTTCAGTAACACCACTAGATCCCACTACTACTAATTACTAGTCAGATCCCACTTAGCATATTCATATCCCCCAGCCAACCGGTAGTACCTAATAGCTAGTCACCACCACTCTTATAAATAAAACCCCCATCTCCTCCAGTTCTTCTCACTTGCCCATTCATTTGATCCGATCATTCTTCATTCAAAAACCCCTTCAACAGCATCAGGGTATGCTTCTTCTAGCCATAGTACCACAGTAGCAGCAGCAGTAGTAGGATGAATCTGTGAAGCTCAGGAGGGATAGCGCCATAGATCTCTCAAACATGTACACTCTCTCTTGATCTTGATCATGCATGAGGGGAGGAGATATATTGCGCTATCCATCCTGAGTTTCATCTGATCTTCTTACTCATCATCTTCCAAACCAAGCTGGTGTGATACATATATATGATCCCATTTCCTTTATCATGTCTAGCATATACAGTATCTCGATACTCCATTAACATTCTTTTTCCTTCCCAGTTTCTTATTACTAGATCTTGCTTCTCTTCCAGGTTTCAGAACGAAAAATATCAAGGAAATCTAGTACATATTTCTTGCTCTTGAGGCCAGAATGTGCAAAGTATGATGGATGAATCTGAGTTAGCCCTTGTGCTAGTTGCTGTTCATCGTTCATTCATTAAGACTTGATTACTTCTCCTCCTTTAAAACTTTTAGGAGTCGATTTCTTTTAGCAGTAATACATGACATTACTACTTTAAGCTTAAAGAGATCCCCTTTTGTGATCCATTATCTTTGCATTTTTTAATATTAAGCTGGGTTTCTGTAATGGTGGTTAACATGTTCATCACTGTGGTGGGATGTTATCTTCCCCATAAAATCCACAGTTTATGTCCCCTCCTTCCACTCTCAACTTTTTTTTCTTCTATATTTGTGATATTTTTCTTTGTCTGTAATAGTCTGATTCTTTTTCCTATACCTAGGTTATAGAAAATGATTTACTTTGGGAATATATCATCACTGGATGCAAAATATTATGGCCCTCCAACAAGATCCGTGAATTGGGGGACTAGTGTGTGGGGGTCCAAAATGTTTTTCTGTGTCGACCTTAAATTTTTATGTCAGTCAAGTTCAACAGTAATCTGCAAGTACCATATCCCCCCATTCTCCCATCCATAGACAAGTCACTGACTTGATGCTTCTCCCTAAAAATGGCTTTTCAGGCAACTAACTGCAATTCATCTCAGGCATATGTTTGTTTCTTTTCTTTTATTTTCTTTGAGATTGAGTGATGATTCTAGAAAAATGCAGGTGAGGGTGGTGGATGATGATGTATTAAAATCTTAGTTAAAGAGCAAGTCTGAATTTACTCAGACTGTACCCTGTTCTTCTTTTTCTGCCACTGACTAGGTATTTGTTAGTGATGCAGAGAAAGTGTAATTTCAGAGGCATCCCAGAGCAAGAGATAATACCAACCTGGTGGTCCATTTCCATATCATTTATTACACAAATCTACCCCCACCTTACCTCTCTAAATCCATGCTCACCTTATTACGGCACTTGATAACTCTTCAAGTCCGAAAACCTGTGAAAAAGTCTCCGACACCGGAAACCGGCTGGTATAGCCGTTTTCAGGTACCTGAGAGTACAGTAACATCTACTGAAAACTGAAATTAGATCCATTTTAGGGTGTGCGCATCTGCTGCAAATTTTCAACCTTAAACAAGGATGATGTAGGCAAGTCATGAGACATTCTTTGAATTACTAGGCCAAAGTAGTATTTACTGTATTTTGGTCACTTCCACCAAATCCTCAAGATTAAAAATTCTTCCCACACACTGGTGGTGAATACTGTAGGGGTGAGCATTTCCCCGTGATCCGTGGATTTAATCGGGACCAACCACATTTTTGAGGATGGATACCTGAACCGTTCGCTAATAGGTTGAATACTGATGGGATTTTTGGAATCCCACGGATTACGGATTGGGTGCGCATGCAACCTTGAAAATCCGTTGGATATCCATAACCGTTGGATTAAAGATATTTATATAGATTTTAAGAAATATATACATAGTTTAGGAATTCTTAATTCTTAAGGTGTTTTCTTTGGGTGTTGTTTATGATATTTTTATATTTATATATATAACAGAGTTTTTTAAAGCGATCTCATTCACCGGAGCTCCTGATTGATTCTCGCTTATGGTTGATTGTGACCCACTTTTTTTTATTATTTTTTGGTAATGTTTTAATATTTTCGCTAATATTTTAGGAAAATATTTTTTCCAATTAATCTAACAAAAATATTTACCAAAATAACTAAATCTTATAAAACTACCAAAAATAAAAAAAAAAACGTCTATAATATATCTAATTTTGGAGCAATTATTTAGAAGAGTATAATGTTGCCAAAAATACATTAAATTAATAATCAATCACGTGTTCACGATTTCAACATAAAATTCAAAAAATTAAATCAATCATGCATCAGAATCAATCACATAACAATGAATTAAAAAAATGCAAAAAAAAAAATGTTTAATGTCCAATGTCCAAGTACAACTTTCAGAATAATTCCTTTCCTAATTACAACTCTATTCTATCAATTCAAATTAAAGAATACGATTACACTTCTAATGAGAATTATTAAAAAATAAAATTGATCGTGGGTACTAACCTTTTAAACCAACGTTGTTCCTTTCTTGCGAATTTATTTTTTGTTGTTGTTGTCCAAAAGTAAAAAATTACGGAATTATTAGAATCTGAAACAAAAGATTGAAGCAAGATTAGAATCTAAAGCGAGTCAATACAAAAACGATCATACAAAAATTCAAGCAATGAAAAAATAATAAACCTCATATTCATATTATTTTACTTAATTTTGTTCATACCATAATTAAAAATACAACAAATTTAAAATAAAAAATAAACTAAATAAAGGCAATTTTCTAATTTTGTTATGTTTTGATACTATTATATTTTTTATACAAAAATATTTGCAACCACTAATTATGATGATATGAGAATAATAATTTAGGTATCCTAAAAATCCGAAAATAAAATATTATAGATATCTTCATTACATTCCATTTGAAAGAAAAAAAAAACCTAAATTAATTAAGTTCCTAAACAATGTGTAAAAATACTAAAAAATATGAAATATATCTTTGATAAGAAAATATTTGGAACCACTAATTATGGTGGTATATGAGAATAATGTAGCTATCCAAAAATTACAAAAAATTCTTATTTTTGGGATGTTGTTTCCTAAACTAGGTATTTTTTTCCCCTAAACCGAGATTTTATTTCTTCTAAAAATTCTGGGGATGCTCTCTATATAATTCACTCGAGATAAGGTCTTTGTGATTTTTTTTTTGTTAGGAATTTGCTTTTCTATCTCTCAGTTTTTTTAGCATTATATCGGTTAACGGTGGTTTTTGATATGCATATGTTGTTGTACCTCTTCTTGCTACATTAATGTAGATACATGGGGTAATGGCATGTACTGATAAGGTGATCACATTTAATTTTTTTTTTATCGTCTATTAATATTTTCTTTTGTGGCATTAAGATATGATATTTTAAATTTGATTAACAACTTCGATATACAGGTTTGGATATTCGTATCGGTTATTCCGAAATTGATATCCTATTGGTCGCCATTTTCTTTGTTTTATATACAATGGTTGTGTTATCAGGATATCGATTATTTAGAAACGAAAGATAATTGTTAAAAATCGAGTTTTGTTAAAAGAAATATAAAATATAAAATTTATATGAAAATACTTTTTTGATTTTTAAAATCGGAAATAGTAACAAAAAATAAAGAAAACTTTATATGAAAGTATTCTTTTGATTCATACCTCAATTTTAAAAAAGAAATTATGCAGATTTTTTTTGAACGCGCAATTGGGGGATACTTTTATTAATTGGGGGATATAGCTACAGGACAAAAACGGTGTCCCAATAGCAATTCTGGGTGACCCCTATGTAATTTTTTTTAATTCCTAATCTAGCCCCCACTAATCAGGATTAGTGATTAATTATAATTAGTAAAATGTTAAGTATTTGGGGGATAATTAGTGTGTATTTATTTTTATTTGAATTTGTGTGGGTTAGTTGAGAGTGAAGGAGGGAAACAAAATTTTGAGTGGATTTTTTTTTTTTTGAAAATGGAAGATGATTGTGATGAGAGACTTGCAGCTGCCGAATCTTTAGCTCAACTACAACAACAATCATATCTTCAATCTTCGGTTAATGATAACAACTCACAATTGGAGTTATGTGATTAACCAACACCCTTGGATCATGATTTTCGTGAGCATGAAGTGTTTTGTGAAGAACCAACCCAAGAAAGTAAACATGTTCAGCATACAAGCAACCCTGACAAACATGCAATGCTTCAAAGAGGTCGAAAATTTGATTTTTCTTCTTCAAACCTCCATTTTTTTGTCTGAAAAAGCTTAGTACCGGCATGCTCGTTGTATGAATACTATGCCGGAACTAATGCCACCGGCGTGGTATTCATACTCCTTTCTATGCCGGTACAAGATATCCCCCATTTTAAAAACTGTGCCGGCGTGGTATTCAAACCAAAAATATATGCCGGTATACATTTACACATTTTATCTAACACCGAGTATTCTATGAAATATTCATACCGGCATGGTTTACTCTAAACTAACTATGCCGGTACCACAAGAAAAACATACATGAGTTTTTGATTTTCGAACTTAAATACCGGCTTCCAATTTAATTTTTCGTGAACTCCGGCGCTTAGTACCGGCGTAGTTTGTATATTATGGTACAAGCCGGTAGTCAGTACCGGCTTAAAGCCTTACATATATACCATGCCGGTTTTACAATAAAATCATACATGAGTAAATGATATTTTGAACTTCAGTTCCGGCAGCAAATGTAAATTATCTTGCACGCCGGCACTTGATACCGGCACGTATTTTAACTTTTTGACAATGCAGGTATGAGAAATCCTAGCATTGCAGTTCAATAACATACAATGCCGGAACATTCCTATGTGGAACTAATTCAATTTTCTTTTCATTCATGCCTTAGGTTGTGACATACATCGATCCAAATTCCAAACTTCTCTTTCGGGATACGTCCGAATACTATAAAATGCCTCGGGTATGTTACCAAATAATAATACTTACACCTAGTTTTTACAATTTTATGTTGTGATTGGTTTAAATTGTCCTTATAATCTCCCATTGTTGTCCTTATGTAGGGAATAAAATCTCCGGCCAAAGCAATTGCTTGGGCAAAAGAGACATCTCTTAAGAACATGTGTGTCTTAGTGAGGAATAGCCAGCGTTCAGATATTCGTTTGATATGGTTTGTGAGATAAGCGGAAAATACAAGGAGAAGAATAGCCATAAGAGAAAGGGTTATGTATATGAAAAGAAGACTAATAGGGTATACAAGATTAATACGAGGAAGGATGAGTGCCCCTTTAAGCTTGTATTCCATCTAAGAGACAAAGGAAAAGAAGAAGAAGAATGGGATTGTATGGTGTGTTTTGGGCGTCATAACCATCGAGATCCGAAAGATTTTGTTGGTCACTCCGTAGTTGCGAAGCTAAAACCTCATCAATTCGAGGATGTAAAGATAATGACCAAAGCATGTATCAAACCAAGAGTGATTCTCAGAGGCTTCAAGGAAAATGATGAGACCAATGTTTATTCCCTAAGTACAATTTATAGCGCACAAGCAACCATTAGAAGGTTGGAATGGGAAGGGAGGACCGTTATGAAAGAATTTGAGAAGAGAGTTTGGGATCACAATTACACGCGTATCATTAAAAGAGGTCCGGACGAGAAGCCCCTTCAAATATTCATTTCGCATCCTTTGCTTTCACAATTGGCTCATACGTGTTGTGATGTTCTTATGATGGACTGCACCTACAAGACAAACAAATACAACATGTCGTTGTTCAACATCGTGGGGAAAACATCGGACAAGGTAACATTCACATTGGCTTGGTGTTTAATGGAAAACGAGAGGGATTACAATTATCACTGGGCATTGCGATAATTGAAATTATTTTTCCCAAAAAATCCATTTCCTAGGGTCATCATAACCGATCAATTTGACGCACCAATGAATGCCATATCCGACGTATATCCGGATGCACAAAATTTCTTATGTACGTATCATATAGGTGAAAATGTGAAAAAACATTGGCATGCTTTGTTTGAACCCTCTAAGGTGGATATTAAGAAGATAATGGTTGCTCAACTAGAGTAATTAGTTGTTCGCAAAGAGAAACTATCACCCGAAGAAGAAGAAAATGAAGGAGGAAAGATTAAAGAGCGAGCCGACAAAGAACACGTTGAAAATCACAAAAGGTGGCTGGAATTTCTAAAGGATTGGGAGAAAGTTTATTGGTCTCTTACTGGGGACATGTATGAAAAGAGATTGAACATGTTTATTGCCAAATATAAAGAAGTGTATCCAAGTGCCGTCTCATATTGTCGGGATAATTGGTTGGATAAGTTCAAGGAAAAATTTGTGCGTGCGTGGACAAATCGTTATAGACATTACGGGAATGGAGAAACTAGTATAGCGGAGTCCCCTCATGGGAGATTTAAAGATCTCATCCAGTCCGGGCAAGGAAACGTGGTTACGGTCACCGAGGCAATGGAGCAATACTTTAAGGCTGATATCAATAGGATCAAGAAGGCTTTTGAGAAAAGCTCAATGGAAAGGATGACTTAATTTCTTAAATATACTAAGTTTCTCCAAGGAATAGAGTTCAACGTCTCCCATTGGGCAATAAAACATATGATGAGACAAATGCAGTATGAGAAAATTTACGGAAAACCGGGTGATGTATGTATTTGTCCCGGCATGTCTTCATTGTGGCTTCCGTGTCGTCATATGCTTGTGAAGTATGAAGAAGTGATACATATTGATGTTATTGATCCGTTTTGGAGGCAACTATCTTTCGACCTTCCCCCTACGGAAGATCCAGGAAAATCACCATGGGTTACAAAGGAGGCCAAGGAATTCTATGAAGCTTACTAACGTGGCAACTCGGCTAGCCGACAAGTATTGTTGAGCCAACTAAGGCTAATTACACGCCCATGGATACCACCGAGTGAAGAGCCAACAAAGGGAGATCCTCCTGGTAGACCACAAACTAAAATTGCAAGGAGAAAACAAAGGAAATAATTGAAAGAAATGACTAGACGTGGAGAAGAACTCGCGGAAACTAAGAGACGAGATCTATCCGCAGGTGAGATTTCAGAAGCAAGATTCGCGGAAGCGCCAGTTCCAAACAAAAGAAGTAGGCCAAATAAGGAACCGATATCAAGTCAACAACAAACGACGGGTTCCGAAGCCACACCCAAATTCCATGTATCGGAGGTTCAAAGAAAAAGTGGAAGGCCGACGAAGGTACCAACATTAATCTACCAAGGACAACAAGGTGAGCATTCCGAAGCTATACCCATAGTCAATGTATCCGAGGTTCAAAGGAAAAGGGGAAGGCTGCTGAAGGTACCAACATTAAGCTACCAAGGATAACAAGGTAAGCATTCCGAAGCTACACCCATAGTCGATGTATCCGAGTTTCAAAGGAAAAGGGGAAGGCCGCCGAAGGTACCAATATTAAGATACCAAGGACAACAAGGTGAGCATTCTTAAGCTACACCCATAGTCGATGTATCCGAGGTTCAAAGGAAAAGGGGAAGGCCGCCGATGGTACCAACATTAAGCTACCAAGGACAACAAGGTGAGCATTCCGAAGCTACACCCATAGTCGATGTATCCGAGGTTCAAAGGAAAAGGGGAAGGCCGCCGAAGATACCAACATTAAGATACCAAGGACAACTAGGTGAGTATTTCGAATCAACACCCATAGTCGATGTATCGGAGGTTCAAAGGAAAAGGGGAAGGCCGCCGAAGGTACCAACATTAAGCTACCAAGGACAACAAGGTGAGGATTCCGAAGATACACTCATAGTCGATGTATCCGAGGTTCAAAAGAAAAGGGGAAGGGGTAGGCCAAGGAAGTATAATCTCCCATCACATACTGAAGACATTGATAATGTAGAGATTTGAGAGGATGGATTGGAAATAATTAAGAAACAAAAGGGTTATATGAAGATGTATAAGGATCCCAAAACAGGTAGGACCATTAGAACTTATCATACGAATCTACAGTGTTACATAGACCAACTTCATGAGGTTATTCGCAAGTTTATTGTGTACATGGATGATGTCGATGGAGATGGAAATTGTGGCTATCTTGCCGTGACCGAATAATTAGGAATATTCGAGACGGCTGTTAGTAAAGGAATGACACCATGCCGATATGCTAGAATGAGGATGGCCGATCAACTTGTGAAGAAGAGGAGATTTTATGAGCAATTGGTTGGTCACGACGATGGGTTTGATGATATGTGTGCTCAAGTGTTAGGACCCGGGCAGGATCTAGATGTCATTTCTTCCTTCTCAATATTGGATGAGAATGCCGCTTTGTGGGCGCATCTAGTAGCGGATACATTTAATTGTGTTGTTCATTTTTTACCCACTGTAGTCGCAACATTTACCGCTAAGTGGCAAAAATGTGAAGGATCCCTTAAGAAGAGAAGAGTTGTTTTGGCATTCGTGAACGGTAATCATTTTGTTATTCTGAAACTCAAGGATAATTGTCCATTTCCCCCTATTTATGGGATGGTTAAAAACAAGGATATAGATCCCAATATATGGAAGGGATGGATGGAATTGTATGAGGAGAATCACCAATTATGGGATGCGTTGGCCTTATCGAAGAAACCTCTTGAAGATGAGGAGATTCAAATTAATACGTGTGGAGGCGATGATGAGTAATTTGGATATCTAGTGTTCATTAATGCACAACCTTTTGTTTTTTTGGAAGTTTGAATTGTAATCATTGAACCGTATGCCATGTTTATGCCGGCATGATTTAATTCAAACTTTATAATGCCGGAAAAGATACCGGCATAGTAACATACTTTCTCTTTTGTGCCGGAAAATCACCATAAGTACACAGAGAAAATTGTGTAATTTTCGGCATTGAAAATAAGTTACTCACAATGCCGGTTTTATATTACCGGCATTCACAGCAAAACCGAACCCAAGCCGGAATTCTAAATTATTTTTTCTGGAAAGAAAACAGATTTCCGTCATAGTTATCACGATTTATTCCATGTCGGTTTTAAAAAGAAAACTTAAAGTTTCATATATATTAACTAATATATTATGTTTTAAGCCAAAAACAAATGAAATCAACATCTCCAAAGTTTAGATTGATTAATAAGCAAAGACTAGATTGTTCACCAAACCAAATGTAAAGTTAAGATGTGCCACACTGAAAACAAATGAAAGAAAGATGTTCAAAGTTTAACAACACACACAACAAAAATACTATAAAAGAAACACACGGTCACTCGGTTCTTGGCCTCTTGTGTACCCCCTTCTTCCTTTCGCCCCACAAGTTTTTTGCCCCAGGATCTTCAATTTTGTCTATCTTTTGGGCGACGTTCTCCATTTCTTTTTAGGTCAGCACCTCTCCTTTCTTGGTCTTCTTCTTAAAGAACTTTGACAAATTTCCAATCCGCTGACGCTGTTAGAAATTTTTAAACATGTATTTAGTATGTACATTTGTATAAGTTCATAAATATATATTAAATGAATAGTAATGCACAAGATGTACGTACCAACAAAGTAACGAGCTGTAGAAGTTCAGGCACAATTGACGGAGTTGTGGAGGGACGTGCTGGTTGTGGAGGAACTTCTACGGTATCCGGGCGCACGACATAAGGATGCGAGTACTTACCATGGCCTCTTAAGAAGGTTGGATCACTCTCATTATTGTTCTCAGCCAATTCCCAATCAGCCATATTCAACACAAGTCCTTTTTCTTCCCTTTCAGTCCAATGTGCAAGATTAGGTTAAGGGTCATAAACTATGAGAGTATGGTTCTTATCTGATCGGCATTGAGGAAAGTCATGAGAGAATTTCTGATATGATGTATCCGTGAGATCTTTCTGCTTGTACCCTAGTTGTCGCATTACACGGCGAGGGTTGTGCATAAAAAATCCTTTTGGATGAAATAACGGTCCGTTGTAAAATGAAAAATTCTCACGCCTTTGAAACTGAACTCCTCTGGCATTCCTATATGGGTCAAACACAACATCTTCCACAGCGACCGCGTCCAAATCCATCCTCATTGTAATTAACCATTTTTTGTTATTGGGCCTCGAGGTATTATCGAAGTAGTATTTCTGAGCTAGAGCCTTATTATGTTCATATCCACGGACAGTATTCAATCCTTTATACCCTATGAACAAACTTTGGAAGTGTTCATAAGCCCACACCTATGCCCATGAAAGATCTTTTGAATGAAATGTGTAAGAAAATAAATAATTGGAAACTAATAAACTCAAGGATAACGATCACAAAATAGGAAGTTCACTATACCTGAAATACAGTGAAATTCCTATTAAATTGACGGGATTTCTCCTTAGAAGCTCGACGCATTTCAGCCAAAAAATGTGCCAAGAAAGCAGTGCCCCATGAATACTCATGAACCTTGTCCAACAGATCCAAGTATTGTATGAGGTTAATATGCACCCTATTACCATTAGCGTCCGGGAATATAGCGGAGCCCAAGATGAACAACATATAAGCAGCGGCACTTTGCTGAACTTGTTCGGGAGTCAATACCTTGTTCTTCGTATCCCCAAACAATTCATAGAGTTTGACGAATGTGATAGTCTTTGTCTTGTACAAATTTTCCAAAGTGGTTTCCTTGTTCCATCCAAAAAACCTTTCAGTGAGCTGATAGATCTTGTCCCATTCTATAGAGTCATCTCCTACCTTAACGGCTTTCCCAAGAACCTCTAAACCTATTATCCTTTAGACATCTTCAGGGATAATGGTCATCTCACCAAAAGGAAAATGCATGGTGTCAGTGTTAGCAAAAAACCTCTCCAAAAAGTAATTTTCCATGATGGTATTAGTGTCCACATAATTTTTTATCGCAGGATACAACCCAGATGCTTTGACTACTGCTTTAACAGCCGCACACTCATTCTTCAAAGTTCATACACCCGATTGTTGATGGCGGCTAACATGGAAGGCTTTCTTTTGGTCCTATAAAGACACACCAAACTTAGTTAAATTCACTTGATCACAGATAAATATTATAATAACAAGATTCAAACGTCTTACATTAGTTTGATAGATCCAACGAGCCCAAGAGTCTTTGTAGCAAAATAAGAGTTGCGGGTTTATCGGTTGACCCAAATTTTTGCCGTCAACGGGGTCTGGAATCATGTCATATTTATCATGAAGGTGGGATGGGGGTGCCTTTTCATCATCCTTAGAGGCTTCAACTCCGACATCAGCTGCTTGTAAGGATGAGCCACCTCCTCATTCGGGTACAGGCGTAGTTTCCGACTCATAATCATCATCATCACTGCTGGATGAGTCGCTCATAGGTTGATCCTGAATTGTGAACTTAGTAGTAGCCGAATCAGGATGGCTACGCCGAGAAGACTTATGTTTTGATTCTACAACAGCTTTGCCTTTTCCTTTGTCCTTTTTTGATGCTTTAGACCTATGTTCCAATACGTTAAACTGAGTTATATACTGGACGCTGGCACCTAAATGGAACCAAATATGAGTACCGGTACACTATACCGTCATAGTAAGAAATTATAAATTTCATGCCGGTTTTCCTGAATTCTATACAGAGAATAAAAATTCTTGGGAAACAAAACCGGCATGGTTTGTAAACATATCGAGACTGCCAGAACGGTTACCGGCATTGTAATACATATTTCTGAGGATGCCGGAACTCTGGGATTTTTGTACAGAGTTTTTAACAAAATAGACAAATAAAAACGGCATGGTATTGATCAAATGTACAAAGCCGACATAGGTAACCGGCATGGAAGTTGACTAATTTTGTATGCTGGCAAGCTCATGCAATACAATCAGGATTCAATACATATAATCCGGCATGATTTTCAAATTAATTCGACCGCGAATAGAACATAATTTCAATTGACTACATTGCAATTTCAAAATTTTCTTTTAGTGTAGTATAAAGACTAAACAAGAAAGTTTGACTTCGTGTTATATATTATGGGATAAACCCTAAAAATACTTCAATTCAACAAATACTTCACTTACCGCATCAAATTTGTTATGCACGCCTCACCAACAGACTCTTCAGGACTTTCTTCCGGTTCATCAACAAGCATTTGTGGAATGGGTTGTTCACGAGATTTACGACGAACCATTGTATAGAAGATGAAAAAATATGGAGATTGAATACTAAGGAAGATTGAAAAAATATGGATATTGGTTTCCAAAACCGTCACTCAAATAGAATGATAAATTTGTAACCGACACATTAAGGATTTTGTAACCGTCCAAATACTGGGTTGAAGTAGTTTGTAACCGTAAAACCAGTGGAATGAAGGAATTTCAATTGTAACCGTCATAATTCCGGCATGGACACATGAAACAATTCAATGCCGGCACTCTGACAATAACTTTAAATCGTCAATATGATGCCGGCATAATTTCTAGTGCACCCTTCAATGCCGGCATGTGAAAGAAACTTGATGAAATAAACAACATTAACCACAAACCAAAGAAACTTCATATTAATCATAAGGAAATAGACTTAAAACTATTAAAAACTTGAACAACCTTACACATAAAATGAAAGATCTCAAGCTAATTGCAACTAACATCATTTCTTGGTTCGAGATTCAACAAACAAAGCAGCTTCGAAATGCCTAAAAGGATCTTTTCTCTATTTGGTGTATGCGGCATGAGATTGAAACCTATTATCTTGGTATCTTGCGAGAAACTTGTTGTATTTGCGACATAATTTTACGAGGGCAATTGTACGATGTGATACAAACTCATCCCCGTAATTTATTTTACGTTTTTTGCAATTACCGTCCACGAACTCCGGCATATAAGGACCATCCGCAACTAGACCCCAAAAAAGGTTTGGAGGGCGGTGATCTTCCAGGAAATCAGATACTATGTAGTAGTTTTTGATCCATTTGGTTTCTTCCTCAACATCTGCTTCAATCTTCGCTTATTTTACACGTTCGTATATTCTCTTTGTTTCTTTGCGATAGTAATCTTCCTTTGATGCCTCTTCTTCTTCTTTTTTCCTTATAAGTATCTCTTCTTCCATTGCGGCAATTGACTTGGTGGTTTGGTCCTTCCTTCTAAGTTTTTCTAGTATCATGGGAATTAAGTTGGTGGTGGATGATGATTGATTCCCTACCGGAGTTGAGACTTTTTTTTTTCATATAAATATTCTCTGAAATCGGTAGTCGGTGAGTTTTTTGCCATCATAGAAATATATCAACTGCAATAGGTTTAGCCACTTTAAATAGATGAGTACACAACGGCTCTTTTCCACTTTATGGTACCGGAATTGTCGGTAACCTCAAATCTACGCCGGCAGTTTACTTTACAGGTTTATAGTTTGAAAAAATAGTCGTTGGGCATTGAATCTTACGTACCGCCATTGAGATATGGTTTACGTGCATGCCGGCACACTGTACCGGCAGTGTATAGTATCAAAAGAGTGTGCCGAAAATACGTAAATTGTACACAGGAACATAAGAAAATTAGGCACCTACTATCGGCATTCAAATATATATTAAGTCTACGCCAGCAATGTATTACGGGTTTACATAGAGATCTACCCACAAAACCTTACGAAAAAACCTAATAGAATACCCTAAAAACCTAAGCAATTACCACTAAACTATCAATCTTCTTAAGAAGAATCCATCTCCGATTCACCCAGCTGGTGGTACTCCGTGACTTCGGTTACAATATGGTTGGCGTTGGCTTCAAACAAGAATGCTTCTCCCTTTTCTTGTAAGTAACGCGTTTTCACGGCTTCATGCTACAAAAACAATGCACAAATTATGTTTGTTACATACAAATTCAAAAATAGTGGATTATGTCGAATTAATCATAAAAATACTTACAAGTTATTGAGGATACAATCTATTTCGGTTAGCTTGATGAATCCGGTGTTTTAATTTTAGATACTCAAACACCGCATTTAGGATGATGTCGTGTCGTTGCTCGATTTGTTTATCAGTTCTTCCTTTCGGGTTACCATAATCGTGAACAAATTTGTTAAAAATCTTCAACCACATGGAATCCCGCGTGCTGTTATCTATAGTTGAAGGACGAGTTTCGGCATACCATGCTGGGGTGATTGCTAAATCTTCCTCCGAGTCAAACGATGCCATTTGTTGAATGTGGGGTTAGGTACTATACTAAGTTATTTATAGATGATTATTCAAGGGTGTAGGGTTTCTAAGTTAAGCGGCTAAAGGAGATTTATAAGAACACAATGGTTTTTGACTTTTGGGGTCCAAGTATTAGCTCTCTTTATATAGTGAGAAACCTCAACGACTAGTTTTTTTTGAAAATAACCAACACCGGCATTGATGTAATTGTGAACAACTATACCGATATTATATTCCGGTTTTTATTTCCATAAGCATACCATGACGGTTTTTATTCACAGAGATTCGGCCAAATATGTAACCAATACCGGCATTGAATATTCAATATAGAACATGCCGATATTGGTGAAATTCAAAAAACAAAAACGGCTCGTTTTTTGAAGAAAAAAAAAGACCGTTGGGGAATCATTTGTATATAATACCCCCATTCCTTGGCGAAAATCTATACAAACCACCCACAAGATAACAAAAATCCTTCTCTCAACAAAGCAAGCACGGTTAAAGCTTCACGAATGATGGGAGATTCATCATCTAGCTCTATTTGCAAAGTAAGTAGATTAATCATTACTAACAATATAATCTTCACTACCATGACGTATAACTAATATAATTTTCTCTTACAGAGTCATCATTGCAAGTGTCAAATTTCGAAATCACCATCTCATCTAGTAATGGACTGCCCTTTTATTTATTCAAAGTGTAGAAGCTGTGATAGGACACGCCGGTTTTGGATTGCAAAAAATGATGATGCTGAAAATGGAAGAATGTTTCTAAGGTGTTTGAATCACCCAAAGTGCGATGAGTTTCAATGGTTTGACAAAGCTGTTGAACTAGCAGAGTCAAGAGAAAACCACAAGGGCCAATGCAAGCCTATCGATGGGTGTGATGGGTGTTATATGAAGGGAAAACAATATGTTGAAAAAGAAGAAGAACCAGTGAAGATGATCCTTGACACCCCAATCCCGGACGATGTCTTCGAACAGATTCGGGAAAGGCTCAAAGGTTCCAAAATTGTTGAAAAGGGATGGAAATAAATTATCTCTAACAAAGTGCAATCCATTGAATGTTTTTTTTATCATGTTTTAATTTAAAGTATCCAATCCAATGTAATAGATTACTTAGGAATGAAATAAAAGAGCATTTGAAATTAATTTTTAGCAGAGTGCCGGTATTGATTGAATCGACATAATCATGTCGGTTTTCTGTCAACAATGTAGGAAATTGAAAAATTAGAATACCGGCGTAGAATTTAAAAAATACCACCATGCCGGTATTTGTCAATATCTATACAGGAACCTGAAAATTTTAAACTTCTTGTCCCGGAATAGAATTAGAGACAATTTCAATGCCGACACTTTGGAACCGGCATTGAATTGTAAATTTATAGGATGCCGGTATAAGTACCGGTGTTTCTGGGACTGAAATCATCTATGCCGGAAATTATAATCTTTCACTACAAATCAAGACATGTTCAACATAAAACAAACAACTGGATTCTGCTTAAGTGTTTTTAATCCAGGTAGCATAAACCAAAAGCAAACCAAACAGCTAAAGAGTTAACCATGAGGTACAAACGAAAACAAGTTTAATCTAGACATGTTCAACATAATTTAAATAACCACCAATTGTTCACTTGGTCTTTTATTTATTTTTGGCGGGCGCCTTCCTCGTTTATCCAAACAAAGCTTTTGCACTAGGGTCAGTTTCTTCAATTCTATCAAGCTTTTGCCCGACTTCCTTGATTTCTTGAAGGGATAGCACCACTCCTTCATCGTACTTGCAACCAAACATATTCTTCAAGTTGCGAAGCCGACGGCGCTAGTTTAATACATAAAACACATAATTAGTATATACTAATATATAAAATTTTGTTTACATTAAACGACTAAGAAATTAATAAAACTTACTAGCAATCCAACGGTCTTAAGTAGTTGGGGCGTCGTAGGTGGTGGAGGTGTAGGAGTTTCAACATGAGGTTTTTTCTGGGGTGGAACTTGGACGTCATCCACATAAGGATGTGACCATTCTAGGTAATCTTCCATGTAGTCGTTATCAACTTCATCACCATTTTCCGCAATCTCCCACTTACTAATATCTACTAAATGACGTGTCTCCCTATCCCTCCAGTGTGTTGGTTCCGGATCTGGATCATATATTACATGCAACTTGTTGGGAGTTGAATAACACATAGAAAAGTGAAGAAGATAATTATCATCATAGGCCAACTCAGAACGTGATAATTGCTTATATCCATGTTGGCGCATCACACGGCATGGATCAGCCATGATATATCCTTTTGGGTGGAACAACAACCCATTATAAAATGCAACGTTACCAAACCTCACAAGTTGATGGTTTTCTCTAGCCTTCTTATATGGGTCAAACACAATGTCTTCTGTACTCATTTCTTCGAGAGACAATCACATCTCGATCAGTCGACCATTGTTATCGGGCTTTGGAAAGCTGTTATACTCGAACTTCTTAGCTCTAGGAGTATCGGGTTCGGGAAGATCAATGGTCTTCAAGAAAGGGAACTTCTTGAACAAGGTTGGGAAGTGTTCATAACACCACACCTATTCCAATGTGAGGCAGTAAATCTTTATTCTAAGTTCATTTTAAACTTCATATTGAACAATATACATAAGAAAATAAGTTAAGAAAACAAATTTACCTGGAGTAGAGTGAAATTCCCGACAAATTGGTTTGTTTTAGCCAAAGAGGCCCTTCTTATCTCCGCCATCAGATGTGCCATTACCGTGGTGCCCCAAGAATAGATATAAACATCTTCCAATGGATCCAAGTACTGAAGAAAGTTTGCACTTACCCTATTGCCATTAGTTTCAGGGAATGCCTTAGTGCCCAAGATGTATAACAATTATGCAGTAGCTGTATAACGAATCTGTGCAGGGTCCCATCCATCCTCCAAACTTCTTTATTTTGTATTTTCAAACCTCTTCTTAAGCATTATCAGCTTGAATATCTTTTTCTTACTAGACCGAGATTCATAAAAGCTCCCCGTAGAAGTTCTGAAGTCCCAACCAAAAAACTTGTTAGTCAAAGAGTGCAACTTCAACCATTCAAGGTCCAGACACTCAGCTCCCTCTGTAATTGATTTGCCGATAACGTTCAAGCCTAGAATGTACTGAGCATCATCAGGGATCAAGGTCATCTCTCCCCACGGGAAGTGCATTGTATTAGTTTCACCATAGTACCTTTCAACGAAGCAATTGACTATCACAATATCTGGCTTGACATAATTTTTAACCAAAGTATATAGACCAGAATCCTTTACTATTTTTTGTACATTATCATGCTCCAAAGACAAATCCCAATGAGCCGTGACTTGGTTTAGGCAAACACGAACAACCTTAGTATGATCCTACAATTAGAAGATAATACGATTAAGAGATTTTGCATAAATCCAAAACAATACATATGCACAAAATAAAAAATGCTTACAGAGGTTTGATAGATAGTACGAGCCTAAGAGTGCTTGTATCCAAATAGTACTTTCGGTTCCGGAGCTTCACCCCAAATTTTACCACGTTCAAGGTTGGGTATCATGTCATCAATGTGAGGAAGGTGACAACCTTTAACTTTGTGTTTCCCCTTGCCCTTGCCTTGTGTCGGTTGTTGACTTGGCCCACCAACTTCGCTTTGGCTTGCTAATTGACTTGGGGGAACCTCATTATCTTCCACCTCACTTTCACCTTCATCATGCTCACCATCCTCAACTGTTCTAGTACCTTCACGGATTACAACTGCACTACGGTCACCACCACTCTCCCAAATTGCCCCTCTTGTTTCAAACCCCAAATGCCTCTTGCGACCTTCATCTTTCCCTTGTGGAGGCAGAGACTGAGGAGTATCAAGACCGTCCTTCCTCTTTCTCTTAGTGACAGCATCTTTATTTTTTCTTTTGTTAGCTTCCTTGGCTTTTGACCTATAACATAGGCACACAAAAACAAAAATAAGACAAGTCATATTGGAAGTTTAAGTACCGGAATGGAGACTCTTAAACAGAATAAGCCGGTTTAGTGCTACCGGCATTGAAACTTAGCTATCTAGAATGCCGGTAGTTAAATGGGTTTCTTCTGGATACCAAAAGACAACTACCGGCACTCTCAAATTAAATCAATTCCGTGCCGGTAACAGTGTACCGACATACAATGGAAGAGAAATAGAGTGCCGGTACTGATCAACAAATCATATATGTTCCTGTATGTTTAAAGGTTACTACCGGCGTACACAAATTCAATAAAATCTATGTTGTTTCTCCTATACCGGCATACATGAAACCTACATTCAATGCCGGTACTGGTGACAAAGTTCATAATGTTTCTGTGTGTTTTAAGTATACTACCGGCATACACAAATTACTATTAACCTATGACGGTACCTAAAACCGGTATGGTATTCAACCCATTTTGTATGCCGGTACTAGAAATTCACTTTCAGGAATTGAAACCGGCATGGTATTCATCCCAGATCCCACGCCGGTACTTAAAACCGACATGGTATTCATCCCATATCAATTTCCTTTACTCTGTGTACCTCGACTATTTCAGCTATGTTTGGTGATTCTAACCTAAACCCATTGCTATAAATAGATTAAAACAATCATAAATGAGTTCAAAATCACTAACCTTCACAGAAGCCATTTTTGCTGCGAGTGGTTGATCGTCCGAGTTCGACGACTCGTCCTCTCCTTGTTCTTTAGCAATCGAAGCAATTCGTTGTTCGTGTTTTTGTTGACCAATCGATTTGGTCTTCGATTTGGCTTTTGTTTTCCTTCGTGGAGGCATGGTTATGATTCGGGTAGGTTAATCGACGAAGAAATTTTTGATTTAACGATTAATCTTCGATGAAGAACGATGAAGAAGATGAATAATTTTTTTTTTTTTTCAAAACCCTAACAGTGCCGGCACTCAAATGGAATTGGGGGATAATTTGATTTGGTTTTTAGATTTTATTGTTTTAGAGGAAAGGGCATAATAGTCTTTTCATAAAGGTTTTTAATTAGGGAAAGGGTATTTTGGTATTTTCATAATCAAAAGTTACCCCTTATCAGCCACCCCTGGTTGGGGGAAGTAATTCATATCCCCCAATTGTGCGTTCTTTTTTTTTCCCATATTATTTTATACGGAAAGAATCCCAAGTTTTTTTAATTAGCCAAAGGAAATTTATTCCTAAGGAATCTTTTTTTTTCTTCACGTGAATATTTTTTCCGGTTTTTTTTTTCATGTTTATCTTACGTGAATAATTTTCTTCAATTATAGTTTTAAGGAATTTTGTAATGTAAACGTATGCATAATTTTATAGTTTTGAGAAACAAATCTAAGGTTCTTAAATTATCGTCCATACTTACAATTTCTATTAAATATATTTAGAGAAACAAATGTAGATATTTCCGTTCTTATTAAATTAAATACGAAATCCTATTTTGGTAATCATATTTTTAGCTTTCTTATTTGTTTTCTTTCATCATTTAAATATGTTCTTACATACAATTCCGTTTTTGTTGTTGTTAATGTATAGGTTTTCTATTCGGACTACAGTCGAGAGTGCAGGTCCGAATTTCGTTTCTAACGAAGAAGTATACATGTAAAACTATTTTTGTATTGTTATTTTCTTATTGTTACCCGATCAAATTAATCATAATCCAAGTATTTTTGGTAACTTTCTTAATTTGCGTATTTTCTCTCATGACACTTTTTTATATCTCTTTATCTTATCATCATAATGATTCAGTTTAAGGATTAGTGGGTAGTATCAGGTTGAGATTATGCATGCTCAGTAGTTGTTCCCTAAAATGGGTAAATTTTATAAAATGTAACTCATACGATAAAGGTATTTTTTTTTTGCCTGACTTCTACTGATACGATGATTTCCTCCTTTTGGTCTATTGAATGACACCTAACGGTCTTTTTTTTTTTCGTTTACAGATCGCAGGAGCCTAGCTACCAAGGTGATTAAAATGAACGTATATGTGTAACTATAGCTTACGGTACACTATATTACTGATTTATAGCCTCTGGTGTTAGAAGTGCGATCAAAATTGGTTATTTTGTGCTTTTGACTCTCACCTTTTTCCTTTTATGCATTTTACCATCTCCTTTATTTGTTAAGTTTAAGAAGGTGACCAAGAAATTAAATTAAATAAATAATTTAAAGACCATCCTCCATGGAGGAGCTTAAGAATGGGTTACCAGTTCTGGTCCATGCATTAATTGTGGGGACTTATAGACACTTCGCTCTAGGTAAGTCAGGCTAAAGTGATACAGTTTAGTTATTCCTTTCGTCACCAAACTTTATGCTTTCACAGATATAGACAGTTATGTTCCTTATTCTAGCTCTATTTCTAACAGAAATTCCTTTCCTTTGGAGAGTTTTTGAGATGAAGAGAATCATGGCTTGCATGCATTATCGAAAACTTATATCATAAAAATGTTTACGACTACTTAAAAGGGATTAGAATGCATCTTTTTGACATTGTTAATCAATACACAACAATTTTTGCTGACAATAAATCTGGAGGTGAGCAAAACTATCATAGTGCGCAGTGCGCTTCTGTTTAGTATTATCTTCAATTTGATATTTTTATACAAATTTTATTTTATCCTCGTGATCATATTCACTTTTGATTTGGAGTATTAACTTTTGATTTATATCACGTTTTAATTTTGGATCCTAGAATCTCCCTGTACTGGGTCATCGCTGATGCTATTAAGATCTTTCATTTTTTTAATTACAGTTTTTTGTAAAATCTATCACTTTCGATTTCACTTTCAGTTTTTTTTTTGTATTTTCTATAATGGTTGGATTTTTGTCTATCATTATTACAACTAACTATACAACAAGCTTTCTCCTGATTTACTAATTTCTCCTGATTTACTAATGGTGTGAAGGCGTGATAAAGGTGAAATCTGCATTTTTTTTTTGTTATATTATTTTCTACGACAATGCTATTCACCTAGATCTTTTCCTCCTTACTCTGCTCCTTGTTGGTGGTGTGGCACTAACGTGGACAAAACAGTAGGAAATTTCTATTACGTGTTCTATTTCTCATTTCTCTCACTTCTGGTTTTACTTTATCTATTAATCCTCTCTCTTCTCCTGGTCTTACTTTTTACTCTCACTTCTGCAATTTCATTCACACCATTGTAACAAACGGAATTACTAATGATGTAAATTTTTGCAAATACCACAGTTATGGTTTGTCTTCTTCACTGAAGAAGGATTTTTTTTTCCAATACAAATACAATAAAAATCTTAATTATCCATAAAGGGGCATTAAAATCCACCTCCGTACTCTAATGAAGCTCGATTAATAGGATCGGTTAATATATTATTTCAAACATTAAATGCATTTAATGTGATTAAAATCCCCAATTGTGGAAGTGGAATTGTTTACAAATTATTATACAGATCTATGATATTAACCTAGCTATGTAGAAAGAGCAATTTGAAGTTAGATTATACCAGTGAGTCGATTGGAAGAACTGAACAAGAACAACAAGGATTACCAATTAAGTGATTGAAGATCAGTAGAAATCGATATCATGCTATAGGTTTGATTTAGAGAGTTTGTATATTCTTCCTATTAATATTACCTGTAGCTCCTTGAAGATATGAAGTAAGGATTCACAAAACTATCACGAGGGTTAGCGATAATAATTTTGGTCAAATTTAAAAAAACTAATTGTTGGGTCTTGGGAGATTCATTCAACTATTTTATGATATTCTTCATCATCTGGATCTGATGATATAAGTGATATAATTACCTCAGTGTGATTAAATATCAGAAGTTTTTCTTATTTTTGGAGGATCTGGTAGGGAAGCTAGAGAAAAGAAGTTAATGAAAAAAAAAAACAATGACCTGGATAAAAAATGTGACGTGGTTTAAGCTTTTGTTTAGCTATGATTCCAGACAAGAGAACACGTCACGAAGGAGGAGAGTAGGGAGGAGTAGATTTAGGGGAATAGCATTTTCATATTTTCTATGTACGATGGATAACATTAGTAACTATTTTTTTCGTCGTGGAATCTGTGCTAATATGTGTTGTCTTATGGATTTGGATTCGCCGAATATCATTAATATCATGGCCTCTTATGGGTATTCAGTCCCATTTTATAGCTTTTGTTCCACTTAAATATCTCTTTTGCATCTTTTGTTTTCTTTGTGATGGGAGTTTTTGATGGGATCATAATGTAGAATAATTGGTTTCTTCATCCAGAATTTTCAACAAACAACTTAAATATAAGTAGAATGTGACACAAAGATGAATAATAAACTACCATCCATAGAGAACATAACTCCCCAATTTTCATGTTTTTTGAAGTGGATAATTTGCCTCTTTGTTTTAGTTAGCTCTTCTTCATGACATGGAGAATTTTTTGATTCTTTTTTTTAAAGAAATTCCTTGAACAAAATTTTGATTCGAAGATTGTTTTTTGTTTGTTCTTCATGGCTCTTTTACCCGCCTCTACAAAGATATCAATTCCCGACTATCCATTAATTTCTTTTTGATATTTTCTAAGTATAACCCATATTATTATGCTATGATTGATATGTAATTTTAAGCTATTTTGGTGATAGCTCAAACATTTTTTTAGGTAATGGGCCTTTATGATTTTTTTAGGAAATTTGTTGGAGTGGACCTTTATAATTTCTCGATGCAAATAAGAGCTCATGATCGGCTTCTTTTGGTTATTTTGTGACTCAATTTTTTTCCCATCTGTTTGTACCAATGGTACCTGTTGCGGTTGCAGGGTGGTGCATCTTTTTTTCCCTTTTTGGTTGGTGTCTATTTGTTGTTAGTATGCTTTTTTAGCGAGTCTCGAGAATGACGGACCATGAATCGTACATTGATCACCAATGAAGAGTGGATGCGAAATCAAAAATACTACACGATGTGGAATCAGTGACACTTTAGTAATTTGAAAATATTAATTGGATACAATTTAAAGTTTATTGAGATTCGATTTTTAAGTGGTTTTATGTGATTATATAGGATTATTCTAAAATACGTTTTTCTATTATTTGTTACACATTTTTGGGGATGTACATATATTTTCCGTTCATATAATTGCCTGTTTGTGTAGGGGGGACAACATCGAATTTTTTTTATCTCTCCTCTCTCCCTCTTTTAAATGGGGTGGACTGAAATTGATATCGATGGCAAAATCAGCATGGTGAATACATGTGAGACAACAAGTATTAATTGTCAAATCACACTCAGACAACCTCCCTTGAATTTGGATCGAGTATAAAAAAACAAATAGATGGTTCAAAATATTATAGACAAATATATGACATTCTTAAATGGAGAAGGGACGTAATACGATATGAATATGAATTTGATAACTATCACCATGAACTAACAATTTATTGAAAATTGGCAGCCAATCATTCTCTTCAATAACCTGGCAGAAGTTATCAGAAAGAGATGGTAAACTGGAAAAATGCCGGAGATAAAGAGAGGCAGTGAGTGATGAAATACTGGTGTTTGAAGGGTTGAATATATATATAGTAATCGTAAGTATGATTTATAGGTAAAGTAAAATCAATTAAACTTTAATGCATGGCGTTTTAGTTAAGTATGTTGAAAATGTAAGTTCCGCATTATCCTTTCAAATTTGAATCGACTTATTTTTAGTTTATACATGGAAAGCAATTTCTTATTTTCTCACACCAACTCAAATATTAACTATTTATTCCATATATGCAAGAAACAGACCCTTGCATCGGGTGACAAACTAGTATATAGAATGTGTATGTTCTATAAGAAATTGTCCATGTTTTATTTTCCTGTTATCTCCTCTTTTAAGGGGAGCAAGGATTATTAAGAATTTAAATCCAGGAGTGAAATTAAGCCGTTAGATCCATGGATTCTATCTCCCCTTTTAAGGGGAGCAAGGATTATTAAGAATTTAAATCCAGGAGTGAAATTAAGCCGTTAGAACCATGGATTTCTAAAACTCGCTGCTAGATTTCCGGAAAATAGATTCTGTGTGAACTATTGATCACATCCATCACATGGTTTGACTTTCAACGTACTATTGATCACATCCATCACATGGTTTGACTTTCAACGTTCTTATATGACGAAGGCCGTTGATGCGATAAGGAGCTCTATGTAATATGTAAGCTGTTACGGGGACTCTGTGAGGACTTTAAGGGATTAACGTGGTTTTCTTAGGGACCTTGGATAGAAATATCCGGTGAAGTTAAAAGCCACCGCCGGTATTAGGAAATGTGAACGTTGTTGGCGTGCCAAACTGACGCGAAATGCGCGTGCACGCTCCTTGTAACTTTTAACAAATCCATTGGTTGTGTCCCTCTTTTATCTTGGTGGAACCTCCTATAATGGTGTGCTGAAGACTTCTATGGATGGACAGAATTCCATAAACAACTTCAATGGTTTCATGAATTATCATCCATTGAGTTTTTCAACTCTAGAGATCATTGCAAATGAACAACAATTAGTTCACCAGTCTTCTAATAGTTCCACACATCGCATTGAAAAATCTAGCACAAATTTTTTGCAAGTCCACTGGATTTTTTAGCTTCTGCATAGAGAGTAATCACTGCTTTTTCTCTTCTTCTAGAGAAGCATTTGCCATAAACATTGCAGGAACCGCAAAAAAAAAACACAAACCAAGAACATAACAGGCAATGCAAAAATAGAAGCAAAGGAAAGCATTCCAACGAAAAGACCACCCCGTCTTTAAGATTATTAACATTTTGTTTGTACATATAGATATATATTTCAAGCCTAGCTATAACTCCTAGCTATCACAACCATATTGGGTTTTTTTATTATCCTTTAACATACTACTAGCGTTAAGAGAGAGTTCCTCCTATCCGGCCGTCCCTCATCCAGAGATGATTCCAGACCAACCATATGTACAAGAATGAAACAAATATCGCCACGGATTAGAGAGATTGATAAAAAAAACATGTTCTCTAATGGATCCGGACTCACTTATACTAGCTATCAAGAACTACCAGCAGTAGAACCCGAACAACAAAATCAAAATTGAATTAGAATCCTCCCAAGTCTGGGAACCCTGTCTCGAGCATTCCTTGTTCCTCATCATTCAACAAGTAGCCAAAGTTGATGTCCTCCTGCTTAATCGACGGCTGCTTCAAGAAATCAAAACTATAATCAACACAAGTAGGCGTTTGCTCCATATGGTGCAAGCTCCCAAGCAGCTTGGCATCCGGATTTTGCATCTGATAGCTGAAATCAGCTCCACCACATCCCAATTGCCTTGCACCACCACTGCTAGACTCAATTCCATCACCAAGGGGCTTATTATCGCCGCCGTCCAGGTCTTCGTTATCGGCATCAATCGACCTGAGAAGCTCATCCACATCAAACATTTCCTCCATTGGGAAATCATGGAGGTAGACTAAAGGATTACTGTCTTCATGCCTCAATTCAAAATTCGGCTCCACTTTCATTTCTTTAAGCTTCTTCTCCTCTCTATCTTCATCTTCATAATCAAAATCCACCACCTCCTCCTTGACTCTAACCACCGTCGTCGACGTCGACGTCGACGCCTCATCATACACAATTCCATCCCCAATTCCTTCTTTCTTCTGATCAATCGTCAAACCCTCAACCTTGACTTTACACTCCTCAGCACCATCCTCCGGTTGCTGATTGGACATCGTAGTAGTCGATTCCTCCGACGTCGCCGTCGCCGCACTCGTCCCCGTCCCAGTAGTCGTAGTCGTATACGAAGAATCCTTATACAGTTCCTCCTCCTCCTCTTCCTCATCATCAGATCCTGCAAAATTCAACCTCGCATTTCCCCCATACATAGCTCTAGCAGCATCGTCGTAAGCAATTGCGGCTTCTTTCGCCGTCGCAAATGTACCTAACCATAACCGATTCCCCCGATTAGGTTCTCTGATTTCCGCCACCCATTTCCCCCACGTCCGCTGCCGCACACCTCTGTAATTGCTCAGTGAATTCTCCGGTCCTCCTTTCCCTCTCATACATCCCTTCTTCGATCCTTTTGCTGGTACTCTCCGTACACCTCCTTTAGTAGTCGTTGTGTTTCCTCCGCCATTAATCTTCAATCCTGAACCAGAAGATACTAATTGACTGTTGATTTCTTTCCACTTTGCCAGAGTTTCCGCTACTGAACCGCGTCTACTCCGCGATCTCTTCTTCTCTGAAGACATACAAAATTATGATGATGAACCCTAAATCAAAATCAAAATCGATGAATTTTTCAATTTCGTTAGCTTCCACTCGAAGATTCTGGATATTTGTTTTTTGTTTGGGGAATGAAGAAGGAAAAAGTATTGATTAAAGGGGGTAGAGAGATATTTATAAGTGGGGTTCTAGATATTTGTACAGTGACGTGGCAAATTGAGCTACTCGTGGCGAGGTTAAGTATGGCCACCCAATGTTCCACGCGGCGACATTTTGGTTCTAGAATGGTCATTGGGGTTTGGGGCTCACGCTTTTTTATTTGCTTTTCGGTACACTCTGCCCTTAATCGACTTCATAAATTACGGATTCTGCCACTCTTGGGGCGAGAGGGGGGGGCGAATGCCCCTTGTTTTGTGCTCATTATTGTTTACTTAAATAGCGGATTATGTTGAAATTGAAATGATGTCATCATGGATTACGGTTACCAAGGGAGGGAGGATTATTATTGCTTTGGATGACACCACGAGGAAAGTAAATGCAGAGTTTGTTTGGTGGGGATGCGGTCCACGACTGTCAGGATTTTTGGGATGGATAATGACAAGTGTTGCACGGTGGATTGAGAAAGGATGTGGTCGAATAATACTGATTCCTTGGTGTAGAAGTTGGTGCAATGGGAAGATAAGTTTTCTAGATTACTAGTTCGATAGAAGACAAAGTATCTCTTTACTTTATGTTTTTTTCTTTCTTAATAAGGAAGCTTAGCTTAAGTGGAGTAGTAAAAGCTTGAGTTAGTGGTGTAAGGAGTGCCGCTGCCCCCATGATTAAAGGTGTTCCCTTCCGTTTTACTCGATGCCCCCATGATTAAAGGTTTTACATTCCGTTTTAGTTAATGTTGTAGAGTTTTTTATGCAGACTAAGGAATATCGGAGAGTTAAATCGTTTCAATTATACCCATATTATTAATACTTTTTAAAGAAATTACTAATCCCATTATAATTTAATTGAGATGTACTCACTCCGTACCACATATATATATAGTCGGAGGGACCAATTCTCTTAGATTAAGAATTTTTTTTTGATTTTACAAATATCCATGTTTTTTTTCTTTTCTGTTTTGCCCTTTATTATATTTCCTATGTTAGAAACATAAACCTAATTGTGATGATAACCAACCAACATAAATAACCTGGCTTGATTGGGGTATACCCAGATTAATTGGGGTATACCCAAATTTAAATGGACATGTGCCCTTACTAAGGGGAGGCCAAAATGTGGATTAGTTCACCTTTTTACCCTTTCACTAATTAACCCTATTACTTAACCTAATAACCCTATTACTTAATCTAATAACACTAAAACTTCATGCCCGCGGTTGTTGTTTCTTAAGCACCGGCGTTGTATGAGGATGAATAACCTGCCGACGTTTCATATCAGCCATGGCGATTGTTAGACAATAACCAGGGCCGGCATGTTATACCAACAAAACCCTATCGGCTAATTTGTAGCCGGCATTGTATTGTACTTGTACCTTGCCGACTGTAGGCATCAAAAAATTGATATTTTTTAAGTTATAGCCGGCATCATTATTTAATACAACCCTGCCGACTGTGTTTTGGTCGGCTAGGTGAATGCTTATTACCATGTCGGCCACCTATTGGTCGGCAGTTTATATATTATATACCTTGCCGGCTAGTAGATGACCAGAACCAAATTTCAATGTGTAACAATTTTGATCTCTTATTTGTGTTCAACAGTTTTGTTTGTTTTTATATGTTACAGACCAGAAAATTACGCCTTCGGCGCGTCGCCCCGCAGGCCGTAACTTCCCCAGTGCGCCACTATGATGAAGCTACGATCCGAGCCTCATCCCCAGGCAAATGCACGCTCATTTTCCCTTGCAAGCATGCTCGTGGAGCATGATCCAGCTATTTAAGCTTCCACACCTTTCCAACTTACCCTTGTTCTGCAAAAGGGTTCAAGGCCATAAGTCCAATGCTAGTGCACTTCACATGCATCTCTGGCTTTGCCTCAACGTAGGGAATTCATCACTGAATTTCCTATCTAGCCGAGCAACCGTCATACCGTCGGGTCTTGTCCAGACTTAAGGCATAAGCCGTGGACTTAGGCATAGGCCGCACCAAGCCCTTGCCATCTCATACCTTACCTCGTTTACCAACTCTTTATAACTTGATAGGAAGTATGAGCATCCACTTATTGGCATGCAAATAAGCCTCATCATGTTTGGCCACAATCATCTCTTGCGTCGAGCTACCGAGCTTAGATGATATGAGGGGCCAACGTGCTGGACCGGCAATGCTGCAACTCATTGCGGCTACCTACGTATCCTTCCATACTCTAAAGGAATCAAGAACAGACCGTAGTTCATCCTCGAAGGGACACGCAACTTATTCCAACTCGTTTGCTAGGCCGTGGCCAAGCAATAGTGGTAATGGCCTAGTCCGTATAGGCCGTTCCGTCATGATGTTCAATGGTTATGTATCATCGGGTCCGCGACATGGCATAGTTATGCCTAAGTATCAAATGCCCTCTCTTAAGGCTACACAACTATAAATGAGCCTTAGGCATCATTTATACATTTCCGGCTAAGCTATGAAGCTTACTTGGTGCATAGTCCGCATATGCACCTTCAACCAACTACCCCTCCATATATATGTCTTAATGGAATTTCTACAAGTATGGAAAGAAGACCAAAAATCTTTCATCAACTCCCCGCAATTTTTGCGTTTCACTGTTCATCACAATCTTTCCGTTCCACCATCTATCGCAATCTTTGCGTTTCACTGTCCATCGCAATCTTTGTGTTTCACTGTTCATCACAATCATTGTGTTCCACCGTCCATCGCAATCTTTGCATTTCACTGTCCATCACAATCATTGCATGAAATGATTGCGCTTGTGCAATATTCGTTCGTCCAGCCCTCTCTGGCCTAATGCACAATGATTGTGCGGTACTGGATCAAGACCAATAGCTTTCGTAATGCGCAATGATTACGCTATAAGCTCAAGGCCACCTACCCAACTGGCCTAATGCATCATGATGGTGCAACATTGGCCCTTGGCCAAATGCCAAACATAATGCGCCATTTTGGCGCGATATTGGCCTTAAGCCAATGCACCTTTTTCACGCTTGCGGAAGAGCTTTGGATGAAGCTTCATCTCAGGCCATGGCGAATCTTTCAGCATGCGCCATGCTAAAAATACGGGGTGTTGCATGATATCTCTTATTTGTGTATTGTTTAGGTTCCCAGAGGAAAAAAAAAAGATCTACCTTGTTCTGTTACTCCAGAATTAGAATTTATTGACGCAATTTATCCCAATGTAGAAGATCCTAAAGATGAAACTGAAAAGAATTTCCTTGTAAGAAAGTTACTTCTAATGGGTAAGGAAGATCCTGAAGATTTCCTAAGGTTTATGCACAGTCCTAGCAATCCCATCAACTATGTTGAATGCGCATCATCAGAGGAGGAGGAAGAAGAGGAGGAGGTTGATCCAAGAACATTTTTAAGGGCATGTGACTTTTCTGGAGTGAACCCCTATTACAATGAGGATGGTGACTACATAGGTCTAGTGAAGGGGAAGGGTAATGAAAAAGCTGATGCTGGTGAAAAAGCTAGTGATGGGGAGGAAGATAACAACAATGAGAAGGATCCTTTAAATTATCAAACTTTATTATGTTTTACTTGCTTTAGAAACTTAGATTCTTAAACTACATTATGTTTTGAACTCTTAGATTGTGGTTTTAGACTTTTTAAACTTATTTTAATTTTCAGTTTTAGTTGCTTTAGAAGTTATTATTTTTTTATGCAGTTTTAGACAAAGTACTGGAGGTCGGCATTGTATGAAATATCTACGTTGCCGACGGTACTTGAGGCCGGCATGGTATGGAATCTCTACCTTGCCGACCGAAATGTTAGTTGCACCTTTTAGGTACAAAGTACAACCCATTGAATGTTCAACGGCTAGAAATTTCAAAATCAAGATATTAGGTATGTTGTTATTATAAAAGCATTCCCAACTTCATCTTCAACCTTGCATAAAGAATGGAAGTTTCGCCACCAAATATTTGTAGTCTTTGTACACTAAGTGGTCATTTTGCAAACAATTGTCCCTTTAAAGGAAGCAAATGTACTATTGAAGGTTGTAAGGGATTCTTATTTCTCATGAAAGATGCAATAGGAGGTGTATATCAGATGTATGCTTCAAAATGCACTTGTTGCTGATTTTTCTATTGGATAGATGAGCGTCTATCTCCGTATGAAGATGAAGTTGCTAAAATCAACCTTCTTCCATGCACAAATCCATGTTGCGACGGTAAGATGAAGCTAATTACCTCTCCTAAGAAATTTTGTACCGGAAAAAGATACTATCAATGTCCCAAATGTGTTAGGGTTAAGTTTTTAACATTTGTATGCTTTAGTTAAGGTTTCTATGACCTGAAAAAGATACTATCTATGAACTGTGTAAGAAAATATGCCAGACGACAATAACTTAGTAGCAATTATGCAAAATAGAAAAAACTTTGGATACCTAAGAGGGTTGATACATAAATAGATATCTACCTGAATTCATTTCGAACCATGAATTTGATGGTGCTAGTCCAGCAAAGTTAGGAGTAGGAGCAGTAGCTGGAGGATCACCCAGACAGACATTGATACTACCATTGAAAAGCAATGTCTTTTCGTAGGTCAAATTACAACCCCCCCCCCCCCCCCAAATCCTTATATAAACCGGTGGTATTGGGGCATTTTGTCAGTCTTGGACTCTCGGGGTCTAACCATATAACGCCACTATTTATATCAGCATTTTTAGAAAGGGTTAGCGCTTGGAAACAAAGTTGCATTTCTAAGAAAAAAATAATTAATCTAAAAGCGTAATGTTTTAACCATTGTAGAAGAGTAATAGTTCACATTTGATTAATTCATATGTAGGACTAATTCATATCGTGTTTGTTGTTTGAAATATTTCACATTTGATTCTGTGCGTTGTGATCCAAGAAAAAAGCATCATGTTGCACGCTTGCTCCATTCATGTATTTATCTATGATTTGCATGAAATTGACAGTTCGCGGAAAAAAAATTTTTTAGCCCACCCAAGCTTCAATTCCTGGTTCCGTCGCTGTGCTACATGTTTTTTAATAACTTCCAAGCCTAGTTAGTGCCGAATCATTCGTGAATTTTTGCGAACTGGTCGGTGGAGAATTATACGACCGCACAATTCATACATCAATTGCTTAAGTGATAATGCACACGGCCATCGGTGTGTTACATATTTTATAATAACTTCCTAGCCTAGTTAGCAATTCGAAGAATCATTTACGAATTTTTGCGAACTGGTTGGTGGCGACTTATACGGCTGCACAATTCAAACTCCGCACTCAATTCACGCGTTTTCTCAGCTTTTCGAACAATACGCGGTCTTAACGTCCGTATTGAATTCGTGCATATTAGTTCAGTCCATTAGTCTCAGACATATTGGGTTCAAGTAACTACTGGGCCTAGATTAGTAGTGTCTTACAAGGCCCAACTTCACTTTTCCTTCCTTTTTCCAAAGAACCATTTTTTTGTGACCATGGTTTTTTTGAGGGACCATGGTTTCAATTTTAAGAGGACATTTAGAAATAAAGTGAAGCCACCCCTTTTCCACATATTTTAGTTAATGACTAAAAAGCCTTTATATTATTTTAATTTCAATTTTCTTTTAAAAATATATATATATATATATTGTTTTTTGGTTCGACGAGTACAAATTCGCAAGTATTTTTCTCGCAAATCCTTTAGCGATATGCAAATTCATAGGTATTTTCCCACAAATCCATTACTTTTAAGTTGTTTTTGATTGAAAAAATCGATTAGAAATCATCAAATTAGGTTTGAAATGTTAGTTACAGTGTATTGTTGGGTTAGAATTAGTTTAAAAAAAAAACCTTGTTTTCTAACCGAACTCCTTGAAACATAGAACACCAAGAACATGTCGGTTAGAACGAAAAATTTCCTTGCGAACTGAACTCATAGTTCGGTGCATTCTCAAAAGTTTTAGAAATTTTGTAACTAACCGAAATTTGAGTTCGGTCCGTTCGCAATTTTTACTTAACCCGAACTCCTATATGAAAAAACACTAAACAGGGTTCGGTTATATTCATGAAATTATTTTAACTGAAATCTTATCTAAAAAAACTTTTATATATTTTCTCTTAGCCGAACTTTGAGTTCGGTCCTTTTGCAAATTTTAAGAATTTTTTTACCTAACCGAACTCATGTTTGAAAATACACTGAACATGGTTCGGTTATATTCATAAAAATCTTTGCAAACCGAACTTTCAGTTCGGTGCGTTCGCAAAAGTTTTATAAAAAAATTAGTTTTGACTTGGCTATATTGAAAAATGCATTCCTCTCATAACGAGGTCAATTTTTCTTGGTTTTGGCTTGGCTATATTTAAGCTATAGCCTAATAAAATGGGTAACCATAGTGCTTGGCCTTAGGGCCATGCAGATTTTGGTTTAACAGCTCCGCTCATGTATAACTTATAAGTTTTAATTTTATAGATACTTAATTTAGGATCGTTGAACTTCATGATAATCACACAATAATTATACGCAAGAATAGTTTATATGGAATACCTGGTAGCGCTAATCCAACATACGTCGATCACCTTTGGGGCAGCGGTAATACCTTGTGGAGGTCATGGTTTCTCTCTCTTGACCTTAACCGTAATGAGTTGTTAATTCCTTGGATACAATTATAATGGTCATTGTTTCCCTTTCATAGGTAGAGAGAGGACCAAGTTCCTAGGGTTTTAGTATTAGACATTAGATCTCGACCGTCCATCAAGGAAGAGCATAAATAGGATACCAACTCCTTATATAAACCATGGATTAGATATTTAGCAATATCCTAAATATAACCATATTCTTACATGGACCCAATAGAGATAATTATCATATAAGAAATTATCTTACATTCTCCCACTGGTCCATGTGGTAATCTATAAATGGTTAATTGCAGGAAACATAAGGCGCGCATAATTGCTAAATAATAAATTTAGTGGTTAACGTAATACCTTGATTAAAAAAGATATTCATGCGAGTCATAGCGGTTGCACATTGTCTTGTTATCAAAATGTTCCCTTCCATGTACCACAACATGAGTACCTTGCTCAACTAGGCCTTAAATAGGAGTATCATAATGGTCCAGTGATGTCTTTGAGAAAGACGATTTCTGTTAACATTCATCCATTCACATAAATGTATACTAAACATGGATACAGAAATAATTCAGAATAACATTAATAAGAGCTCAATAAGTGTCCAAATGTAAGCACATAAATTATTTGAGTTCAATAATCAATTACTCCCACAGACCTGAGTTTTTAATCTTTTCTTAAGAGGTCTTGAAAGGTAATTATTCGCATCTCCGAATGCAATTGTGCTTAAGCGATAAATGAACAACTATTGTTTCTGAATTTCCTAATTCACGCATATATACTCAAGGTTCATGTGTTTTTTTCCCTTCGTATACATATCGTGCTTTAATGTTGTGAAGCTAAGACGATAAATTTCAGCAATGTAGAGACAAACCTTAAGTCTCTAAGTATCGCAGTCATAAATATTCAAACTCAATTGTAGGACTAGTATTAATGGATTCTTCCTTATAGAATCCATACATCCACAAAAATTGAAGTCTGAAAACCCAATCAACTCTTGTTGGGTTTGCTAACTAATTATAAGACATAAGTTAAAATAGTATCTCAAAATTCTTGATAGCTTTCCTATAATTTGTTCTTCGATTCTTTAGGCATTTAGTCAACATATCAACAACTTTTTATAAGTTTCATATCAGAATTAAGACATTATGAAGATTAAATTTATATCTTCAATCCAACATGAAATAAATCTATTAAATATGTTATTATCTCAACATTTCTTGAATATTCGATATATGCCTTATATGAGAGCTTTAGTAATCCATATGATATTACTATCACATGGTAAGCTTCATTGATATCCTTTATTTCAAAAAATATAGAGATATGCATAAAGTTAAGATCACTACTCGTAGGTAGTATGTCTTAACATACAAGACCAAGCGTATGAATTTCTCCCACTGATCTTGAGGTATATGCATAAATCTGTAATAATTTCATCCAAAACTTGAAACATTCATAGTTTTCTTGAATTTCATATACCATTATGGGAGGCTGCTTAAATTTCATACTTTGATTTTTAAAATTTGTAGACTAAAATTTATCATTAATAAAGGCTATTTTCACATTTAATTAATGCAACTCTTAGGTCATACTGAGCTACTAATAATACTATGATAATTCTGAATAAGTCTTTCTTTGACACGAGAGAAAAACTTATTTATAATCAATGCATCATTTCAGAGTAAAATCTTTGGAAATAAGTCTTGCTTTATACCGTTTAAAATTGCTATTACAGTCGTATTAGATCAGAAAGACCCACTTTCGTACAACTGATTTGTGTCTTTCGAGCAATTAAACAATTTCCGAGACTTGACTTTCAACCAATGATTTTTGCTCATATAGCATCAATCCATTAATCAAAATTATTACACATAATATTTGTGAACATAAAACCGAGTCTTTGCCATTCCATATCAAAATGTAATAAATTATTGTAAAAAAATCACTGAAACAATATGAATAACTTTCTTTCAATCTCGGTTGAGACATTCTTAATGCTGGTTCATGTTGTTATAAAAAAATTCTTTATTGGCAGTAGTTATATTATGGAGTATTGGATCAGTAATTTGTGGTCTTTCATTATCTAACATTCTGATAATGAGAAGATTCACAATATCTGTAGAAATCTTAAATAAAGGGATCATTATCATGATTTCTTGAACAGATATATCCACACACTCCCACTGATTATGCCATCATTAACGAATTTATATTTTCGGTTTCAATAAGTCTCATACTACGGTTAGAACGTTAAAGAATGCCATTTGGATTATTTAGGAAAACCAATGAACCAATAATAGTTTCCAAATCCAATTTTCATTCTTTGGAATGTAAGCCCTCACCTCCAACTGAACAACCATAACTTAAAGGTGATTTAAACTAGGTTTCCAGCCATTCTAGTCCAAAGTGTGTCTTTGAAACTGATTTACTCGGAAATCTATTTAAATTACACAGTTGTTGAAAGAACATACATTCACTGATATGTGGTCATTATGCACAACTCATCATGCTTCTAACCATTTTCATAAAAGTATGATTTTGCCTTTTGTTATACACCATTATGCCAAGGATAAGTTGGCCTTGTGTATTGATCAACAAATACAAACTTTTGGGGATACTACGTAAAAGTTTTAGGTTATTATCATGTTTTGTCATACATTTCATAATATTCACCACCTTTATCAGACTTTATGATTTTCACTTTCTCTACAATTTCCTCTCAATTTCAATAATGAATATTTGAGAAAATATCCACGGATTGAGATTCATAATGCAATTGATAGATGTACGCAGTAACGCGAAAAATCATCAGGTGATAAACAATTTTATCTTCCAAAAATTGAACCATTAAAAGTCTACAAAATAATCATAATCAACAATTAATAAGAACAAAAGATGAAATTTATAATAGAGATAAATGACAATTAAGCTTACAATAGTTTCATACCTTCAATAAGACTCTACTGTGGGTAAAACCTTATCAAGGGAACAATGTGAGACATGAAAAACATTAGCATATATTTTACCTTCTCATACACACAACATTATGTTTGTTTAATACCACAACTAGAGTCACCTGTGGGGGAATCACGTCCTAAAATGTATTAACAAACACAAATAATTCTAAATATGTTCAACCTAATACAATGTGAATTGTAGTCACCCGTGGGTGGCTATTATTTCACATGTATATGAAACATTTAGATAACCTTAATGTTTGTTTCAACGTGTGAACCAACTACTTGTGAGCAGTGTTTGTTCTAATCGTTAAATCAAACTAAGAGGACTCAAAATATACAGTACTTACAAGATAAGAGTTTAGTATCACTGTGGTGATAACTAAATGTAGATGCATTTTAGTACCAACTACATCCAAAGGATATAAAGCTTCTACTCAAGTCGAATGAAAGTAAACACTTAACAATGAACACAAGATATACGTGGTTCGGTATGATTACCTACGTCCACGGGGGTGAAAGGGTGAATCTTATTACTTCCAAGTGTTACAAAGGTGTTGCTCTTAGTCGGATTTCCTTACAAAGATGAAATTACTTCTCAATCTCCTTTCCTTGGTGTAAACTCGAGTCTCTCTCTCTCTCTTTAAAAATACTCCTCCCTTTTCTTGAATACAAGTCACTCTATTTATAAGAGAAGTTTCATACAACCAAGTTAGGGTGTTGGTCATATTACATCAATTTTACAGTTCTGTACTCGGGCCAACTCATGTCGCCTCCTATGTCCGACGTATCTTGATTCCTCGCCCGTCTCTCGTCTGAGCCGATCTCTTCGGGTGTTCTCTTGACACGATGTCGCCTTCCATATCTGTCGCCTTAGTAATGGGCCGATGCATCATGTAATTTCTTATCCTCTTGACCGTTAAGCCTCGTTTGTCCCACCCTGTCCCGTCTTGTCAGCTTTGTCAGAGGTTTGGGTCAAGTCTTGTCCGATAGCTGCACGCCCGATCCACGAGGCACCTTAAATATCGCGCCTGCTGGTCTTCACCCTATGCTTCGCGTTCCTTCGTTTTTAGGTGCACCAAGGCTTGAGATGTTGCCACCTGGATCTGTGGATAATTTACACCTACATTTATGCCCCTTCTTTCGCTCATCTGGGAGACACGAGTGGAAGAACGTCGTCCCAACTGCCTACGTCTTCGTTCATGCCGAGAATACCGCCATGCAATGCCCCACTAACTGCACTTTATTACCTGTAACCGTCGGCGTCGGTTACAACTTTTCCTCTTTAAATAGCCCGCTTCTTTTTCTCCTTCTTCTTCTTCATCCTTTCTTTTTTTGTCCGCCACTGTAACTTATTTTCCCAAATTTCTTCATTACTTTGTGCTTCCAAAAACCCTAGCCTTTTAGATTTTCTTCCGCCATCTCCCCCTCACCGATTGATACAGTAGCTGTTGTCGCCTCTTCTTTCTTCGTCGAAAATCGAGCTCTGCACTATCTCCGTTAATGGCATCTTCTCCCTCCATGACTGAAAAAAGGTCTGTCGATGATGTTTTTTCCGAGTTTGATGCTTTCTCTCTTGCTTCTATGTTTTCGTTTGATAGTCCTTCCAGGTACGATGACCGCGCCATGAGCTCTATATTTTATGATAGTTCTCATTCTCTTTCATGCAGGTCCGAGAAAAGGGTGAAAGATCTCTCTGATGAAGAGTTCATTGAGCAGCTGAAGGAGAAGTACAATCTTCAAAATTACGAAGTTACCCTTCTATCGGGCTGAAACGGTCTCCTGAAGAAGTCTGATATGAAGAAGCACGAGCAATCGGCTGATTGTGTGGTCATCACCCAGGGCCAACTGGAGCTAGGCCTTCGTCTTCCCTTGTACAACCCTGATAGCCCTTTTTGTTACGAGATCCTTTCTCAGATCAAGCCTTCTCGTGCTTTGGCTCAATGGACTGGCAATACTTTCCGAATTATGAACGAATGGAGGGATCGCCGAGATGGTCATGGTTCTACTGCCGAGTGGTCAACCTACAAGCCCGAGGACGCTTCTGAGTATATTGTTGCCAATTTTCTTGTCAACTATCGAGCTAGTACTTCAACCTTAGGAGATCTTGCCGGTTTTGCTGCTAGTCCTCATCGGGTCAAAACTATGCCCGAGGGTGTTGAAAGGATGATGCTGGATGCTGATCCCATCGGCCAGGGTTCCAACAAGCGATCCCATCATTCTAATGACCCGATTTATCCCCGAGTTCCGCTTCTTGTCCGAGGTCCGATCCTTCATGGTGACTTCCCGTCGCCTACTTTTCCCGCCGAGCCCTATTCTTTCTGGGTGGTTAATAATGACAATGCTGATAAGGTATGTACTTTTCTTGATTTTTATCTTGTTAGATTCGAGCGTCAGTTAGTCATTTGTTGCTGTTTGAAAATCTCAGGTCGGCTCCACCAAGACTGTCGGATCTAGAAAAAGAGGTGCTGGCACAAGGGTTGAGGAAGACAAGGGGAAGGTAACAAACACAATGATTTTCTTATAAGTACATGTACTTGCCCCTGTTTTTTTCCTTCACATGTTCTGACGAGACACCTTGTGCAGAAACACCCTAGGCACGATGATGATGATGCAGGTGATGTTGACCCTCATCCTCTTAGGCGCAATCCCCTCAGAGGTAAACAAGTCGCTAAGCCACCGCCGAAGAATGCCCCAGTCATTGAACTTTTCTATGAAGATGAGCTATTTGGTGAGAATGTCTCGGATGACAAAGGCGACGAGCAGGGTAGGGCGACCAACAGGAGCTCCTAGAGACACCCGTTGCGGAGAAGGTTGTTACTGATGTACCGGTGGAGCTTCCTTACGTGCCCCAGATTACTGCGGGATCGTCTTCTAGCGCTGAAACTTCCTTTACTGTCTATGGACCTATCATGAACTCTATGGGTGCGCTTACTTCCTTCGACTTTGGAAAGTACATGGATGAGGAGATGCTGAAAGCAGTTCCCCTGTACGGCGACATCGCCCTGATACTTGACACTGTGGTGAGCGACTTGTCTGAATGTGGTGATGCCCCTCTTCTGATTTCTGTTCTAGTTATCTCTTACAGTGTAAACTCGTTTGCTTGTGTTATATTCTGAACCGTGTACGCTTAGATGCCGCCAATCTCCACAGAGACAGGTATTTGATAGAATCTCTCCAACTTCAACTTCAGAACGAGAAGAATCGCGCGAACGACCTGGAGATCAAACTCGCCGATGCTCAAGGTAGATGGTTATTCTTGAAATCATAACTTGTATTGATTGAATTTATCGTGCCAGTATCCTGAGTCGGGTATCCTTCTGCTAGCCGAGGTAACCAGTGTAGTCTTAGACACGTCTTTAGAGTTTAGGATCATGAATAGGAAATGGGATATTGAGAAGGATTTGGTAGAGAATCTCCATCGACGAATGGCAAACAAAGATGACAAAATGGATCGACAGGCTGGAGAAATCGAAAAACTCAAGGAGGAACTAGAACGGTATCGTCAGTTTGAGTACGAACCGACTGAGATAGACAATTTACGAGCTCATCTGGGCTCTTCCCAACGCCTTGCTGCTGAACAAAGTACGTAAACGCTTTGCAAATACAGAATCGAGACCTACATGAAGATCGTCGTTGAATATTAAGAGACAAAGATGTGGTGGAGCGAGCTAATAATGATCTTCTAGGTCGAGTGAGTGAGTTTGATAAGGTGAGGGACGAGCTAGAGTGGAATAGATCGCAGCTGGCTGTGCTCCAGGCATCGCGCAATCGGTTAATGGAGGATTGGAGTGAACATAAGAAATATTACCCCAGTAACGAGTTCAACGAACAACACTATAGTGAGCTGACCATAAATTTATCCAAGGCCGAGGATGAGTTGTCTAAGTCGGCAGAGTCGCTTCAGTCGGTGTTGCCAGCCCTTTCAGGTCTCTTAGACGATGTGTTGGGGCAGGTCCTTGGATTTAAACTACGTCTTACTCTTGCGAAATTGTTAAATCGTGCCCGATGAATAATATTTTGTCTTTGTGGTTTTACAGCCGAGCAGAAACGTTCTCAAGAGATGGATTAGGAGGTCCGTCGATTGAAGCAGGTCGAGGTCGATTTGAGCTCCCAGCTAGCCGATGCCAAGGGGAATGTTTCTCAGCTCACCCAAAAACTTGAGGATGAACATTTCGCCCATGCGGACGAGATAGATGAGAAGGTCCAGACGGGTATTGAGATGTGGGTGGAGAACAAGCGGCACGAGGTCACACAGAATAAGGCCGGCACAGTTCCTCCAAAGGCTTGAACTCCTCTTTTGTAGTGTTGCGTCACTAAGTTGCCCTTTTCCATCGGGATGTAAATCGCTTTGAACACTTGTCCCCTTTTTTATTTCTTCTACACTGATTGCTTGTTTTTGTGGGGGTTCTGCGTCGCCGACGTTGTTTGTTTTATTTCCATTAAATTCTTCGTTCCGTACGGTTACACGACATTTTTCGTACTTTCTTACTTAGACGCTTGACGCAATCGAATTGTCCTTTGTGTCGCATGTTATTCCTGCAATTATTGTTTAAGTAAGTCAGTATTTTAATCATTTATGTCGAACACGCCCAACAAGGAGGGTCATCGGGCCCAATGCCATGTCTTGATTGGGGTATCTCATCACTATCTCTTTGGATTCAGTGGAAGGGTACCAGTCAACCTAGTTCTAGGCCCGAAATTCCCGAGTGGTTATCGACCAACCAATCTCGGGCAAGTGTACACAGCCACTTGCGATGGGGGAGACCTTTCAAATGTAAGTAGGCCACCTAGCTGAGGAGACCTCGCGTCTCAACAACCTTTGGAACTTGTTTCCAACCACCAGAACCCTTAGGATACCTCGACACTTTCACAGTGCCACTGCCCCGAGTACGAATAGCCAGGCGACTGTAAGGCACCTCGACACTTCCATACTGGCGTTGCCCCGAGTACGAATTCCCATTCGAGTGTAAGTCACCTCGGCACTTCCACACTGGCTTTGCCCCGAGTACGAATGACCATTCGAGTGTAAGTCACCTCGACACTTCCATACTGGCATTTCCCCGAGTACGAATGACCATTAGTCGCTCACGTCCTATCCATTACCCCTCACGGTTTCATAGAGATAGGAGACATGCATGCTTACCGTTTTTCTGTATCTCCCGTCAAGGATGGTAGAGTTTCAAAAGCTTGATGTTCCATGGTTTGAGATCTTTTGTTCCGTCGAGTCGCAGTAATCGGTACGATCCCTCGCCCGCCTTAGACTCAATTATGTACGGTCCGCCCCATTTTGGCGCTAGATTCCCGCCCTTTTTGTCTCGCTCCCATTCAGCCAGAAATTTCAATACTTGTTCCCCTGGGTTAAATTCTCTTGGTCGAACTCTCTTGTTGTATTCTCGTTGTAACCTCCTTTGATAATTTTCCATTTTTTGTAACACCATTTCTCTTATTTCTTCCAGATCGTCGAGTTTAGCCAAAATCAGATCGGACGAGACATTTCGCCTCCAAGCTTCCGTTCTTGTGGTAGGGATCATGCCTTCTGTTGGTAAGATCGCCTCGGTTCCGTAGGTAAGCATAAATGGGGATAATCTTGTAGCTTCCCTTCGTGTGGTTCTGTAAGCCCATAGGACGTTATATAACTCCTCACACCAGTTTCCATATTCCCCATCAAGTTTCTTCTTCATGTTATCGGCGATAGTTTTGTTAGTGATCTCGGCCTGCCCATTACTCTGGGGTAAATCGGGGTAGCTTTGCTCTTTCTGATGTTGTAAGTGTTGAATAGAAGATCGATTTTCTCGCCTTGTAGTTGTTTTCCATTATCCGATACGATAGCTGCAGGGACCCCAAAGCGGCAAATGATATGTTCCCAGATAAATTTGAAGACGTCTTTGTCTCGTATATGTATTAACGGTGCCGCCTCTACCCATTTGGTGAAGTAATCCGTGGCCACAATCAGATACTTCCTTTGCCCTGTTCCTACATGTAATGGACCGACAATGTCTATACCCCACTTAGAAAAGGGCCACGGGCTTATAACTGAGTTTAAAGGTACTACGGGAGCATGGATTTTTTTCCCGAAACGCTGACATTCTTCACAAGCTTTCGTCATTTGTTTCGCATCTTCCTTCATGTATATCCAAAAGTATCCCATTGTTTTCGCCTTGGCCGACAAGATTCTACCAGAGCTATGGTTTCCGGACGCTCCATAGTGTAGTTCGTGAAGGATTATATGGCCTTCATCTTTACTTAAGCATCGTAGGAGTGGTCCTAGGTAAGATTTTCTATATAAAATCCCTTCCCGCAGCTCGTATGCGCCCGAATTTCTTTTGATTTTGTTTATCTCGGGCCGCCCATTAGGTAGCTCACCCGTCTCTAAGTATTGATGTATTGGATTTCTCCAGTCGCCTTCCTTGTATCTCTCGGCTGTGTTAATGGCCACCTCGACCCGTACTTCTGGTGTTTCTGGGATGGACGGGATAAGAAGCCTCATGACACGTATGCCTTCGATGCTCGGGTCTACTAGTTGTGAGGCGATATATGACATAGCGTCCGAGTTCTTGTTATCTTTTCGGCAGATGTGGAAGAATCTAATGTTGGGTATTTTCTTGATGTAAAATTGAGCGAGCTCCCAATATTTTTGCAACACAGGATCATGGGTAGCGTATTGGACTGTAATTTGTCGAATTACTAGTTGTGAGTCGCTAGTCAAGTGGACCTCTTGCAGCCCCATCTCCACAATTATTCGTAAGGCATGGATTACCGCTTCATACTCGGTGACGTTGTTTGTTGCTTTGAATTCTAGTCTGAACGAATGCACGATCTTCCTCCCCTTTGGTGTGGTAAATACTAGCCCGAGGCCCGATCCATCTTTGTTTGATGCCCCATCGACGAAGACCTCCCATCGAGTAGGGCTATTGGCGGTTAATAGGTCCGCTGGTTCCTCTTGTTCCTCCATCATTCCCGGTACACCTTCTACCTCATCCTCATCACTAAGGGGGAAATCTGCCAAGAAGTCGGCCACCACTTGTCCTTTTATCGCGGTCCTCGTCTCGTACACCACGTCGTATTGTTTTATTATGGCTCCCCACTTGTAGATTCTTCCTGATCGTCAGCACTATCCAATACTGCTTCAACAGGCGATTTGGTGAGCACCCGTATTCGATGAGCTTGAAAATATGTTCGGAGCTTAGAGGCAGCAAAGGCTAGCGCGAGTACCATCTGCTCTATTCTTGTATAGTTTCTCTCGGCCGGGCTTAATGTTTTACTAGTGAAATACACTGGTTTCTCCACATTCCCCTCTGATTTTACTAGCACCTCACTAATGGCATAAGGTGTCGCCCCTAAGTATAGGGTGAGAATTTCTGACGGCTCGGGCCTCTGAAGAACCGGGAGGCTAGCTAAGTGCAACTTGATATTTTGAAAGTCCTCTTCGCTGGCGTCCGTCCATTGGAATTTTTCTCCTTTCTTCAAGATGTCGTAAAAGGCCTTGCATTTGTCCGACGATCGTGATACAAATCGCCCCAATGCTACTATGCAACCATTTAGTTTCTGCACGTCTTTTACCGTTGCGGGAGACGGCATTTCAAGGACTTCCTGGACCTTCTCGGGATCCGCTTCTATTCCTCTAGGGGTGATGATATACCCCAAGAATTTCCCTGACGTGACCCAAAAGTCACACTTGGCGGGGTTAATCTTCATCTTGTGTTTTCTCATTGTCTGAAAAATCTCCTGAAGGTCTCGGACATGGTTCTTAGCGCGACAACTCTTGACTAGCATGTTGTCCACATAGACTTCTATGGTGTCGTGAATCTTATCTTCAAACATGTCCCCTACCAATCTCTGGTATGTTTCCCCTGCATTTTTAAGTCCGAATGGCATTTTGGTGTAACAATACAATCCCCTCGGTGTGAAGAAATAAGTATGCTCCTGGTCCTCGTGCGCCAATGGGATTTGGTTGTAGCCCATGTATCCATCCATTAAGGTCATCGCCTCGTACCCAACTATCGATTCTACCAGCTGATCTATGCTAGGGAGTGGGAAACTATCCTTCGGGAAGGCCTTGTTCAAGTCGCTGAAATCAATGCATATTCTGACCCCTCCTTTCTTTTTGGGAACCACGACCATGTTAGATATCCACTGTGGGTAGTGATATTTTCTTATTATTCCGGATTCCTGTAGCTTCTTCAACTCGGCCTCGACTGCTGCCTGTAATTCTGGTGCGATGCGCCTCATTTTTTGTCTAACTGGTTTGAACTTTGGATCAATTTTTAAGTGGTGACAGCTGACCTTCGGATCAATTCCTTCCAAATCGCGCACCTCCCAGGAAAATGCGTCTAAGTTTTCTCTTAATACCGTCGTGAGTTGACTTGCTTGTTCGTCCGATAACAACGTCCCGATCCTTACTACCTTTGGCGCCTCTACCGTCCCCAAGTTTACTTCCCGAGTCGCCTCGACCGTCGAGAAGTTCGATTTGGCCTCCCGAGATAGGGACGCTTCCTTTAATTGCTACAAAGGGTCTTGCTCTTGAGTATCATTTGCCATGACCACTTGTGAAATCACCTCTTCCAATTCTCTTGTCGTCTGAATTTCCTTTGATTTGCTCTTCTCTCGCCTTTTCCGAGCTCATCGTTCCTCATTAATTTCTACATGGATTTTCATGCACTGTCGTGCCTCCTGGGAGTCTCCTACAACTTCTACTATCCCCTTGCAAGTTGGGAACCTTAACCTCTGATGGTATGCCGACGCTAATCCCTTAATCCCAGCGATCCATGGGCGCCCGATAATTGCCTCATAAGGTGAGGCGACGTCGACCACACAAAAAGTAGTTAGTGTATCGAGGAAGCCTCCACCATCTGAAACCCTTAGAGTTACCTCGCCCCTAGGGATAGTTACTGATCCATTGAAGCCGTAGATGCGATACGTTGAGGGGACGAGCACGTCATCTAATAATTACATTCTTCTGAACGTGTCGTAGAATAACACCTCGACTGAGCTTCCGCTATCCACCAGAATCCTTCTTACTCCCCAATCTTCTATCAGTAAGGTGATGACCAATGGGTCACTGTGTGCTTGTCCATTTGCTGGGGCATCCTTGGCCGACAACGAAATGGGTTGCACCATCCAAGGTTCCATAGGCATGGATTTATCTACGCTAAATATTTCTTTTCCCTCACGATCCCTTTTATGGATCCTAGAGGTGATTATTGGGCCGAGGGTATAGTCTTGAATAGCCGAGTATGAAATGGTGCTCACGAACTGAGTTGTTCTATTGATACGGACTTGATGAACCGGTGCATCGGGCGTTGCCGTCGGCTGTGGTGGATGTCGGATAAATTGCCTCAAATACCCATCTCGGATGAGATGCTGAACGATATATTTCACTTTTCGGCAGTTGTTGGTGGAGTGGCCCCTATACCGATGGTAGTGACAAAGACTCGGGGTGCTCCCTGGTCTCTTGGAACTGATCTCCCCTCGACGCTGGGTAGTTGATATCGTTTCTCTTCTCGACTTCCTTGAATACCTCCTCCAAGGGAGCATTTAGGGGGGGTATATGATCGGTCTTCCTACCTCGGCTTCTTCCCTTTAGCGATCCACTCTCTCTTTTCACTGCTTCTCGGGGGTGGATCCGATCTCTTTTCTGGTCGCCTAATAGGGTCGTTTGTGACCGCTTTAGCTTCGATACCCGCTTCAGCACTAGCTTCTTGTATTCCTCTATCTCTTGACTCGGCCTGAATTTCTTCCAAGGCGATGTAATGCTCCTGCATTTTTCTCATTTCCTTTAAGGTTTTCGGCTTCTCGGAGAACATGTCTATCTAGATAGGGTCCGATCTCCCTAACGCGTTTTCAAAATCAAAGATGGCCTGATATACCGGCACCTTTCCAATGTCAGTACATAGCTTCCTCCACCTATCGGTCAGGGTTCTTAAGGGCTCCCCGAATCTTCGGGAGAGGGTAAACAACTTGTTTAATCTAGGCCGAGGTCGAATGTTGTGCATATAGGTCTCAAGGAAGGCTTCGACTAACATCTCATACCCATTAATCGACCCAGGTGAAAGCGAATAGAACCAGTCTCGTGCCTCGCCCTCCAGGCTAGCTGGAAAAAAAATTTACACATGACCACCGGGTTGTTCTTCCATTGTATTAGCGGCATGGTCTACATCTTCATATGCTCGATCGCATCTCCTATTCCGTCGAACCTAGAAGGAAATGTAGGTAATGTACACTTTGGTGGGAACGGCATATGTTCGAGTTCTTGAGAGAAGGGCGTCTTCTCGGCTTCGCTCATGATTTCTGCCAATTTGTTCTCTTCGCCTCCGCCCGAGAGCTCTTTGATTTTTGCCTCCAATTCTTTGAATTTGGCCTCTGTCGCTCGTTCATGTCGCCCGTATCTACCTCGCCTGTCCTCGTCAGTGGACGAGTCCTCGGGTGGCCCATACCTTTGCGTGGGAGGTACCGGAGGCGATGGTGGATGTCCTGATCGGCTGGACTGATTAGGGTTGCTCGACCCCATCATAGGTGGCGCATGACCTGATCGGTCATGGTAGATCGATGTTCCTCGGCTGGACGAGCCTCTTGATCTGGTTCGCTGATTCCTCAACTGATAGTTCTCATATTCCAAAGCGAGGTTCCGTTGCTGGAGCTCTCTTAGTGCCGCTTACTGTCTCCTTTGACTCTCCAAAATAGCCAATAATGTCGGGTCCGTGCTTTCATGACTAGAATGCCCATTTGGGTTATGTGGCCGAGGCTGTACAGAAGGGGGTGGTGGGGGTATTATCGGACCGATTACGTGGCCAGTCGTGTGAACAAGTGTTGGGCCAATATTGCTAGCTGTTCCTCGTCCCAGCTGAATCTGCCTGAGACGCTCTTGCTCTTTCGCTAGGGATTCTTGGTACTCTACTTGTTGCCTCGCTCTTTGTCTCTGGGCTTGTGCTGCAAGAGCCACCTCATCGTCATTGGTGTCTGAAGCTGTAAGCCCATCAACTTGTTCAACTCTTCTCTGAGTTAAAATAACTTGGTCCAAGGGTAGGGTGTTATCGTCTCGCCCCAGATCAACCTCCTCATCGACAGTTGGCATTCATCGCGCAGCTGCATGAGATTCCTCGGGCGTTGGTTGTCGACTGTCTTCTTGCCTAGGCCCAGTTACCCCTGCCTGCATGCTGCTGCTAGTTACTCTACGATTCCTCAATATCCTTCTCATTCCTGAAGTGCTAGCCATCGGGTAATTTGCGTAGTCAGTCGAGTATCGCCCCAACCTACGTCATCAAATACAGAGAACACCTTACTTTGACCTGACCTTTAGAACATAAGTTCAAACAAAAGACCTAAAAGTTCAACTGACACCACAGTTACTTCTACGCCTTCCCTTGATGACAAAATTTCTTCCTATTACTCGGGTGGGTCCACCTATCTATCCTGTTATGATCCTGCGCTAAATATGTGTCAGTCTTTTCTCATTAGTCCGCATCTCTCCGTACGACATCGCTTTCAGTACCCGACCTATGCATTTAAGTTAGTTTGTCCTTTGTTCTACATGCTCCAAATCATTGAACTTATGCACATGACACTTAAATGGTACGGCACGCAACCCCAAGACTTAAACTAAGTTTGTGATGGCTCCACTTTCTCGAGACCTAATCATGACCTTTTCGACTACTTATGTTACACCGCCGGCAAAAACTCTAATCGGTTAGCATCTTAACACACTAGGAGATATCTAAATCGTGTACTCTTGGTAAATCTAAATGCTAAACTCCATTGCGTATCTAGAGAACGACCTGCTTGACGTCACAGATCACCCAAATATCGGAAACAAACAGTCGTCCTTTCAACAGATTCTTCATCTAGCTTCTAACCCGAACTGTTAGTCGCTGGTGAGCTTATGAAGATTCTTTGCTGATCGAACTGTTGATGGGCGAAGAAAATACGAGAACTTGTTACTTTCGAAGATACTACAACTTTTCTAGCTTTACATGCACAGTAAATGACTCAAAGCAAACATTATTTCGGCCAACAGAGTTCATCATAGCTTCAACCACGACACATTAACGTGTATTTGGGATCTTTTGATCGTCTCTGAAGGTATCCATGGCAAGGTATCTGAAGATCTTAGTCGCCTTCCCCTTAGTCGGCGCCAGAATGTAGATGCATTTTACTACCAACTACATCCAAAGGATAGAAAGCTTCTACTCAAGTCGAATGAAAGTAAACACTTAACAATGAACACAAGATATTCGTGGTTCGGTATGATTACCTACGTCTACGGGGGTGAAAGGGTGAATCTTATTACTTCCAAGTGTTACAAAGGTGTTGCTCTTAGTCGGATTTCCTTACAAAGATGAAATTACTTCTCACTCTCCTTTCCTTGGTGTAAACTCGAGTCACTCTCTCTCTAAAAATACTCCTCCCTTTTCTTGAATACAAGTCACTCTATTTATAAGAGAAGTTTCATACAACCAAGTTAGGGTGTTGGTCATATTACATCCATTTTACAGTTCTGTACTCGGGCCGACTCATGTCGCCTCCTATGGCCGACGTATCTTGATTCCTCGCCCGTCTCTCGTCTGAGCCGATCTCTTCGGGTATTCTCTTGACACGATGTCGCATGCCATATCTGTCTCCTTAGTAATGGGCCGATGCATCACGTACTTTCTTATCCTCTTGACCGTTGCGACTCTTTTGTCCCACCCTGTCCCGTCTTGTCAGCTTTGTCAGAGGTCTGGGTCAAGTCTTGTCCGAAAGCTGCACGCCCGATCCACGAGGCACATTAAATCTCACGCCTGCTGGTCTTCACCCCATGCTTCGCGTTCCTTCGTTTTTAGGTGCGCCAAGGCTTGAGATGTTGCCACCTGGATCTGTGGATAATTTACACCTACACTAAACAATCCAGCAAATATGTACAATTCCAAATATCACACTAGCTTTTCTTGTGACATTGCATGGTCGCAATCAATGATATGGACATACTTGATCTGATCATAAAATTTATCGATTATAAATAATTATGAGTAACCCTGAAATATCAACTCGCTTTAATTGAAAAATATCCAAACGTATTGAACTTTAAACCAGAATTGAGCATTAAACCAGTTTATAATTATAATTCAAAAATAAAATTTCGTTGAAGGAAATTCTTTAATGCATCACTCATTTAAATCTGATGCAAGCTTAAAGATCATGATAAATAACGGATATAGGATGAATTAATATGAAAGGTGTTAAATACTCAGTGAATATCATTTTCACAAATATGGAGAAATTTATCAAAAAATAAAACCTCAATTTCCATAGAGGATGCAATAAGTTTTGGCCAACATTATAAAAATATTCATGAAAATATCAAAAAACGTAATAGGTTACTTAACTCGATAATGAGTTAACTTATGTAAATTTTCTTCTATGCACTTTTAAGAAATAACGTAAAATCATGTGCCGATTATTTAATTACCATAATGTATGATCAGATATTGTACACTTTATTGTTATCTTAAACATGTGAACTCCAATTACATGTGGGTAATTGTCGTTCTAATACATTTAAGAAAAACGATGTTATAAGCACTTGACACAATAATGATTATGACTGGAAAAATTATTTGACATCACTGTGGTGATAGCCAAACAACTCAAAAATAATGCCATAATAACTCCTAAACTTTGCCTTTACGGCTTGGCGTATTTGTGCTTACAATAAAATTATTATTATTGCTAAGATAAAACACTCTAGTATCACTGTGGTGATAACTAAAGAATTATGACCTAAGAATCTTAAGCACAATAATTTTATACGTACAATTGAAATTATCATCGACATTGGGAGAAAAGTGAAACATAATGAGACAAAACACCCTCAAGATTCAAATTAACTCATATGCATAATGTATGATCAACAATCATATCAGTCAGTGTTTTATTAAATATGTGAACTCCAATTTCCAGTGGGTAAATTTTGTTCTGATATATGTAAGAAAAACAAGATTACAAGCATTTGACAAAATTGTGATCATGACCAAAAATGATTTGACATCACTGTGGTGATAGCCAATCAACTAAAATAATGTCATTATCACAGGATGTCGATAACTACAAAACCTACACTTTACGGTTTGCAAATTCATGCTTATAATAACATTATGATTATACTAAGATATAACACTCTAGTATCACTGTGGCGATAACTAAAGAGTCCTATAATAATTTTAAGTATAATCCCATAAATTTAAATTTAGAAAAAACAATAATGTGAGAGAAACAATACCATAACGCACAAGCACACAAACCATATCATAATGCACACACAAATGGTGTCAAAAAATGGTTTTGATCATAAAATTTATAATGAAACTTGATAAAAAATCGTTTTAGTGTTTCGATAAAGCGGAAGCGTAAATTAATTTACAATAAAAATTGGTTTCATTAGTTTTAAAATTAATACTATCTCATTATCTTAATATTAACTAACATGTATACATGTCCACAAGAAAATATTAATGTTTTCAATTTTTAATGTTTTAATAACCATTCACGTGATGAAAATATTCCGTCTATCTTCATTTGCTTTGGAGCACTTATTGATTCATGCCATAAAGATATAATGCCTAATAAATATTTTCTCATTTATATCATATTTTCAATTTAACTCCCTTTCACATACAAGGCAAGTAGAATATATGGACTTTAGTGGAATAATTATGCATGTTTATGACTACATGATGTCGACATTCTTTCATTTCTTTTATCATCATTATTACGTTCATTATTACCTCATGTGTTCATTATATAACATTATTAAAAAAAATTACAATGATTTTTCTATTATTTACATGCCAAAAATAAACTCATTAGGCAAAAATAAAATAAATTAACTAATTAGGCAAGAAATGTTAATTTATTTACATGAAATAAATGATAGGACATTAGTATTAAATTAAAATATATTTTCCTCCAAAATTAAGTAGGTCATTAATGTAGAAAATATATTTTCTTCCAAAATCAAGAGAGAGATAATATAAAATATATAAAAAAAATCATAATTAATAATGGCCACAAGATCTTAAATTATACAATATACCATAATTCTCAACGGATTTGATTTTGATGATATAATGAAAAATCACACAAGATTTTGATGCGGTAATGAGGTAATGGAAAATCACACAGAAACTTGAACTGTGAGTATGATATGGGTCATGATAGTTAGATGAGAAAAGGAATGCAATTCCATAAGAACGATTATGATCACATAAAATAAAATAAAAAATCAAACCCAAATTTATTTTATTATTGCATACGATTAACAGACGATCATGAGTTCTAGACACAAGCTCTAGATGTCAACTATAATTTTTAATTTTATAGATACTTAATTTAGGATCGTTGAACTTCATGATAATCACACAATAATTATACGCAAGAATAGTTTATACGGAATTCCTGGTAGCACTAATCCAACATACGTCGATTATCTTTGGGGCAGCTGTAATACCATTGGAGGTCATGGTTTCTCTCTCTGGAACTTAACCGTAATGAGTTGTTAATTCCTTGGATACGATTATAATGGTCATTGTTTCCCTTTCATAGGTAGAGATAGAACCAAGTTCCTAGGGTTTTAGTATTAGACATTAGATCTCGACCGTCCATCAAGGAAGAGCATAAATAGGATACCAACTCCTTATATAAACCATGGATTAGATATTTAGCAATATCCAAAATATAACCAGATTCTTACATGGGCCCAATAGAGATAATTATCATATAAGAAATTATCTTACATAACTAACGAAATTATTTTTCTAATGAGTATCGATATCAAGTGCTTGAAGAACAAAATTTTTAATAACAAAAAATATCCATTGGATTAACAACCTCAAACAAATTATTTCTAAGTGATTTTTAACCTCTTATGTATGGTTGGTGCTCCTTCTAAATGTCACTTACTTTTTGTGGATGATTGTATGCTTTTCTGTCAAGCCAACATGCATGAGTTCAATAATCTGGTGGAACTCTTCAAGATGTCGGCAATAATTCTGGTCGATTCATCAATTTCATTAAATCTGGGATTTTCTTCAACAACGTCATGGGAGTCCAATTGATTGACTCTGGGGACAAAAATCTGGACTCACCTCATTCTAGGAACAGAAGCAAAATCACCACGTTCAAACCTTGCGTGAACAAGCTGAAATCCAAATTCGTTGGCTGCAAAACTAAACACCTCAACCCTGCATGAATAACAACTCTTATCATCTCGGTCACTTCATCTTCATGCATATATCAAATGAAATGTTCCAAACTTCCTAAGGACTCTTGTAAGGAAATAAAAAAGTTGCGGAGAGACTTCTTCTGGGGGAAATACCCTGACAACCCAAAAGGTTACTCTTTTAGATTACATCTGCAAACTAAAAAAGTCAGGAGATCTGGGATTCATGAATACGAAAGTTTTAATAGTTCTATGATTACCAAGATTGGTTGGAGATTTGATCAAGCCAAACAGTCCATATGGTATCTCATATTTCTGTTATTTACATTAGAGACAAGAATATAATCCAAACATGGATACCGAACCACATGTCAAGGATTCTTGGATATGAAAAATAAATTTGGAAGCGATAAAAAATATCCAAAATAATAGTTCTTGGTAGGTTGGAGATGGTGCTACTATCAGCATTCTGGAAGAAAACTGGATTGATGATCCAAGAATACAACTTACCAAACTAGATAATTTCCCTAAAAACTTCATTCTAAGAGAAACAAGTCATCTCTAACGAGGGAAACTAGTAAATTGCAGGAATGGTTCAGTCATAGGGAAATTACGGCAATTAAGGATTCTATGATACACAAAAGCGAGAATGACCAAATCAGTTGGGAGTTAACAAAGGATGAAATTTTTTCTGTAGAATCACTGTATAAAGCTAAAATGGAGGAAAAATATAATCAAATACTAGACTTGCGGATTAGAATAAGATCTGGAAAAGGGACATTGCTCCAGATATAAAGCTCTTCCGCTTATCCATGGAACAGACAATGAAGACGTCTTAAAACTAGCTTTATTTTGTAAAAATTTGAACTGTATGTCAGGAGATTATAATTTGTTCTGAATACTTAGACTATTTTCTTGCTATTTTTGGGCACCAAATTAGTGATGACAGAGAGTCTATCCCTAGACCAACTCTAGTCATGGGCCAAATCAATGCAACTGAGTAGCCTCTTTTTCGGCTTTTGCAATTTTTTTTATTGAAAAAATGTATTAATTTTAGTCTCCAATTTTATTTTTGTTTTTTTCTTTACCAGAGGATTTTTTTTTGTTATTTTCCAACAAATTACTCATATATGAAAAAAAATTTCTGCTTTGAAACATCGTTTTCTCGAGTCCTATAAAATTCATGCAAATTGTAGCCTACTACACAACTAAAGGTTTTCTTCTGGAAAAAATTTAAAGTCACGACCAGGGGCATAGCCAGGTTTTGAGAATTGGGTGGGCAAGTTATGAATGGATGAACATTTAAGGGGGTGCAAAATGTTTTAAAATGGGTAAATTGGGATAGAATTTGAAAATTTGGGCTTGGAAACCAGATGGGATGGGTGGGCAATTGCACCCCTACCCTACCATGTGGCTTCTCCCCTGGTCACGACTAATTTTTAAGACACATGGCATGAATGATCGAGTAAGATCAAGATCACAATAGTAGAACCAAAAGGTCTTATAAATCGTGAGCAGGGGTGGAGCCAACCAGTGACAAAGATAGGCAACTGTTGGACTAGATGCCAAGCCCAATTTGCATTTATATTTGCTTACCTTAAAATGTTGGCAATTTTATTTATTTTTTTGCCTACACATAGCAAGATTTTAAGCTCCACCCTTGGCCGTGAGGCGATGTTCAATTCATGCAGCAATTTCTTAAGTGATAATGCACACGGCCATTGGTGTGTTACATATTTTATAATAACTTCCTAGCCTAGTTAGCAATTCGACGAATCATTTACGAATTTTTGCGAACTGGTTGGTGGCGACTTATACGGCTGCACAATTCAAACTCCGCACTCAATTCGCGCGTTTTCTCAGCTTTTCGAACAATACGCGGTCTTAACGTCCGTATTGAATTCGTGCATATTAGTTCAGTCCATTAGTCTCAGACATATTGCGTTCAAGTAACTACTGGGCCTAGATTAGTAGTGTCTTACAAGGCCCAACTTCACTTTTCCTTCCTTTTTCCAAAGAACCATTTTTTTGGGACCATGGTTTTTTTGAGGGACCATGGTTTCAATTTTAAGAGGACATTTAGAAACAAAGTGAAGCCACCCATTTTCCACATATTTTAGTTAATGACTAAAAAGCCTTTATATTATTTTAATTTCAAATTTCTTTTAAATATATATATATATATTTTGTTTCTTGGTTCGACAAGTACAAATTCGCAAGTATTTTTCTCGCAAATCCTTTAGCGATATGCAAATTCGGAGGTAATTTCCCACAAATCCATTACTTTTAAGTTGTTTTTGATTGAAAAAATCGATTAGAAATCATCAGATTAGGTTTGAAATGTTAGTTACAGTGTATTGTTCGGTTAGAATTAGTTTAAAAAAACCCTTGTTTTCTAACCGAACTCCTTGAAACGTAGAACACCAAGAACATGTCGGTTAGAACGAAAAATTTCTTTGCGAACTGAACTCATAGTTTGATGCATTCGCAAAAGTTTTAGAAATTTTGTACCTAACCGAACTTTGAGTTCGGTCCGTTCGCAATTTTTACTTAACCGAACTCCTATATGAAAAAACACTAAACATGGTTCGGTTATATTCATGAAATTCTTTTAACTGAAATCTTATCTAAAAAAACTTTTATATATTTTCTCTTAGTCGAACTTTGAGTTCGGTCCTTTTGCAATTTTTTAGAATTTTTTTTACTTAACCGAACTCATGTCTGAAAATACATTGAACATGGTTCGGTTATATTCATAAAAATATTTGCAAACCGAACTTTCAATTCGGTGCGTTCGCAAAAGTTTTATAAAAAATTTAGTTTTGACTTGGCTATACTGAAAAATGCACGAGGTCAATTTTCTTGGTTTTGGCTTGGCTATATTTAAGATATAGCCTAATAAAATGGGTAACCATAGTGCTTGGCCTTAGGGCCATGCAGATTTTGGTTTACCAGCTCCGCTCATGTATAACTAACGAAATTATTTTTCTAATGAGTATCGATATCAAGTGCTTGAAGAACAAAATTTTTAATAACACAAAATATCCATTGGATTAACAACCTCAAACAAATTATATCTAAGTGATTTTCAACCTCTTATGTATGGTTGGTGCTCCTTCTAAATGTCACTTACTTTTTGTGGATGATTGTATGCTTTTCTGTCAAGCCAACATGCATGAGTTCAATAATCCGGGGGAACTCTTCATGATGTCGGCAATAATTCTGGTCGATTCATCAATTTCATTAAATCTGGGATTTTCTTCAACAACGTCATGGGAGTCCAATTGATTGACTCTGGGGACAAATATCTGGAATCACCTTATTCTAGGAACAGAAGAAAAATCACCACGTTCAAACCTTGCGTGAACAAGCTGAAATCCAAATTTGTTGGCTGGAAAACTAAACACCTCAACCCTGCATGAAGAACAACTCTTATCATCTCGGTCACTTCATCTTCATGCATATATCAAATGAAATGTTCCAAACTTCCTAAGGACTCTTGTAAGGAAATAAAGAAGTTACGGAGAGACTTCTTCTGTGGGAGAGACCCTGACAACCCAAAAGGTTACTCTTTTAGATTACATCTGCAAACTAAAAAAGTCAGGAGATCTGGGATTGGAGATGGTGCTACTATCTGCATTCTGGAAGAAAACTGGATTGATGATCCAAGAATACAACTTACCAAACTAGATAATTTCCCTAAAAACTTCATTCTAAGAGAAACAAGTCATCTCTAACGAGGGAAACTAGTAAATTGAAGGAATGGTTCAGTCATAGGGAAATTACGGCAATTAAGGATTCTATGATACACAAAAGCGAGAATGACCAAATCAGTTGGGAGTTAACAAAGGATGAAATTTTTTCTGTAGAATCACTGTATAAAGCTAAAATGGAGGAAAAATATAATCAGATACTATACTTGCGGATTAGAATAAGATCTGGAAAAGGGACATTGCTCCAGATATAAATCTCTTCCGCTTATCCATGGAACATACAATGAAGACGCCTTAAAACTAGCTTTATTTTGTAAAAATTTGAACTGTTTGTCAAGAGATTATAATTTGTTCTGAATACTTAGACTATTTTCTTGCTATTTTTGGGCACCAAATTAGTGATGGCAGAGAGTCTATCCCTATACCAACTCTAGTCATGGGCCAAATCAATGCAACTGTGTAGCCTCTTTTTTGGCTTTTGCATATTTTTTTTATTGAAAAAATGTATTAATTTTAGTCTCCAATTTTATTTTTGTTTTTTTCTTTACAAGCGGATTTTTTTTTTTTTGTTATTTTCCAACAAATTACTCATATATGAAAATTGTTTTCCGCTTTGAAACATCGTTTTCTCGAGTCCTATAAAATTCATGCAAATTCTAGCCTACTACACAACTAAAGGTTTTCTTCTGGAATTTTTTTAAAGTCACGACCAGGGGCATAGACAGGTTTTGAGAATTGGGTGAGCAAATTAAACCAGATGGGATGGGTGGGAAATTGCACCCCTACCCTACCATGTGGCTCCGCCCCTGGTCACGACCAATTTTTAAGACACATGGCATGAATGATCGAGTAAGATCAAGATCACAATAGTAGAACCAAAAGGTCTTATAAATCGTGAGCATGGGTGGAGCCAACCAGTGACAAAGATAGGCAACTGTTGGGCTAGCTGCCAAGCCCAATTTGCATTTATATTTGCTTACCTTAAAATGTTGGCAATTTTATTTATTTTTTTGCCTACCCATAGCTAGATTTTAAGCTCCACCCTTGGCCGCCGGGCGATGTTCAATTCATGCAGCAATTTCTTAAGTGATAATGCACACGGCCATCGGTGTGTTACATATTTTATAATAACTTCCTAGCCTAGTTAGCAATTCGACGAATTATTTACGAATTTTTGCGAACTGGTTGGTGGCGACTTATACGGCTGCACAATTCAAACTCCGCACTCAATTCGCGTGTTTTCTCAGCTTTTTGAACAATACGCGGTCTTAATGTCCGTAATGAATTCGTGCATATTAGTTCGGTCCATTAATCTCAGACTTATTGGGTTCATGTAACTATTGGGCCTAGATTAGTAGTGTCCTACAAGGCACAACTTCACTTTTCCTTCCTTTTTCCAAAAGTTCTTAACTTATGGAGCATGGGGAGAGACTCAAATCCTTGATGTCTTACTTCCCACAAGGTCTCTACTCCACTGAACCAACTGCTATTTGTTGACAAAGCACCATATATCTGATATATAATGTAATTTTAGTAGAGAAATCAACCTTACCAACGTATTTTTTTGATATATAGTTATTTTTCCCTAGTTAATACTCGGTGAATTTTCAGTGCCGAACTGATATTTACAAATCGAATTCTACACATACGGATATGGTTCCGTATTACTGCGGCATCACGAACCGTTGACCGGATTCTTGACCGAACTCGATTTTTATAAATTCGTATAATATACATACGTATCCCGTTCCCCTAATTGCTAACTAGGCTTCCCAAGTCACTTAACAAATTTTGGGTGATAGATTTTTGGTCACATTAACTGTCAGATGACAAAGCAATTGTAAGATATGAGACAAATTCTGAGACCACGAGGCAAATGTTTTTGAGCCGTGCCAAAAGCACGAATTATTACCTAGTTCACCACCTTCCATTCCTCATGCCCCTCAAATTTCTTTACCAAGAAATTAGAGTAAAATTTTGTCCACACCACCACCACCTAAAGATTTACCAACGAAACACGTTGATCAATCTTTTGTACTTCCAAATCCAAACCTCTTCCTACCATTCTCCAGAGCCTTGCCAAACTCGGCTGCAGAAAATAAAGCCTCAGCTTCAACCATTTCGCATGCCTGTAAACTGTATGTTAAAATGCTTCAAAGAAATGTCTAGGCACTAAATTTTAAACCCCCTGTTTTCCATTTTAGCATTTGAAAAGATGCTGCGTCTGGCTTCGAATTCACTTTTGCGAAGGGGAGGAGGATCAAAAATTACTACTCTGAAAACCATAAGTGAATTAGTCTACGGCTACCGCGGAGCAAAGGAGGAGTTTGGTGATTGTGTGCGTAAATTCTCTGTGTCAGGTGCTGCCCCCAGTTTATCAATATGGAGAGGAAGGAAGAAAGAGATGGGCAAAGAAGGTTTAATCATTGTGAAAGAACTTAAACGATTAAAATCAAACCCGGTTCGCCTCGAAAGGTTTATGGAAACTCAAGTATCTCGTCTACTCAAATTAGATCTTTTTGCTGTTCTTGCCGAGTTTCAACGTCAGGATCAAGTCTTCCTATCTATGAAGGTATGCTCACACCTCCAATTATTAGAAATGTGCTATGTGTACTCCATTTGCAATAGGCTGTTCCGCGCAAACTGAGGGCATGAGATCCTAAACATGAGTCCTAGTATCATGTTCCTTTAACAGTAATGTTTCTTTGTTTCTTTAGATATACGAAATGGTGCGGAAAGAAATATGGTACCGGCCAGACATGTTCCTTTACAGAGACATGCTTATGATGCTTGCAAGGAACAAAGAGGTTGTAGAGACAAAGCGGGTCTGGGAAGATCTAAAGAGGGAACAAGTACTGTTTGATCAGCATACATATGGCGACATTGTCAGATGTTTCTTGGATAGCGGATTAGAAACCGTGGCAATGGAGATTTACGAAGACATGAGACAATCCCCTGATCCTCCTCTCTCGTTGCCTTATCGAGTTATCTTGAAAGGACTCCTTCCGTATCCTGAACTGAGGGAAAGGGTAAGAGATGACTTTCTAGAACTTTTTCCGAATATGATTATGCGTGATTCTGAAGACCTATGTGAAGATGATGAGCTGAGCACAGAAAGCGAAGATGATTAAGATGGTGCTTCTTCACTCTATCAGCTCCAAACCTAAATGGTAACGATCTTCATGTTTTTTCCATCTTGCTTATAGGAAGGCATATCCTGCCATCCTGGAGATCTTTTATAAGTTTTCTTTGGATACACACCTTTTAATGATGCAACATACTTTGTCGTTAAGCTCATTGGCCAGGCAGACTGTTATATAGATTCTCATTCCAGTAAGAACATGAAACCAGGCACGCTATGTGTTTGCTTGTGTATGAAGAATCAAAGATAATGAATGCATCCCCTTTACATATAATTCTTAATGAGATTCTATGAACCCGAATTTGAATGGTGAGACTCTGCATATCTAATTAACATAAGGAATTCGACATTCTTCAGTGACAGTAAACTCTCTTTCACCAACGGATATGTGTTTTCATTGCCACGGTAATATCCCTCTGAAGATGAAAGCCCTGCAACAAACTTCACTGCATCAGATAAAGCTAATGTGGAGTTTTTGTAGAAAGCTGCTGGGCGCGAGACAAGATGAAGCAACAACAAAGGCTGACGAAGAGAATCCAAATGTGACAGTGATACCCATTCTTCCTTCCTGGGGTTACCGCGACTGTGCTTGCTGTTTTGCAATAACACCATGTACTAAAAGAAATTTTGAATTTTAGAACTTGTTTCTCAGCATGTATGTTATTCCCGTAATGTCAAACCTTTTAGACTTAATATTTTTTTTTTTAGCAGCTTTCCTGTTTCGGTTTTTTTCTTTTTTTTTGTTGACAAAGGCAAATTTCATTAAGACAGTAATCAGTCATAAAAGCATGACAGAATACAAAGAAAACAAAGCTAAAAGCTCATGCTATAATAGCATCCCAATTACAGATGATTGTACTTAATGAGATGAGAATTAGTACATCTACGCCGGTTGAAAATAGTGCATTTAGCTGCAACGATTAACCGGTTAATACCCCTTGTTTTGTTCCCATAAAGCCTGTTGTTGCGCTCAGTCCAGATGTTCCGCCAGATTGCAAATGGTAGTAAACCACATAGTTTCTTGTGCATAGCAGTTCCTTTCTTAGCAGGCCATTCCCACAAAGTTGCTTTGACAGAGTTAGAGAAAACCCAACCAATGCCAAAGCTGTTAATGAAATAGTTCCACAGTTTTAAAGTTTCAGAGCACTGCATAAAGAGATGGTTGTTTGTTTCCTGAGCCACATTGCAGAAAAGGAAATCACTGTTACCAGTTCTGTGAAGAAAATTCAGAGTTGGTGCACCTCCATAGCTAGGAGTCCAAACTAAGAATGAAACCTTCATTGGAACTTTAGAATTCCACAGCTGCTTATGAGGAAATAAAAGAAAACCATCCAAATCCAAATAGTTGAGAGGCTATTGAGATAAGCTGCAACCAAAAATACTATCACAGTGAGCACCATTATGATTAGTCCCAATACCAACAATTGTACTCTTCTCGAAATTTACTTTGAGGCCTGAGATCAATCAACCCATTCAAAAGAGAACAAAATATTCTTCAAGTTTGAAATCATAAATGCACCAAATCTTTCACATAACTTTTGGAGGTGCATTCTTGGTACCTCGACTGTTTCATTGCTCGTTGGTAATAAATCATAAATGTGCAAATTTTACACTTTAATGCCGTGTAATCTGGCCAATAATCCCTAGTAAAAAAGAAAATCAATATTTCAAAATCACACCTGCCACGGTTTTAATGAGATTCAATGCTTAAAGGTTGGTTATAAATACAGATCCCCTCTTCTCAAAACTCAAACACCTGGGAGGGAGAAAGCTGAGAACAACTAAGATATCAAACAGTATCTTTGTAATCGAACGGCAAAGATGAATTTTCATTGCTATAGTGATCCTCCCTGCGACGGTAAGAAAAGTGAATGTTTTTTTTTTTACTTTCACTGTTTTCTTTCTGATGTTCTTCACTTTTCTGTTTCTCCTGTAACTTTCTCTTCTATGAAATGCACTAAATTGGATGATGTTTTGCAGGGAAGCTAAGATGGCCAGAGCTGGTGGGTGCAACAATAGCCAAGGCAAAGGCAAAAATCCTGAAAGACCATCCTGATCCCAGCCTCAAATTTTTCATTGTGCGGCCAAATATGGTAGCCCGCGGCGACTACTGCTGCAACCGGGTTCAACTCTCTGTTAACTGGTCTGGAATTGTTGTTAGCGTACCCTATATCGGGTGATGAGTCATCACTGTCCTTAAACTTTTACAGAAATAGAGATATATGATGCAGATTGTTGCAGGAGAATAATAAAAATGCAGTAGTTTGCTCACCATGAATAACAAAATGACTGTTCTTAAATTTTATTTTTTAATGAACATGATTACAACATTCAGGTATCCCATTCTATAGATCTTGCATGTACAGCGGCAAGGAAGAAGAAATTTGGGAATTCAAAACAGAACTGATACATGCAAAATGATCAAATTACAAGCTGTTTCTCTATCCATGTTCGTTTTTCGCTTTCGCTTCGCCTGGGAAAGAAAAGTGCAGCTTACATGTTCCCATAGGCTGGATAGAAATGGAACCCACAAAAGAATACATAGACTGACAATCTAGACTTGCAATTTGCCAAAAAACAAAACAAGAACTTACAGATTACTACAAAATGAGAAGATACCATCCACATCTCTTACCACGATCATCTCTTGCAATTTTAGCACAAAAGCTGGTAAAGGTGAACATGCAATGTTTTTACTGAAAACCGCCTGGTGTTTTCAGTCCTTTACCAGCCCTGGAGAGAGGATTTACGCTGTCCCTTCCTGTTTGACGGAGTTTCAGTAGAATTAGAGAGAATGAAAGAAAGAATTATAACTGTTCTTGAAACACTGAAATACATATGCTAATTATTAGCCCAAACCATTTGATGAACTAAGTAATATAAACAAGTCTAGCACCAATCTGCAGAATCTTGACTGCAAAAATTAGTGCCAAGACAACTTGGAGGCAAGGAAAACAAGGTTTAGAATGACACAGGGCTTCCATTGCCGGCAGCAAAATGTGGTCCATTAATGTTTTCATGGATATCTCAATGCCTATTCATTCATCCCTAGGTAAATATTAGAGTATGAAAGAAACAGAATTATATGGCTGTTCAGCACTCATAAAAAGGATGTAGAGTTTCACTAACACAGAGGACACATATTGCTAATATCGCCAATTCATTCAATGAAATCAGTATAAACACGTCTAGCACCTCCCTGGAGAATCTTATGAGTGGAAAACTAGTGCCAAGTGTTGAGGTAAGGAAAGTAAGGTTAAGACTGAGATGAAGGCAGTGAGGCTTCCACTAGTAGCAGCATTATATGGTCAACTGCCAAAGTTTTCATATAAGAATGATGCAGCTTGTGCACCCATATAGACAATCAACCAAAAAGACTCAAACTTGAGAACAAACTCTTCTACAAATGTTTACACATTCCAGTTTTCCATTGTGTTTAAACGTAATGTTTGCCAGGAATCTAATATTTTGCTTAACATAATTCTATAATCAAATGCATTAGCCTAATCACAGTTGTTTTGACGTCATCTTCAACTCATTAGCATCTGTGACAATAAACAAAACTTAAGAACTCCTCTAGTACCATAGAGAATACATATTGCTATATCAACCCAATTCTTTCACTGAACTCAGTCAAAACAAGTTTAGCAACTCTACAGAGAATTTTACGAGTGAAATACTAGTGCCAAGTCAACTTGAGGTAAGGAAAACATGGTTAAGACTGAGACGAAGAGCACGAGGCTTCCACTACTAGCAGCATTATAATGAGGTCAACTGTCAACGTTTTGGTCGATATCTCAATGCTTACACATTCATACCTAGGTAGATTCAGATGTCCAAATAGAAACACGATACACTCATGTGGAACATGATAGATTTTCAAAGAAAGACATAACATAGCTTGTGCCTACCACATTGACAATCAACCAACACAGACTCAAACTCGGGAACAAACTCTTCCACATATGTTTACACATTCCAATTATCCGTTGAGATTATAGCGTAATGTTCACCAGGAGTCTAATAAATTGCTTAACATAATTCTATAATCCAGTGCATGATCCCAACCATAATTGTTAATTATCAGCCCAAACCATTCGATGAACTCAGTATTAAACATGTCTAGCACCTATCTGGAGAATCTTGGCTGCAAAATTAGCGCCAAGTCAACTTGAAGGCTAGCAAGACAAGGTTTAGAGTGCGGAGCCGGCGAGGGATACAGGGATGCCATTACTAGCAGTAAAATATGGTCAATTAATGTTTTATACAATCTCAATGCTTACAAGTTCATCACCATGTAAATATTAGATATAGAAAGAAACACAAATTACATGACTGTTCAGCTCAGAAAAAGGATGTAAAGTTTCATTATCTTAGAGAATACATATCGCCATATCAGCCGAATTCATTCCATGACACCAGTATAAACAAGTCTAGACCTCTCTGGATAATCTTATGAGTGAAAAATCTAGCAAGGTAAGCAACACCAGGTTAAGACTGAGAGGAAGGTCATGAGGCTTCCAGTACTGGCATAACTGTCAATGTTTTGATAGATATCTCAATGCTAACACATTCATATATAGGTAAATTCAGATGCCTAAACAGAAACGTCAGTACGCTCATTCTACAATGTAATATACACCAGCTATAGTTTTAAATGTCAAACCCACACAAATTAAGTTTGCACGATAACAAAATGTATGGTTCTACTAAAGGCACCTATGTTTTTTGATTAGAAAGATGCAGCTTGTGCCAACCACATTGACAAATCTCTTCAACACGTGTTTACACATTCCATTTATCAGTTGAACTCACAATGCAATGTTCAAGGGATCTTATACTTCGCTTAACATAATTCTATAATCAAATGCAATATCCTGATCATAATTATTATCACATCATCTGAACTCATTAGCATATGTTACAATAAACAAAACTTGAGAACTCTTACCTGAAAGCCCAAAAAATCTCTTGAAGTATGAACAAGTCACTCCAACCCCGCGAATTTGTTCCTCATTTTCCCAATCCGGAGTTCCTGCTCGATAACCTTCTCATTACTCTTCTCAACAACCCGCGCCAACCCTTCAAGCTTCATTAACATTGCCTCATACAAAGCTTCCAACTCCTGAGTATAACTCATCGCTTGCGAACCCATTAACTTACTCAACCTTCCAACCTGAAACCCTTGAAGAACATTATCCAATTTCTTCTGCCCTTTCTCTCTTTCCTTCAACTCACTCAGACTCCCTTTACTCCTCTCACCATCACCACCTCCAATTTCCATCCCATCACCCTTAAACACACAGGGCAACAACGGAAACACCGAATTCGGCGCAAAATCATTGTAATGCCCACGAAATGCAGGTCCAATATTCACAACATCCACCGTCTTCGCCTCGAATTTCCCCCTCCGAAACTGAAACGCCTGATAATCATGCGTATGTATAGTCTGGTCACTCACCGGAGTAGTAAAAATCATAAAAACAGGCGGTAAATTGAACAATTTCGTAAGGGCATTTTTGGTAGCTAGCGATTTACAAACTGAGAATTCTCTCATTGACGGTCTGAGACAAGTTCTCCGTCTACCTACAAACCAACCAATCAAGGTCTGATTCTGATTCTGATTATTACTGAGTAATGACTGTAAAACGGGGAGATTGAGTTGACCCAGCGAGTTATAAAAGCTTAAAACAGTACCAGAACAGAAGAAACCAGTGATCGTAGCGATTGATGTTGAAGATGATGAATCGGAAGAAGATGACGATTCAGCAAGAACTACATCGTCTTCTAGAAGTGGCGATGAAGATGTGATGTGGCCGTATAATAGACCGTCTACGTCTCCTGGTGATGATGAGAACCGTTGGATTATTGATGTTAATGTGGGTCCAGAGATAGAGATCTTCTGTAATGGTGGAAGATCTTCTATTTCTCCCATTGTTTGAGAGAAAGAAGAAAGTGGAGAGGATGCAGAGACAGACTGGAGAGAGAGAGAGAGAGAGGTGTAAAGGGGGAAGATGTGAACAGGTGATGTAGTACTCCCAGGTGCTCTTTACATAGAATACGTTTGTTTCGATTGAGTTGACTATGACTATTGGACAGGAAACAGGAATAAATTACGATTTTTGTTAAAAGTAAAGCAAAATGTGATTTGAGGAGAGCGAAAATCGTACTCGACTCGTCGACTAGGACCAACTCGTTATATTTAACATTCGGACGAAGATACCTATACGTACAACAAATTTACCTTGTACTGTTCAAAAATTGTATTCTTCCTCTCACGCAACGAACATATGAATCCTAGAAAAACTATATTTGCCCTAAAACAACAGAGAAGAAACAAGTTTCATAACTTTTTTGTTATTCTTATCTTATCTTAATAAAAGTAATAATAATAATTGTACAGTTAATCAGTCTTCAGGTTTAATCAACGGAACAAACTTGAACTGCAAATAAGATAACTAAATTTGGTGATCCTCCACTGAATTAAGCAATTCTCGATGCTCTTTAGTGTCAACAACACCAAAAGGATGCTCCACTATTTCCCCTCTCAAGATTTTTTCTTAGTCCAGACATGAATAAGAATATTATACAAGCACGAATATGTACATATAGTGATTGAAAACTATATATGATGGTGATGAATAACAACTTCTCATCACAACAGGCCAACCAAAATCACATTTACAACCACACCTAGTGTGTAAATCATTCATTTTTTTTCCTTTGTTAATTTAATTCCGTTTCAACAATTTGAATTCTCAGGTTATGCCTCAACAATTCTTTCTTTCTTTTTCTTTATAAATTTTCAGTCCTAATTCTTTTCAATCTTGTTCCTCTTTTGTTTTATGGTTTTTTCACATTTATTTATGAAATTTGTTTCATAGATATCGTTTTATAGATAAAAATGTTTTCCTAGGGTTCTTAATTTCGTTTTGTGCGAGAGGAAGATGATAGAATTTTTGTACGTGCAGGAATACTTGTGGTATGTAAGGGTATTTTTAGACCTAGTTTGATAAATATAATGAGTTGGGTCTAGTTAACGAGTCAAGTACGGTTTTTGCTCTCCTCGAATCACATTTTGCTCTCCCTTTAACAAAAATCTAAATTACTAACATATGTGTGGAGTGGGCCAGAGGGATAGTAAATTTATAAGGGAGAGGGATACCAGAATCAGAAGTTAGAAATAGAACTATTTTGTTTCATAAAAAGTTAACCTTTAACTTTTTTGATTCTAAAAGTTGCATTGAAATTCGATATCTAAACTAGGGATGCACATGGACAGGTATTAGATAAACCAACCTCTCTTCCACATACTGCGGGTTTTTATTTCCATAACCAACCCCACACTCACAAACAGCAGGCGGGTAACACGGGTTGGGAGGGTTTGGGTTTAAACATTAAACCCGCTTTATATTCAATAATCATTCACACACACATGTTTTAAAGTTTAAATAAACTACTTAAGTTCTTGATAACTTAAAAAAAACAAACCATAAGCATAATTGTTAAGCTTAAACTAGTACTTCCAATAAAAACAAGTTTAAACAGTACGCCTACTTCAAAGTTCAGATTAAAACTTAAACAATAAAAGTTTCCAGACCAACAGTTCTTCTATCATCTTCAAGTCTCTCCTCTTAGCATCCTCAAGGATCAACGAGTTGTGATACCTTGTTTTTAAACAACTCTGCAACCAAATTGAAAATTTTGTTACATTCCTTAAACATCTTTACTGAAAAATACAGGAAATAGTAAACAAAGAAGATGAACATTTTGAAGATTACCGTCCTCAATGCTAGAGGAATCATATGGTACATACTCCATTAGAAAATCAAGATCGACAGGCTTTTGTAACCAACTTTGAGTACAAAGTAACGCCTCAACTGTCCTCACAGACAAAGAGCTTCTCCATTGACTAAGAACACGCTTCCCTGTACTAAATGCAGATTCAGACGCAACTGAAGAAACATGTATAGATAATATATCCTTCGCCATATGTGATAGTATCTTATACTTGGTGCTATTTTTTTTTCCACCAAGCAAATATATCAAAATTGGGATCATTTGGAACACAATCATCCATCAAATACTTATCTAACTTTGAGTTCGCATCAAGAACTGGGTTTTTCTACGCCTTTTCTTCCTTGACTCAAGAATAGCCTCAATCGAATCCTATACCATAACATTAGGAGTTACATCCACAACAGCAACACTAGATGACCCTTCCTCCACTGTTGAATACATAGACTCTTCAAAAAGTCTCACAAGATCTTCTTTTACCTTTTTCATAATACTTTCAACCTTGTTGTTGATGGGTGAAAATGGTTTGTGCTGATTTCAGCAATTTCGGGTGAGAAACGAATTTAAACCCTAAACAATGTACTGCAAGGGAGTACTTTAGATTCGAGAGATCAATCTGTACAAGTCTGGCCTAAACCAAGAAATGGTCATTCCAAACTTGCTTCGGTCACAAAGTGAAGGAGAATGGGTCGGTTTTGGGGAGGGAATCAAGGAAAGTGATGAGACCAGAATAGTTGATTTCTGGAAGAGTAGTTGTTTTCTACTATTTGTATCAGAAAATGGGAAGCTAACGAATGGAAAGCTAGCAAATGTTTTCTGAGTGTTGTAAGCTCCTGACTGAACTTGTTGTTCGGTGGTTATAGGTAAGACCTATTTATACAAGTCGAAATGAAACGTACTCTAGTCTCATTAAGGAATGGTAAAATGGGTGAGTAAATGAGAGGAGCTGATAACTGTTAACGCATGGAATTGATGTTCCATAAAACCGTTAACGCATGGAATTGATGTTCTATAAAACTGTTAATGCAATGAATTGATGTTCCATAAAAAGAGCGTTTCACCATTAACTCCCTGTATTTACTAACCGCCTCATCCTTATGACAGGCATAGTGTACGCCGCACACTGTAAACCTCCAAACCAATACCTAAAGAGGATTTCCCAATTTGTGATATGTGTTGATGTCTCGAATGTTTTGTAGAAAACATGTAGCATATTGATGTTGCCTGGCAAGTCGATCTTGGGAGACTTGCTGGCTTGGTGACCTTCGACGGTCGAGATTTTGCATCTTAAGAGGAAAGGTAGTCGTTGATCATTGCACACTTTCGTTTTTTTTTTGGTGGCCGCGTAGGGAAGGCCAGAATGGTGGCGCGGTAAAGTTGGCATGCCTTGGCGCGGTTTGGCGTGGCTAAACTAGGGTTTTAGGCCAAAGGTTACCATGCGTTGTCTGGTAACCTTGGAGGGCTTAGATTTTCTCTTGGGATTGAAGGGCAACCGTTGATTGTCGCACGCCTTCGTTTTGGTAGCCGCATAGGGAAGGCCAGCATGGTGGCGCGACTAGGTCGGCATGCCATGCCTTGGCGTGGCCAAACTAGGTTTCGGGTCAAAGGTTACCATGTGTTGTTTGGTAACCTTGGACGACTAGGATTTTTTCCAATGATTGAAGGGTGACCGTTGATTGTCGCACGCATTCATTTTGGTAGCCACATAGGGAAGGCCAGCATGGTGGCGCGACCAGGTTGGAATGGGTCCATGGCAAGGTGCGTTTGGCATGGACTGTTTGTCTTGGCATGGAGGGGTCAAGGGCTTGGCATGCCATGGGCGCATGGTTTGGCTAGCATGGATAAGGACAAGGCAAGGTGCGTTTTGCATGGACGGTTTGGTTGGCATGGTGGGGACAAGGGTTTGGCATGCCTTGGGAACATGGTGCGGCTAGCATGGCTAGGGCCAAGGCAGGGTGCGGTTTGGCTTGGCATGGTGGGGCCAAGGGTTTGGCGTGACCAAGCTAGTATCGTGACCAAGCTATGGTTTTGGGTCAAAGGTCACCATGTGTTTTCTGGTAACCTTGGACGGCTTGGATTTTCTAATGTGATTGAAGGGCGGCCATTGGTTGTTGCACACCTTTTTTTTGGTAGCCGCATAGGGAAGGCCAGCATGGTGGCGTGGCTAGGCATGGAAGGTTTGGCTTGGCACGGTGGGGCCAAGGGTTTGGCGTGACCAAGCTAGGATCGTGACCAAGCTTGGGTTTTGGGTCAAAGGTTACCATGTGTTGTCTGGTAACCTTGGACGACTAGGATTTGCTTCTGTGATTGTAGGGTGACAGTTGATTGTCACACGCCTTCGTTTTGGTAGCCGCATAGGGAAGGCCAGTAGGGTGGCACGGTCAGGTTGGCATGGGGCCATGGCAACGTACGTTTGGCATGGACGGTTTGGCTTGGCATGGTGGGGCCAAGGGCGCATGTTTCGGCTAGCATGGCTAGGGCCAAGGCAAGGTGCGTTTGGCATGGACAGTTTGGCTTGGCATGGTGGGGCCAAGGGTTTGGCATGCCATGGGCGCCTGACATGGTTTGGATAGCATGGATTGGGCCAAGGCAGGGTGCGGTTTGTCTTGGCATGGTTTTCCATTGGCACGGTGGTGCGGCTAGCATGGTTGGCATGCCTTGGCGCGAAAGATGTGGCTGGCATGGTTTGCTATTGTCACGGTGGTGCGGCTAGCATGGTTGGCATGCCTTGGCACGGAAGACGTGGTAGGCATGGTTTGCCATTGACACGGTGGTGCGGCTAGAATGGTTGGCATGCCTTGGCACGGAAGATGTGTCTGGCATGGTTCGCCATTGGCACGGTGGTGCGGCTAGCATGGTTGGCATGCCTTGGTGCGGAAGATGTGGCTGACATGGTTTGCCATTGGCATGGTGGTGCGGCTAGCATGGTTGGCATGCCTTGGCACGTAAGATGTGGATGGCATGGTTTTCCATTGGCACGGTGGTTCGGCTAGCATGGTTGGCATGCCTTGGCGCGGAAGATGTGGCTGGCATGGTTTTCCATTGGCACGGTGATGCGGTTAACATGGTTGGCATGCCTTGGCGCGGAAGATGTGGATGGCATGGTTTTCCATTGGCACATGTGGTGTGGGAATTAGGGTTTTGCTTATTGGAACCCTAATTAGTTAAAAAAAAGGTACCTTGGTAATTTTATCGCAGACATATTAAAGGGTTCAATAAATGTTCTTATGGTCATAATGACATCACGTCAGTTGTGCGGTTTTAGGATTTCAACCCTAGGCTAAAAACCACCATCAACATTAAGTCCCCTGTTTAGCTCGGAACAGGGGCATTGTTGCGAGGTAAGCATAAGATGGTGACAGACAAGGGCAAAATCGAAACGTAAATCATGCAAGATGGTCAAGAAGATCCGTCTAACCTTTTTCGGGAAACAGGGAGAATCTGTGATCCTAGTGCTTTGCAACTTTGCGTAGATTCTCTTTGTGGTGTTGACCGTGAAGTAGTGAGACGAGAAATAGTTAGTTCAATCTAGTTACTCATCATCTTGACTGGGTCAGGAAACATCATGACATCGGCTTGGAGAGTTGTTGGTGCCGGCATGGCAAGTTGGTGTTGGCGCAACAAGTCATGGAATGAATGTCTTGGCATGATGGGGGTCGAGGAAATGGAGCGGACGGGTTGGTATGGCGCGACCATAGCAAGGCGCACATGGTTCGGCGTGGTGGGGACAAGGCAAGGTGTTGTTTGGCGAGGCGAGACGTGCACGGACAGTTTGACGTGGTGGAGCCAAGACATGGTGCAGACGGCTTGGTGGAGCCAAGACATGGTGAAGACGGCTTGGTGATTTGTTTTCACGGGCCCAATTGCCTCTTTTCCTTACTTGGCTCAAATAGGAAGTCCTTTCCTTATTCAAACTCCCAAGTATCACACCTATAAAAAGGGGGGTCGGCCTCTCCCTTTACTTCATGCCTTCAATATATATATATATATTTTTGCTCTGGTTGTGTGATAACGGTGAAGCGGATGAGCGGACTAGGTATGTCTTCCATCACTTCCTGTTTAACTTGCTTCCTTTTACTTTCTTGTGTTGGTGCAAACCCTAGTTATAGGCGTGATTTTTCATGACCTTGTAGAAAATATTGTTCTTCTGTGTTGGTGTGAATCCTAGCCGTAGGCATGTTTTGCACGGCTTGTAGTAGTATTTAGGCATGAATACCATAGTAATGTTGACCGCCCCAACTTACTGTGCGAAGTAGGTGAGAAATAGTAATTGTCATTCCTCTCCCATGAAAACCTAGTTTCTAGGGTTTACTCATTTTCTTAGTGTGGTCGTGTGTGTGGTTCCCATGGTGGGGCGCATTCCCTTGGTCGGGCGCGGATTTCTTGCTGCAGGGTACGACCTTGGCATGAGGTGATGATGCAGGGCACGCCAGTCCCCATTTCTTTACGTATGCATATTATGACCTCGAAACAAACTGGCTTGCGTCTAGGGTGGATCTCTTTTGTCTAACTAAATAATTTCCATGTACTTTCCGTAATAGTTTTTCTTCATATTGCTCCATTGTAGTTGTTTGGAAGGTGGAGGTACCGTGAGAGAATCTTCGTTATGACATCACTTTAGAAAATTTCTGCCATACCAAAAGATATTGGAAATTCTAAGCCAAACGTAAGTGATGAATTCTTCACAACATCGGCCACGATTAAGAGAAACCAGCCCAGGTACGTGCTGATTCTTCTGACTGGTCCGGAAAGTGAAGGAGAAGATCGGTCGGTTCGTCCAAGTGGCGTAATGAGGTTTTTTCTTCAAAGGAAAGAATATCATGCCTCTCCTATCGACTTTAAAATATTTGTGAGTCCGTTGCGTCCCTTCGAGGAATGGGTGCGACTCATGATGATCCAGGAGCATGTAAAACCTAATCTGACCAAGGCTCAGATCATTGATGTTGTTGCGGATTTCGTAGTGCTTCAGATTAGGAAAGATATTCCGAGCTTGGTTGCTTTTATTTCCAGATGGTGTCCGGATACCCACACATCCATATGTAGGTGGGGTGAAATGACCATCTCCTTGGAGAGCGTGGCTGTATTGCTGAACCTTCCCGTAATCGGAAACCACGATGTTAGGTTGTCTGTAGATGAAGAAGAAATGCACGCTGCCTTGGTTGCGAAATCAAAAGGATTCGTTCGGAAAGGAAACGAGACGAAGTGCTTCTATGACTGGTGGGTGTCTCAGTGGTTTCCTAATGAGTTGGAGTCGAATCAGAAGAATAGTACGCTTCATGTCGCGGCGTTGTTGGCTCTCTAGTTATCCAGAGATATTTTTGATGACGAATCGGGTAAGAAGGAGATAAGGCAGGAAATTATCAAGTTTTCCATAAAATTGGAAAAAGGCGTCGTTCTCCATATTGGAGGTCTGTTCCTTGGTTCTTTGTATGCACATTTGGATCAGCTGGTTTTGGATATGCACGCTTCAAATGGCTACATGAAAGTGGATTCGTATATTCATGTCGCCTTTCTCCAGGCGTGGCTGTGGGAGCACTTCGAGAAGTATGCCCCGAAACTGTTGGTTGTACTTCCCGAGTCTTAGGGTGGCTCTAGGATATTGCGCTAGTCGAATAGTCACCCAAAGATTGGTTCGAACCTGGTTGGATTTCTTGACAACTCGCACACAGTTAATTTTCGTTTGTGGGCTCCGGTGCACGCGTCTATAACTTAGATCAGTACCTTTGCTCCTTCTCGGAACATGTATTTGTCTTTTGATAAAGAGGATCTGAGTGTTGGAGAGATGGTGTTCATGCGAAGCTGCACGCCCAGTCATGTGCCGTATTTCTTTCGAGGATCTTGTAAGGCAATCTCTTACAACATCGATAGAGCGGTTCGGCATATGGGTTTTGACCAAGGGGTCCCACTCGTTTGTCAGTCGGTTGTCCCAGAAGTCCCGTTGTCGGTTGTTCTCGATGCTGGTGCTCTTGTGTCGGGTAAATGTCTGTCTTTTCTTCTTACGGAACGTAAACCATCAACAACCTCCAAATATAATATATTTTGGTAGGATGAGTTTCTTGCTATCCATGGATTTGTGAATGATGTAGTAGAAAACCATCGCGGTAAGCCTTCTCTTTCATTTTTAGCGGAACATCCACTGTTGAGGGATCCCAAGAGAAAATCCGTTAGCCCGAATGCAGATAGTCCCCAAGTGAAGGAGCGAAGATATAAAAGCCATGTTGGTGGTTTTTAGTCGGGTCCGACGACTCTCCCGACTTTTAGTTCTTCCAATATGCGAGCACGTATAATTTTCTTCTTGATTCAGTTGGATTACGTATGTCTTTGCCTCATTTATGAGCGTCCGTTCTTGTGCCTTTCCCAGGGTCTTAACAGTGAGAACGCAATCACTAAACTTACACGTAGTCAGAAGACAACATCTCTTGAGATGGAAAGTGGCGATGCTGAGCCTACCCATGGTGAAGGGGAATATGAGAAGGAAGAGAGTTCAGATTCCAGTGATAGGGAGGATAGATTTTCCGGTAGCAGCGTTGAGTCTTCCTACAGTGAGTCCGGAAGTGAATCGGTGAGCTTTCTTCCTTTCCTCTTCCTCTCATTTTTTTTTTCTTTTGAAGCAAAAACCAAATCTTGATATTCTAGGAGGAAACCGTTCCCGAGGATGGTTTTGAAATGGAAACTCGCATGAGAGCAGATGTTGCCATAACTCCAATTGCGGAAATCGTGCCAAGGCGTTGGATTTCATCATCGTGAGGGTATTTCCACGGCTCAAGTGGTGGAGAGTACTACAGGGACTGCTGGCACAATTGTAGTTAGGGGTTTCTTGACGGTTGTAGATTCGGTTGCAAGATCCACTTTCGACCCTCCGTACCTGGCCCCTAATCCGAGTCATGTGTTGATCAGGGCATTTAGCATGCCAGCTAAATTTGCAGCGTTATACACCAAGATATGGGAAAGCTACAGACATATTTACATAACCAAGCAAATTACTAGTCTATTTGCGCTGGTTAAGCGGGCGAATGAGGCCTTGTATTTGATTGACGATATGTGCAATGTGACTGGTCATACGGTTTCTGAGGATGTAATTTCGAGATGGAGGTTCCATCGTGACATGTGTGTGGGCTTCGAATTCAATGTCACTTGGTTCGTTGATGGTTTCTCTGAGGTTGAAAAGTCGTTGGTTGAAGCAGTTGAAGGTCCTTCCACAGACATGGTGAAGAAGCAGGAAGCAAAATTCAAGAAGTTGTGCAAGCATCTGAAATTGAAAAGGGCGGCTCTCCAGAGAAAGAGGGAGGCCTTTGCTAAGAGGAGCAAGCCGTTGTTGGAAAACTTTCCTTAAATACATTTCTGTCTTTTGAACTTCTTATTTTTTTTAGGTTTTTTTTTTATTTGAAAGGTAATGAAACACCTAGTTCATGTTTTTGATTTCTTGGGTTTCTTGGGTTGATAGATAAATGTTACCTTGACGGCTTTAGATTATTCTTTTGGAATGAATCGTTTATGAATGAATTGTTTTTGGAAATGATGTTTTCTTGGTTACGATTGAAAATTTTGTAGGCATCCCAGGAAAATCCTGGAACCATGTGTTTGGTAGATGACATGGGGTGAAACATAACATGGCTATTGGTTTTATCATTCCCATGACATCTTAAAAAATCAAACCACATATCTTGTCTAGGTAGGACTTACTTGGTTTTTTTTTTTTTTGGTCTCCAGATAACCGAGTCGTCGATTCTTGGGCGGATGGTTTTCTTTTAAACTCTGGGAAGTCCCCAGTCATCCTTGTCATGTCAAGACCGATAATCGAGTCGTCTGGTAACTAAGTCGTCGACCTCTGAGCGGATCGCTTGCTTCTACCATCTTTATGTCTGGGTTGAAGCATGAGATCGATGGTCAAAAATTGACATTGTAACCGAAAGATCAACCTGCCACTGTGGTTGCCAATTGTTTATGGGTAAAAACGGTTTCTACTGATTTCGGTAATTTTAGGTGAGAAACAAATTTAAACCCTAAACAATATACTACAAGGGAGTATTTTAGATTCGAGATATCAATATGTACAAGTCCATCCTAAACCAATAAATGGCCGTTCCAGACTTGCTTCGGTCACAAAGTAAAGAAGAATGGGTTGGTTTAGGGAAGGGAAGCAAGGAAAGTGATGAGACCAAAATAGTTGATTTATGGAAGAGTAGTTGTTTTCTATGACTTGTATAAGAAAGTAGGAAGATTAGAAATGGAAAACTAGCAAATGTTTTCTGAGTGTTGTATGCTCCTGACTGAACTTGTTGTTCGGTGGAAATAGGTAAGACCTATTTATACAAGTCGAAGTGAAACATACTCTGGTATCATTAAGGAATGGTAAAATGGGTGATTAAATGGGAAGATGTGATAACTGTTAACGCATGGAATTGATGTTCCATAAAACCGTTAACGCATGGAATTGATGTTCCATAAAACTGTTAACGCATGGAATTGATGTTCCATAAAAAGGGAATTTCACCATTAACTCCCTGTATTTACTAACCGCCTCATCCTTATGACACTTCCTTATGACGGGCATAGTGTACGCCGCACGCTGTAAACCTCCAAACCAATACCCAAAGAGGATCCGCTAGTTTGTGATATGTGTTGATGTCTCAAATGTTTTGTGGAAAACATGTAGCATATTTATGTTGCCTGGCAAGTCGAGCTTGGGAGACTTGCATGATTGGTGACCTTCGACGGTCGAGATTTTGCATCTTAAGAGGAAAGGTAGCCTTTGATCGTTGTACGCTTTCTTTTTTTTGTGGCCGCGTAGGGAAGGCCAGCATGGTGGCGCGGTAAAGTTGGCATGCCATGCCTTGGCGCAGTTTGGCGTGGCCAAACTAGGGTTTTGAGCCAAAGGTTACCATGCGTTGTCTGGTAACCTTGGAGGGCTAGGATTTGCTCCTGGGATTGAAGGGAGACCGTTGATTGTCGCACGCCTTTGTTTTGGTTGTCGTGTAGGAAGGCCAGCATGGTGGCGCGGCTAGGTTGGCATTCCTTGGCATAGTTTGGCGTGGCCAAATTAGGGTTATGGGTCAAAGGTTACCATGTGTTGTCTGGTAACCTTGGACGGCTAGGATTTGTTCCTGTGATTGAAGGGTGACCATTGATTGTCACACACCTTTGTTTTGGTAGCCGCATAGGGAAGGTCAGCATGGTGGCGCAGACAGGTTGGCATGGATCCATGGTAATGTGCATTTGGAATGGACTATTTGTCTTGGAATAGTGGGGCCAAGGGCCCATGGTTCGGATGGCATGGCTAGGGCCAAGGCAAGGTGTGTTTGGCATGGACGGTTTGTCTTCGCATGGTGGGGCCAAGGGTTCGGCATGCCATGGGCGCCTGGTGCGGCTAGCATGGCTAGGGCCAATGAAGGGTGTGGTTTGGCTTGGCATGGTGGGGCAAAGGGTTTGACGTGAACGGTTTGGCTTGGCATGGTGCGGCTAAGGGTTTGGCGTGACCAAGCTAGTATCATGACCAAGCTAGGGTTTTGGGTCAAATGTCACCATGTGTTGTCTGGTAACCTTGGATGGCTAGGATTTGCTCCTGTGATTGAAGGGCGACCGTTGATTGTCGCAATCCTTCGTTTTGGTAGTCGCATAGGGAAGGCCAGCATGATAGCGTGGCTAGGCCTGAACGGTTTGGCTTGGCATGGTAGGGCCAAGGGTTTTGCGTAACCAAGCTATGATCATGACCAAGCCAGGGTTTTGGGGTCAAAGGTTACCATGTGTTGTCTGGTAACCTTGGACGGCTAGGATTTGATCTTGTGATTGAAGGGAGACCGTTGATTATCGCAAGTCTTCGTTTTGTTAGCCGTATAGGGAAGGACAGTATGGTGGCGCGACCAGGTTGGCATGGGGCCATGGCAAGGTGCGTTTGCATGGACGGTTTGGCTTGGCATGGTAGGGCCAAGGGATTGGCATGCCATGGGCGCATAGTTCGGCTAGCATGGCTAGGACAAGGCAAGGTGCGTTTGGCATGGACGGTTTGGCTTGGCATGGTGGGGCCAAGGTTTCGGCATGCCATGGGCACCTGGTGCGGCTAGCATGGCTTGGGACATGGCAGAGTGCGGTTTGTCTTGGCATGGTTTTCCCTTGGCACGGTGGTGTTTCTAGCATGGTTGGCATGCCTTGGCGCGAAAGATGTGGCTGACATGGTTTTCCATTGGCACGGTGGTGCGGCTATCATGGTTGGCATGCCTTGGAACGGAAGATGTGGCTGGCATGGTTTGCCATTGGCACGGTGGTGCGGCTAGCATCCCTTGGCGCGGAAGATGTGTCTGGCATGGTTTGCCATTATCACGGTGGTGCGGCTAGCATGGTTGGCATGCCTTGGCGCGGAAGATGTGGCTGGCATGGGTTTCCATTGGCACGGTGGTGCAGCTAGCATGGTTGGCATGCCTTGGTGCGGAAAATGTGGCTGGCATGGTTTTCCATTGACACATGTGGTGTGGGAATTAGGGTTTTGCTTATCAAAACCCTAGTTAGTTAACAAAAAAATGTACCCTCGTAATTTTGTCGCAGACATATTAAAGGGTTTAATAAATGTTCTTATGGTCATAATGACGTCACGTTAGTTATGTTGTTCTCATACAAACACTGAAGCACAAACTCTAATCCACCTTATTTCTCTCTTGGATCAAGAATTCGGGAAAAAAATAAAGCTGAATTCATATCTTCATACCTATCCCAGTACTTATTGTACTTGCCAATCATAATAGTTTCCATACTTGAAATATAAGAATCTGGATTTCTGGTATCTCTAAAAGTAATTAATTGTTCATGGATGATTGCTAATTGCCATAAGAATGTATGTGATGTAACCTATGTTGAAGCAGAAAACTTAGCAGTACAGTCAAAGAATACCTTAAAACACTTCACAAGGCCTCTGGCATCAATCACTCTTTGCCCCGAGCTAACTCTCTATATGTTACCCATTTAGATACTAAAGTAAGAAGCGAAAGAGAGTAACATCAAGTCAAGTTTTCCCCCCAGTGATCTTCTTGTTTTGCTTATTGATTCTCTATTTTCTTTATTTAAAAACTTATCTTGAAACTGAATCAGGACTTCGGAACTTCACTACCCTCTTTCTCACTCTTCCTCGAAAACTAGAATAAATAACCTATCCCAATCTTTAGCATAAGGAGCATGCTGCTTAGACTTTGTCTTCTTTTTATTTTTCGGTAGTAGCTTCCTGCCTCTTAGATTAGAATTCACACTTTCACTATCAGATTCAGAACTAGATGAAGAGTCGGAAGATAACTCTCCAAGGTCAGAATTATCAATATCAGAAAGTATGTCTTGAATATTAGGTAAAGCAAATGATTCATCTTTTGGGAAAATATACTTCTTTTGGAACTCTTTGGCATTCCTTGCTAACCTATTAAAAACTATTTCATACTTTTCAGCCGCCTCTAACATCAAATATGTGATGTTCCAGCGAGTTTTAACATCTAATATCAACCCATTCTTTTGTACAACACTCTTTAAATGTGGCCAACCTAGAAGTAAAAAAATAACTTACCTAACAACTGGCCTGATCCTCTTAATCGACGTGTTATATTTAAGTATTGCATCTCTTATAACCAGAGTAATGACATGTGCAACGCATCTGACCTGATAAGAACAAAAACAATAGAAACTTAGAAATTGCATTGGTTGAATCAGAAATTAAATCATCATTTGTAATTAAAAAAATATAAATTTCTTACCTGTAAGTACTGATAAGCACGTAAGTGCGATATATTTACACCCATAACTGCATTAGCTAGGACTCGTTATTTAACTAATAATATTGTTTTAAGGCTTTTGTAGGAAATACAAGTAAATCTGGTAACCCGAAGAATATAACAGATGAAATTGGACTTATGCGCGTATTTTACCGATCAGAGCTGGTGAAAGAAATATGGATGGTCGAGGCTAATGGAATGAGATTAGGCTTCAAATTAATTGGGCAGAATATTTTGTTCGTGGTTGAAATATGGAGACATTAATTAACTTCATTTCTACTTACTATACTGGTTTTGTTTCCATTTCATTTCTTTAGTGGATTATACAATGCATGGCATAAGATTTACTACTGAGCACTAAATGTGGAAGATCTTTGAAGAGAGTATATAAAGAAATGGAAAAAACCACGTGAAAGATGCTTTGAGATATGATTCAAATGGGTAAAGTGACGACAAAAGATATATACATTCTTATTTATGATATTTTGGATGTATAATAATATCTTTAGACTTTTGGGAAGTAGGAGAGAGTGGTTACATAATTGGAGTGTCGACAATTTGAGAGGGGGTTCTCGCCTTCTCGGTTGGGGGTCTGTTCGGGGGTTCTTTTGGCTAGGATGCCGTTCGGAGGAGTTTTGGAGTTCAATTTTTGAGTTTCTATCGATGGAGAGAAAGAAGCACCATCACTGGGAAGGCCGCAAGAGGCTACTGAGCCGCAACTTGGAGAACAGAGAAGAAATAAGGCCGATTAAAGAGCAGAAAAACAAGAGAATAGGAAGGAGATTGTCTACCGGGTGACGACGGTTAAGGATTTGATTTCTTCCCTCTTTTGATTATTATTTTTATGGGTTTTAAGAAATCCATTTCGATGTATTGCTAGATTTTATAACTAGGGTTTATGGTTGAAGCCATTTGGGGTATTAGGCTACATTGAATTGTTTATCTAGCAATAGACCATTATGATTTGAGTAGATTAATTTTTGAATATTGTTTATTGATTTATTGAAAATAGTTATTGCTTTGCCGGTTCTTTACAATATATTAACCCATGTGCTTCATTTATAGGATTTCAAATATATTTGTCTACTTATTTGATATCTCATGCTTGGGTTAAATCCTTTGATGGGTTATGCTTCGAATAGCCAGGTATTATTGGTGAACCTAAATTTAGTTTCGTATGATTTCCTCGCTAAAGCAATTTGATGGTGCATGCTTGGGTTTAGTCTTTTGATGTTCCATGCTTAGGGCGTCCAAGTGATATTTGCGACTCTAATACCTATAATAGGTGATGTCGATAGAACGAACAATAAACATATATTCATAATTATGTTTCATTTCAGTAATTAAATAGAAATAGTGGTGGATATCAATAAAACCCTGGTTACCGATTCTTCCATTGGATTCGTTTTGTTACTTTACTTTATTTTTATTTTTTTATTTATTCAAAAATCCATAAACACATTTGCTAGTTAATTTTTATTAGAGATATTGATTACAGTATTTCCACCGCTCCTTGTGGGAATGACCCATAATTGCCTCTGTCTACTAGTTGGACACCGTGCGATTGCAGTATTATACAAATAAGGTATTCCCATATCCAAAAATTGATAGGATCTGGAGATACCTATTTATATAACTACAATCGCACGGTGTCTACAATGCAGACAACGGCAAGTACGGGTCGTTCCCACGAGGAGCGGTGGAAATACTGTAATCAATATCTCTAATCGACTAACTTGCAAAGATGTTTTTGAATTTTTGAAAAATAATAAAATATAAATAAACTAAAGTAACAAAACGAATCCAATGGAAGAATCGATAACCAGGGTTTTATTGATATCCACCACTATTTCTATTTAATTACTGAAATGAAACATAATTATGAATATATGTTTATTGTTCGTTCTATCGACATCACCTATTATAGGTATTAGAGTCGCAAATATCACTGGGACGCCCTAAGCATGACACATCAAAAGATTAAACCAAATCATGCACCATCAAATTGCGCTAGCGAGAAAATTATACGAAACTAAAATATTGATTCACAAATATTATTTGAATTTTCTAAGCATAGCCCATCAAAGAAATTAACCCAAGCATGGAATATCAAATAACGAGACAAATATATTTTTGAACCTAACAATTACGCACAAAGGTTATAAGAAACCGGTGAAGCAACAACTTGTTTTTCAATCAATTAATAAACAATTATTCAAGAATTAATCTAATCAAATCATAATGGTCTATTGCTAGATAAACAGTTCAATGTAGCCTAATACCCCAAATGGCTTTAACCATAAACCCTAGTTATAAAATCTAGCAATACATCGAAATGGATTTCTTAAAACCCATAAAAATAATAATCAAAAGAGGCAAGAAATCAAATCCTTAATCGTCGTCACCCGGTAGACAATCTCCTTCCTATTCTCTTGTTTTTATGCTCTTCAATCGGCCTGCCTTCTTCTCTGTTCTCCAAGTTGCGGCTCAGTAGACTCTTGCGGCCTTCCTAGTGATGGTGCTTCTTTCTCTCTGTCGATAGAAACTCAAAAATGGAACTCCAAAACTCCTCCGAACGGCACCCTAGACAAAAGAACCCCCGAAAAGACCCCCAACCGAGAACCCCCTCTCAAATGGTCGACACTCTAATTATATAACCGCTCTCTCCTACTTCCCAAAAGTCTAAAGATATTATTACACATCCAAAATATCATAAATAAGAATGTATATATCTTTTGTCATCACTTTACCCATTTGAATCATATCTCAAAGCATCTTTCACGTGGTTTTTTCCATTTCTTTATATACTCTCTTCAAAGATCTTCCACATTTAGTGCTCAGTAGTAAATCTTATGCCATGCATCCTATAATCCACTAAAGAAATGATATGGAAACAAAACCAGTATAGTAAGTAGAAATGAAGTTAATTAATGTCGCCATATTTCAACCACGAACAAAATATTCTGCCCAATTAATTTGAATCCTAATCTCATTCCATTAACCACAACCGTCCATATTTCTTTGACCAGCTCTGATCGGTAAAATACGCTCATAAGTCCAATTTCATCCGTTCTATTCTTCGGGTTACCATATTTACTTGTATTTCCTACAAAATCCTTAAAACAATATTATTAGTAAAATAACGAGCCCTAGCTAATGTAATTATGGGTGTAAATATATCGCACTTACGTGCTTATCAATTCCCCCACACTTGCATTTTTCTAGTCCCAAGAAAAACAAAAATATATCCGCTAAACAGCTGGATAAAGAGTGATGTATGCTAAAAAGCTAGAGGAAACCACTAAATAATGGTATAAAGATGTCTGCTAAACAACTAGATAGAAAGATCCGCTACACAATTGATTTTTTTTAAGACCCGCTACACAACTGGTCATATAGTATGATAAAGAGAAAGGGGCCCGCTACACAACTGGTCATAGCCCTAACAATGATTTTTTTTTAGACCCGCTACACATCTGGTCATAAATTGCAAGAAAATTCATGAAAAACAAAAGTAAAAGTTAACCACTCCCCCACACTTAAACATTACATTGTCCTCAATGTAATTGAGTCATCCAACGTAAAATTTAAGATGGAAAATTCAAAATATAATATGAGAAAATAAACAAATTAAATAAAACAAGAAAATAGAATTACCTACTGGAATATACAAATAAGACTCTCCATATATCAACAACCTAAATATTTGGGGATCAACCCAAAGAAAAATATATACAATTAATGACAACCTCACACTCTTGTTGTAACAACGTAAAGATATAGAGACTATCAAAAGCAAAGAGCTGCCCACATACCTGGTTTTTACAAAGGATGTATCGTCAGTAACAAAAATTACCGACTCAAGTGGTTCACTGTGGGTGGAAACTGAAACCATTTGTGAGACATGCACAGGCAAAGAGAAGTCACGAGATGCAAAATAATCTAGTAATACTGGAGAAGCACACAGTTCTAATCCAAAATTAGGAATCTTCTGAAAAGTTGTGCTAACAATTCTAGGTATATTAACTTCTCCATTAGGTTTGAAAACCTGTACTAAATCATCATCATAAATATCATCAACCTGGGAATCAATAGGAATATCACAATAACGATGATTAAAAGAAACCTTATAGATAGAGTGTAATGTCTCTAAGTCATTAGACTTAACTACACTGTCCTCTGAATTAACACATTATTCATAAGCATCATTGTTATAGCACTGATATGTCACACCGTCTAAAAGAATGGTGTACTCAATCCTAAACTCTTCCTTTTGAATAGGAAAGTGATCATTAACACAATCAGGAGTTGGACTAAATACACCACTTTCACTTGGTATGAAAATGTATATATTCCTATGATCACAATTATCAAGTTCATTATCATTATCCATACACATTGATTCATTACCTAAAACGGTTTCATCATAAATATCAAGATTATTAGAAAAATTAGAACTTGTATCCTCAGTAAGACCACGATCTTTGTTCATCATAAATAGACCGAATGCATTAGTTTAGCAACTGATAAATCAGTTTGTTCAGAAAGTTGAGAAATATAAGCTTGGGTTTTACTCAGCTCAGCAAAAAATAACTCATTAGATTTGATCTGTTCGATAATGTCAATATTGAGGCGTTCTAGCAAAGATAGTTGAGATGCAGATGGGTCACAGTAAGATTGATCATCTCTCTCACACTGTGACGGAGAAATGTGTGAATAATAATTGAAATCAACACATTGTGGCTCATAATCAGTGTAAGGTTGGTAATGATCATAACCTTCACAAGGTCCAGAAATACCTATGAGCATAATTCCAATCATTATCTACACGCTCAACAGGTTGTTGATAATGAGAAGTTGCATATGCATACTCCTCATGTGAGATATCAGATGACTCCTCTGTCTTAGCTCTTTTGGTAAGATTCCAAAAAGCTATAAAAGAAGTCAACTCGTTGGAAACCATTATACAAAGTAGAATTTTCTCAATAACTCGCCTTGCAAAAGCTTTGTGAGAATATCAAGTACTTACTTTAGGCCAGTTGTTGACTCCAATCGCCGCTCTTCAGACTAAAGTACCTGAGAAAAATCAAATAAGCTACGTAAAAAGAACTAAAATAAAATATAAAAATAAAACCAAAACCAAAAATAAGCTATGTACAAAAGAAAAATAAAATAACTATATACAAAATAAAAATAAAATAGCTTTATATACAAAATCAAAAATACCAACTACAATATTCCACAGCCGCTCCACGGCAGCGGCGCCAAAAATTGATGGTTATTTTCAACGATGTTGTAGTAATAAGATTTGTTCAAGACTTGTGAAAGCAGATTTTTAGACTTAATTTTAAAGAAAAAATATAACAAACTCAAAATTAAAAGTATTGTGAAAATTATGGAGAGACTGGGGCTAGGATTCCACTATTTACCAATTCCAAAGTGATACTAATTACAATCATGCAAATTCACACGTTCAATTTGATTCTCAATTATTGCAAAAGTAGATTTTTAGAAACAACAAATGTTAATCCAAAGCATGGGATATCAAAACCCTAAGCTAAGCATATTCCATCAATTGAAAATACAATTGTTTAACAAAAATCATAAAATCTATTTTCAATCTAGGCAAATAATCATAATAAAAATTTCACAAATTAAATAATTAAGAATTATCACTTTTTCATAAGAGGAACCCGTAGCTGAGGAAATTGAAACAATTCCTAAGGAGTCCCAAGAAATTCCTGATAGGACTACCTTTGTGCCTAGAGCCCCATATCCAAAGTTGTTAGCCCCAACTAAGAAGGAGTCGATTTTCAACGAGATAATGGAAACATTTAAACAGGTGAATATCAACATTCCATTATTAGAAGCAATTAGGAAAATGCCTGCTTATGCCAAGTTCCTGAAAGATCTTTGTACACGAAACCGTAAGCTTAATGTCCATAACAAAGACTTTTTAGCTGGTCAAGTAAGTTCAATTCTTCTGAACCAAACGCCCCCTAAGTATAAAGACCCTCGATGCCCCACCATATCTTGTGCAATTAGTAATCACATGGTCGATAAGGCATTGCTTGACTTAGGATCTAGTGTTAGCTTACTTCCATATCATGTGTACACCCATCTAGGGCTTGGTAAGTTGGAACTGACTAAGATGACACTTCAATTAGCTGATAGGTCTGTCAAAGTGCCTCGTGGTGTCATAGAAGATGTTCTTATTGAGGTTGATAGGATCATATACCCAGTGGATTTTGTTGTACTAGATACCCAGCCTGTTCAGGACCCAAGTGCTCAAATCACGGTGATTTTAGGTCGCCCATTCTTAGCCACATCTAATGCTGTCATCAATTGTAGAACCGGACTTATGAACATATCTTTTGGTAACATGACTACTGAGATAAATGTCTTTAATGTCATTAAGTCTTCTGAGATAGATAATTTAGAAGTGGTGAACATGATTAACACTCTAGTTCCTGATCCTTTAACCTGCACTATGTTTGATAATCCATTCTTTGATGAACCTTTCAGTGATTCGGAGGAGGTAACCATGACGAACACCTTAGTTGATGATCCTATATTAGAGATTTTCTTTGATAATGCCTTATATGATGATGTTGTTCATTTAGATGACCAGTCTCCTTAGTTATTGTGCTGACTTTATGGACCCTAGAATCCATCCCATAGATTTTGGTCCATTTGAGGATATTTTTCATCCCAAGATTGGGGGTAATGATGACTCTAGTGATCGTCATGTATTCCTAATTGAAGTCCCTAACTTAGGACTCGAGCTTTGTGCGTCTAAGATACTACTTGAGTTCCTTCAAACTATGCTACTCGATCCTCCAGAGACTGTCCATGAAGAAACCCAGATCTTAGAGACATGTCATTTGGTTGAACCTATTTCCCTAGACACTTATATAGAGCCCAAAGAAACACCCCAGATAAATCTAGTTGCCTTGATAAAAGCCCTAGATCAAGCTATGTTCTGTCTACTCATTTTTCTAATACAAGATGGTACCCTTTTATTTGTGTCTGCTCTATTTGGTTCTGAGGACCCACATCTATTTCAGCTATTGGTATATGACTTTGGAAGGTGACAATCCTTTTTGAGGTATCTGATGTCTAGCTAAATATTTTAAATTTAGCAATTTTCTGGGAGGCACCCACGCTTTTACTTACGGTAATATCCTTCCTTATTTATTTTCTCTCAAGTGGTAACAGTTTCTCCTTGTTCATGTTTTTAATTTTATCTTTAGAATATTAAGGACAATGTTAGATTTAAGTTTGGGGGTAAGGGAGAAACTTCTAGAGTCACTTGGTATCCGGTTAGCTATGTTTACATACTATTTATCACCGAAAAGATAGAAATTGGAATGCTAGGGATAACAACCTATTGAGACATTAGAGAAAAAGACATTGAGATCCTTGAAATTCAGGAGAGAACTTGTTCCTTTTAGAGGGTAACCTTGATGGACCTAACCATCCATGATGGAAAGGCAAGTAGGTCAGGAAATGCCAGGAAGACAAAGCAACCTCACAATATAGTCTTAGTTACTGGGTTACGACACTCTCTCAGTAGAATCTTATCATCATCAACAATCGGAGCGACATAAAAATCTATGAAGAAAGTGGAAGACGTTTAAGGTTTAGAAGCAACAATAGAAAATAAGAATTCAAAATCAATGGTTACAAGAAGTTATAAGAGCAAGAAAAATCAAACGATATAAGTTCATGATACTAAGCCATTACAAGTTGCGGAGATCCAAGTGTTAAATTCCTTCTGTGATGGCCATGTAAATTTTTGTCTTGTTATTCCTCTGTTTAAAAAAAAAATGAAAAAATGAAAAATAGAAAGAAAGAAGTTTAAATTCTGTTCAATAAGGCCATAGGAAAGTAGAAATCTATAAGGAAGTTTCAATTGAGAAATCGAACAGAAGAGTTAATTGTCAAGGTTCTACGAGGCTCAAGAATTTGTCATCAATAGTTGAAGCCGAAGAAGACGTTGTTTCTACTGAGAACTATGAGAGAGTCGAAGAAAGATACATTTGGTTGGTTTGTTAGTCCGCTTTCAATCTGGCACAAGATCTTTCTAGCACTGGTTTAACTCATCACACGTAATTAGTCCAGCTGTGTAGCAGATGTCCCTCTCATATTTTTCTCTCTCCTAATCTTATCCAGCTGTAAATTAGAGGACGCATCTTACAATATTTATCTAGATGTGTAGCGGATATCTCTTTATCTAGAAGTGTTGCGGATGTGTCTCCCCTTTTCTTCAGTCAGCTTTAGAGATGACACCTTTATTTTCTCTGGCATTCTGGTTACTTGGCGATAGGTTGAGAATATGTATGTCCTCATAGCTCTTTGGATACTGGTGACCAATTAGAAGTCAAGGTTTTGTGGGTACAACTCTGGTAAACCCTCCCGAGATTAACTCGGTCACTGGGGCCACCTAGTGAGTTAGATTTTTATTTTTTATTTTAGATTTGCTCGGGACTAGCAAATAATAAGTTGGGGGTATTTGATAGACACATTTTTGTGTCTGAATTTTTTTTAGTGTCTCTATTGTTAGTCTCGATTTTTGTACTTATTTTGGTGTTTTTATGTTTGTTTAGGTGTTTTTAGAGAAATACACTTGTGTGGAAAAAGTTGCTCGAAAAGTGCTTTTTGGACCCCCGGAGAAAAGTGATAAAGGCACCCTCATTTTGGATAAGGGCACCTCCAGGCACCCCTCAAGGCATCTACTATTCGCACCCACGGTTTGGTTAGGGGGACACCATCTTCTCCATTCAAAATTCAGTTTTGGCGGGAAACTGTTGCAGATAAAAGAACAGATTAAGGTTGGACTTTTGGGCATGCTAGAAGGATATTAAAAGGCTGAAAATCATTGGGTATCTTCCTATGGACTAGACATGCGTGGTATAGGTGTTAGTTTCGATCCAGTTTGGCTGGAATTTTCGAGATAAGAAATCAGAGATGCACGGCCACCGGAAGAGACATTCACGGGTTTGCTTGAGTTTTTGATAATTTGAACGTGTTGTGTGCATGTCTGTTGACTCGAGCAACAAACAGGAGCGTGTAAGAGACAAATAAGGCGAGTTTTTAACAACTAGATGCGTGTAGGAGAAGAAAATGGAAAGAAAATATTCTCGAGAATATTTTTCTTCACTGCCGAGTAATGGAGAATTTTTTTTGGAGTTATTGTGTGATACTTCGAGCCTGTTGAGTATAAATGTGATGCTTGAGTGCCATAGAAGAGGGACGGAGAGTTTGGGTATAGTTTAGAGCAACAACAGAGTGAGAATCGGGAGTTGCAGAGAATATTTTTCTGCTCCTGTGGAAGACGATGAACACGAAGAACAGACATCCAAAAACCGTAGTTCTTCAACAACGTCAACGACAGAGCCATTAGGGTTGCAGAACTACATTAACCGTGAAAGTTCACATTTATCGCTCTCTGTAACAGTATTCTGCAACAATTATAAGCGTTGCAAATACCCGGTTTTAAACATTTTCTCTATATTTCATCTTTGCAAACATACTGTGAGCAATGAAAAATCAATTTGAGCGTGTTTCCAACATGATGTGATAGACCCATCCTCTGGAGCGATGAAGGAAGCTAACTGGCCAATGAAAAAGTGGTAATTCTTAATTATTTAATTTGTGCAATTTTTATTATGATTATTTGCCTAGATTGAAAATAGATTTTATGATTTTTGTTAAACAATTGTATTTTCTATTGATGGAATATGCTTAGCCTAGGGTTTTGATATCCCATGCTTTGGATTAACATTTGTTGTTTCTAAAAATCTACTTTTGCAATAATTGAGAATCAAATTGAACGTGTGAATTTGCATGATTGTAATTAATATCACTTTGGAATTGGTAAATAGTGGAATCCTAGCCCCAGTCTCTCCATAATTTTCACAATACTTTTAATTTTGAGTTTGTTATATTTTTTCTTTAAAATTAAGTATAAAAATTTGCTTTCACAAGTCTTGAACGAATCTTCTTACTACAACATCATTGAAAATAACCATCAAGTACACAGCTCTTTCAACTGCACCTGTCCAACCAATTACACTAGTCTTCAAGTAATCAATTGCAACAGTATTAGCATTAACATTGTCAAGATTCACAGCAAAAACTTCTTCGAGTCCCCAATCCACCAAATAATTTTCTAGCATGATACCAATGGCTTTACCTGTATGACCCTTCACTAAGCAAAACATGATAATTCTCTTTTGCAACTTCCAATTATCATCTATATAATAAACAGTTACACACATATAATTGAAATTATTCGGTGATGTCCATGTATCTTTTGTTAGAGATACTCTTTGTTTGTTCGCCTTGAAATATGCTTTCAACAGTTTCTTCTCATCAATATACGTTTCTAAAATGTCTCTGTAAATTGTCATATGACATGGGACCTGAAATCTAGGCTCAAACTCTTGAATCATAGATCTTAAACCCTCTGATTCAACAATTCTAAACGACAACTCTAGCTTAATTATAAACTTTACTAAACGCCTTCTACACGTCTCATAACTATAAGAGGAAGCAACTAGTTTAGCACTAACATCTGGATTTGGGGGTAATGTTAGAGCATTGCTCGGTCGAACTCGCATGCATTTCTATCTCAAGAATGTTTGTCAATATTAGTGGTCAAAACTATATGTCTTGATTTCTAGTTTACTTAAGACCAAGTCTCGGTCTAGGATAGTTAAGTATAGTTGAGCTCCAGACTCCATGGCGATTATCTTATGAAGACGAAGAACTACTCAAGGAACCGGTGGAACTTCACTCGACCAAAAAGGTATATGGAGACTTGAACTCATCTAGCACTCAAAAGTCTACTCTATCTCCTACTCTTGAGACACAATCATATAGTATGATAGTTTTCATACATACACATTTGATATTTCGAGCCGAGTTTACTCGCCTATTTTTCTCTCGAAATATGTGTTGGTAAGCTTTCGCTTTAACCATGTTTCATCTTTACCTGTGATAAAAGTCATGATGACGTTTTAATCTTGAAAATGGCTTTGATGAAGATAGTCGATTCTTTATGTCTAACAACTATTAACATTATAGAATAATGTTTCAATGATTGAAATGTAGAGTTGAGATTACGTAACCACCTATGGATATAAGCATATATAGTGTGTTCGCACATTAGTGTATAAGTCCATGTACCGGAAACCAAGTGCATGCATATGTGTGCATGAAATATTGGTAAATGAGACAGGTTGGCTACGCGTACCCGTACGCGTACTGGAGGAGGTTCTTGTACCGATAATTTTTGTTGTATTATCTGACGTAAGGAGGTAAAATGTACCTTGAATCAGTGTGATATTGATTAGGGTTCAACTACAGTCCAGACAGAAGTTAGTTTGTAGTAGGATAGTGTTTGTAGCGACTTAATACAGTGTGGTGTTCAATCTGGACTAGGTCCCGGGGTTTTTCTTCATTTACGGTTTCCTCGTTAACAAAATTTCTGGTGTCTGTGTTATTTCTATTTCGCATTATATTTTGTTATATAATTGAAATATCACATGTTGTGTGTTGTATCGATCAATTATGAAATCCAACCTTTGGTTGTTGATTGGAAATTGATTGATCCTTGGATATTGGTTTTTGATACCATCCAAGTTTATCTCTCTTCTATTTAATCGAGACTCACAGTTTGCTTGAGTAAGATTTAAATCAATAGATAGAGATATAAAAACTCTTTGATATAATTTTCTATTAATTGAGTCTGACTGTCTAGTTGATTCTCATAAAAGTATATTGGAGTTTGTCCATACAGATTGCTAATCGAAATATTGGGTGAGGTTGTTAGGCCCCCGCTTTTTCAATTGGTATCAGAGAAGACAAACACGTTTAAGACCTCAAAAGTCTGTGTTTGTAGCGATATGAATCTATGGAAAGAGGTGCTATCTCTAATAACGTACCATTAGTCTTTGATGGCTTAAATTACTTATGGTGAAAAGTTGCTATGCAAGCTTTTCTTCAAGCACATGATTTTTAATCATGGGTATATGTTGTTAATGGATATGATGCTCCCGTTGTTGCAGTAGGAAACGTTAATGTTCCCAAGAATATTGGTGAATATGATGCTACCGAGATACTTGCTGCAAAGCAAAACTCCGACGGTTTGAATGCCATCATACATGCCATTACCCTAAATCTTCAGCACCATTTGTCAAATTGCACTAGGTCTAAATATGTGTGGGATATCTTAGAAACCGTATTCGAAGGTAATACAAGTGAAAAGGAAGCCAGGCTCCAAAACCTAAATTCCGATTGGGAAAACCTTCGTATGGAAGATGAAGATTCATTTGATGAGTTTAATCACAAAGTGTCTGAAATTGTTAATACATCTTTTGCATTGAGTTTAATCACAAAGTGTCACAAAGTGAAAAGGACATTATGATGAAAATTCTCAGATCGCTGCCATCTAGATACGATTCTAAGAAGCATGCCATCGTTGAAGGTAATAACCTTGATAATCTCTCCAGAAATACGCTGGTTGGGAAGCTTAAGATATTTGATCACGAACATTCATCCAAATCTAAGGATGTTGCGTTCAAAAAAGCACCGAAAGACACAAAATTACTTGATAAAAGTAAAAATGTGTATATCTCTGAATATGATCACTCTGAGAAAGATTTATCATATGGAGATCTTGACAAATAAGTATCGATTATCACAAGATAGTTTAGGGATCTTCTTTTGAAGAGAAGTAAACAATTCACCAGAGATAAGCCAAAAGCATCAGTAAAACCTCATAATCGTATTCCTCCTAAAAACAGGGACACAGATAAAACTGATGATGAGGATATGCCTTAGTGCTTTAAGTGTAAAGTATTTGGTCATTTTGCAAACGAGTTCCCAAATCGTAGAAAATACACTGGAAACAAAGGTATTGTTGTAACACTTGATGAGATGTCTGACGATTATGATTCTGATGAAGACAAAAAATCAAGTGATGCTCTTCTATGTGAAAATATTGATTTTGATAATTGTAGCAATACATACATCAATCTTGATAATCTTTCAGAAGAGAACCCAATCAGGATGGAAGATTCAATTGACCCTTATTTTGGAAACTCCATGTTCAATGTTTCAGGACCTAATGTGTGCCTAGTTGCTTGGGCCTCACAAATACCTGATCCATTCATTTTATTGACATGCTCCTATTGTTCTCTCAAGGGTCACGAACTTTCAAACTGTTCCAAGTACAAACACAATATGAGATATGTCAACAATCTTCAAAGGAGAGTCGATTGTCTAGCTACTACCAAGCTCAAACTTGAGGAAAAGACGGCTAAGGTATGTAAGATCTTATCCTCCTCGAAGAATGTGGTTTCCCAAAATATAATTAGACCATTAGAGAGGAAAACATGGTCTAAAGATATATATGGAAAGGAAGGGTTCCATGAATTCCAACCAAAATGATCATGGTGGACAGATTATATATTGTTCACCATAACACAACTTGATTGTAATATCTATGTGCATTTTGTCTCATGTGCATGTTTAAAAGAGACGAGATCTTGTACACCTCAGGATTTAAAAATAAATTTTTTTTTTTTTTTTTTTTAAGCTCTGTGTTGTTTGGTTTTTGGAATTCCTTCATATCACTGTCGATATTGGAAAGGACCTGTTTGCCAAAAGAAAAGGGTTATTTACGACAATTCCACTATTTATAAGGTTGCGAGCTGTGCGTACACAAACCTTTTATAGGTAAAACCCTATATTTCTTTTTCCTTCTCTGATACTCTTTATATCTTTAGACTACTTGTTGAAGTTTGGTTGTGAATTCCTCTCACAAAAACCGTATCATGGAAACTCCAAGCATTATGTCTTCTGATGGAAAAGATATCAATATGATTGTTAAGTCATCAATCACTAAGGAAAAGGAGAAATCTCCATTGCCTCCAACCTTGAAAAGAAAAAGAAGGAATGTGAGGAAGCCAAGAGTTGTTCCTTCAAACTCTCAGAAGTTTTCTGATGTTCTTGAAGAGTTGAAGCTGGCAAGAAAAGAGATTCAACAAGTAAAGGCTTGTGTTTTAAGATCATTAGAAATTTAGAAGTCCCTGGTTTGACATCATCAACCAAGAAGGTTTATTGGTATTGACTCCTTCCTCCATGAACCATATGTTCCAATGGATGTTGACGACAGGGAGTTCGGGGAAGACAAGGAATTTTTCAAAGATCTTAATTTCTAGGAATTCTTCTAATGAGAATTTTGTTCTTGTGTTAGGAAGAATAACTAGAGTTTGGAATAGCCATTATTGTGATTACACATAGCTATGTCCACTGTTTTCATCTTTTGATTTTTAGATTTTGTTTTAATTTATTTAAAAAACTCTAACAATAGTTTGGAAGATGATTTTTGCAGTATAAATCTTTATGGTTTCATATATTGCAATATGTTATGGGATATGTGTGTTTGTGTCCGTGAACTATTATTGTCCCATACGATGTAAAAAGTTATCTCGTTTATATGTCGATATGGAAGTATTGATACAAGATCGATAAACTTTTGACAAACAAAAGTTAAGCCTATTATGTCAATTCTTTGATGGAAGATAGGTTAAAATATTTTGTTTACAAGGATTATGTATATTGTATGTCATTGTGCAAATAGTGATGAAAAATAGAATGAATCCTTGTATATGCTGCAGTATTGATCTTTCCCTGATCCATATTTTATATGTATACTGCAATGCTCCATAAGGGTTTCTTGTGTTGAGCATAAGACGATTGAGTTGATCATTCTTTTATGGTTAACATAGTCGTAGCTCCGTAAGTTCTCTTATATCGAGCATGCTCAATTAAATTGATCACTTTTGTGTTTAATTTGATTTTGTATTCCGATTAAATTAATCATGGGTTTTCTTGTGGTTAGTTTAATTGAGAATTTTTGATATAGGAAATCATTTCTTTTGGTTTTTGGTACGTGTCCATTAAAATCCTTCTTTTCTCGTAAAAGTTAGGTCTCTCTTGTTGTTTTCTCGGGAATGACATCAAATGGGGGAGAGTTCTTTTGAACTTGCGCTTAATTTCCATATCTTAGGGGAGTGCGGCTGTGGAATTTTTAGGGGTTATCTTGTATCTATTTATAAACTCCTTGATGAATGCATTGAGCATTGGCTTTATGATTACATCTAATCAAGTTGATATGTCCTTTTCTTTGGTCTTGAAGCGTTGATTTAAGGTTTTTATGAATTTTCATAATAGTAATTTAGATTCGTTCTCTCAGACTTGTTAAGATTAATTTTAAAGAAATAAAATAGAGAGTTACTGGGTCTAGGATTCGTCCAAACTCATATCAATAGGTTCAATTATTCATTCTCAACAATTATCGCTCAACAAACAACATCGACTCTTATTTTTGCCAAGGTAGACCCTCCAAACATTAATTGTATCCCCTAAGCAGAGATTATATAAACAAAGCATAACCTATCTAATTGAATCACAACCAATTTTATCGAATCATAAATCAATTTAAAATAAGTGCAAAAGTCATATAAAAAATAAAACAACTTCACCCATGTATGAATTTCATCTTCCTCCGTCGACCTAGTGTTTGGGTTTAGCTTCTCATGATAAATACACACTCAAAAATATAATTTATGGCTCAAATGGTGTTTTTATTAAAGAAAACTAATAATACAATGAATCTGCAACGCTGTATTGGCGTTACAGAGTTCGCTATTACAATAGATGTTGCTAATTTAAAATAAGCGTGCCAAACTGACTGTTACAAGTATTGTCGGTAAACGACAGTTCTCTGCGACAATCAGTGGACGTCAAATTTCTTCTTCTTCTCATCTGCAGTAGCAGAGAAGTTGCTCTGCAACTCTCTATTTTCTTCCCCAAACTCCCGATATCCTCTATGAATTCCCAAGACTCCTTTTTATAGCCCAAGAAACCAAAATCTTCGGTATTCAATTAAAAATAATCTTCATTAGTGCGCCAGTCATGGGAATATATTTTACTTCGTTTTTTTCTTCACTGCATACGTTTTCTGGTGGTTTACATATTCCTATCACGTTGCTAACACGTTAAGGATTGAGCCAAACTTCCGCAACTTCCAAAAATAACTCAATCAACTGGTGACAGTATAACAAAAAAACCGAGTATTTTTCTTCTCTCCCTGATTTACGAGAATCACTACCAAACCTCTTTATTTTCGAAACCAAATATATTATCTTCCCTGTTTAGTTGTGATAGCTCATTCCCTATCCGAAACAACAATAAATCTTCAGAGAATCCCATATCGTGTAAACCCGTGAGTAACTATCCTTTAAACGACTTCGCTGTTTCACCAAAGCTTCGTGGATAACTCAATCTCTTCGACCCAACGTCCATTACCAATCTTGTTTGATCGAAAACATGCTTAAACCATTACTAATCTGTCATTGAGTCACACCAAAAACTCCCCAAAACTCTGCCAGAAAATATCGCAGGTAACTTCGAGACTTCTCATTGTTTTGCTTCAAATTTATGATTCCATCCAAATTTAAACGATTCCAAGCACCTTACCATCCCTGTTTGGCTCAAACAAGCAAACCCAATGAATTTAGGCCCTTGAATCTCCTTGGAACATGACTAAAATTTGAACCCTAATTCTGCTGGTTGAAAACCAGTTTTTCTCGCCAAAAGTGTTCTTCATGTTTTTCTTAAAATAACCATTCTAACCAATTCTGATCAAAACGATCGATCATACCATGCCTGTTTAGGCTTAAGGAATATGCTTATTAAATTTCAGCTCTTTAATCTCAGTGAAACTACTTCAAAATCGAAACCCTAGTTCTGTTCCATTGAAAACCAATTTTCCCGCCATTTTTCAAATTCAAAAGGAAGAAGATGACCTCCCCCTATCCTGTTACGGTGTCCCTTTAGCAATTTGGGTATAAATATCACTTCATGGGGTGCGAATAGCCATAGGTTCCAAATAACAAAGAATGTGCCCCTTAGGAATTGGACACCCCTTAGTAATTGAGGTGCCCCTTAACCGATATTGAGAGTCCGAATAACACGTGTCCTCCGGGGTACAAAAACCACTTTTCCAGCAACTTTCTCCATAAGAGCTTATTTGACAAAAAAACCTACAAACAAGATTATTAGCGATAAAATTGAGACCTAGCTAATATAAATATGGGTATAAAATGGTGCACTTACGTGCTTATCAACACCCCCACACTTATATTTTGCTAGTCCCGAGCAAAACATAAAATTGACCCGCTACACAACTGGTCATATAAAAAGAGACTTAGACCCGCTACACAGCTGGTCATGACAACTGCCACATGCACAAGACACACAACTTTTTTTTTTAGACCCGCTTACAGCTGGTCATAATATTTATATTTTAGACCCGCTCAAGAGCTGGTCACGATACGCAAGAAAATTCCTGAAAAAGTTAAAAGAAAAAGTTAATAACCACTCCACCACACTTAAATATTACATTGTCCTCCATGTAATTGAGTCATCCAACGTAAAAATTAAGATGGGAAATTCAAAAATAAAAATAGAATAAACAAAAATAAATAATTATACCTACTGGAATGTACAAAAACGGATCCGCATAAACTAATAACCTGAAAACTTGGGGATCGGCCCAAAATACAATATTTACAAACGAAAACTTCACAATTATTTTATGGAAAAATTGGGACACTGAAACTATCAGAAAACAAAATTCACCCCTAAACCAAGTTTTTACTGCACATGAAAGTGCGTAAAGAACAAAATATGGGGATTCTATTGAGACTGGGGAAATATCAATTGATTCATTCACGATATCAGGAACATGCAAGTCCTCTGGGTACTTATATGCAAAGTAATCCAACAACACTTTGGAAGCACACAATTCTAACCCTAAATTAGGCAACTTTTGGAAGTCTAGGGGTCTAGAAACAACCTCTAAGTCGGGTGAATGATCTTGTGAGGTAACTTTATCTATGGATTCAGGAGAATCATCCACAGGGTCATCAATATGTTCTGTTTGGAATAGAGAGTCACTACAAGACTGATCATCATCATCATTAAATAATCTTTGGCATTCTAGAATTCTCAATCTTTGTTCCAAACTAGGTGGTGTGTGTTTGTAATACTTCCCATATATAGTTTGATGTGATTCTTCACTTACCTCATGTGGAGAAGAAACTCCATACCATTTCCTACGCATATATTCAGCAAGCGTCATCTCAGATGAGGTTTCCTGATAATTTGACTTTTTACGCATATATTCCGCTAGCGTCATCGTAGGTGACGTCTCCTCGAAAGAAGTCATCATCCTCAAAAAGTCCTTGAAAAGAAATACAAAAAGTTCCACACAAGCGTATTCCTCCAAAAACACATACCCAAACATAAAAAAAAAAACCATAATAAGTACAAAAATCGAGACTAACAATAGAGACACTGAGGACAATTCAGACACAAAAATGTGTCTATCAAATACCCCCAAACTTATTATTTGCTAGTCCCGAGAAAATCTAATCTAGAAAATAAAATGACTACACTTAGCACGTGCAGCAAGCCGTTAAACCGCTAGGTGGCCCTAGCGGCGGAGTGTTGTCTCCGGAGGGTTTACCAGAGGTGTACCCACAAAACCTGTACTTCTAATTGGTCACAAGTATCCAAAGAGCTATGAGGACATACAAATTCTCAACCTATCTCCAAGTGACTAGAATGCCAGAGAAATTAAAGGTGTCAGCTCTAAAGATGACTGAGGAAAAGGATAGACACATCCGCAACACTGCTAGATAAAGAGATGTCCGCTACACAGCTAGATAAACATTGTAAGATACGTCCGCTGATTTACAACTGGATAAGATTAGGAGAGAGATAAAAATGAGAGGGACATCTGCTACACAGCTGGACTAATTACGTGTGATGAGTTGAACCAGTGCTGGAAAGATCTTGCGTCATATTGAAAGCAGACTAACAAATCAACCAAATGTATCTTTCTTCGAATCTCTCACAGTGCTCAGTATAAAAAACGTCTTCTTCGGTCTTCAACTGTGGATGATAGACTATCGAACCTCATTGAACCTTGACAATTAACTCTTCTCTTCGATTTCTTGCTTGACATAAAAAACTTCTACTTCCCTATGGCCTTATTGAACACAAAACTAAATATAGAACAAAAAGAACGTAATGATGTTTTTTTTCTTTTCGGAAACACAAAAATTACAAGACAAAAATTTACATGGCCATGAGATAAGGACTTCAGAAACTTGGATTTTCGCAACTCGTGATGTCTTGGTATCATGAATTCCAATAACTTATATAATTTGCTCTTATTTTTGAATTATTCTTTTCTATTGTTGCTTCTAAACCTTAAACGTCTTCAACTTTCTTCATAGATTTTGATGTCGCTCCGTTTGTTGATGATGATAAGTTTCTACTGAGAGAGAGTTTTAATCCAGTAACTAAGACTACATTGTGAGGTTGCTTTGTCTTTCTGGCATTTCCTGACCTACTTGCCTTTCCATCATGGATGGTTAGGTCCATCACGGTTACCCTCTAAAAGGAACAAGTTCTCTCATGAATTTCAAGGATCTCAATGTCTTTTTCTCTAATGTCTCAATAGGTTGTTATCCCTAGTATTCCAATTTCTATCTTTTCGGTGAGAAACAATATGTAAACTTAGCTAATCAGATACCATGTGACGCTAGAAGTTTCAAAAGTGCAACTAAAAAGTTCTTCCCCACCCCCAAACTTAAATCTAACATTGTCCTCAATGTTTCTAATGAAAGAGCAATACCAAAAATAAAATAACACGAGGAGAAGTTGGAGAGATAGTACCTGGGTGAAGAGAGAGAAAAACAAAACTAGTATACAACATGCAATCGCCTTGATGGTCAATCAAGGGTAAACAGGGTCCTCCAGAGGGACCTCCTCAACATCACCTGTAGGAAAGGGCTCTAAAAAGGGTTTCAATCTCTGACCGTTAACCTTCGAAGAACTACTACCATCCGGTGTCTCAATTTCAACAGCTCCATGAGGAAAGATAGTGCGAACAATAAAAGGACCCGTCCACCGAGAACGTAACTTCCCAGGGAAAAGATGTAAGCGGGTATCATACAGAAGAACTTTTTGACCTGGAGAAAATGACTTCCGTAAAATATTTCTATCATGCACAAGTTTCATTTTGTTCTTATACTCCTTCGCACTATCGTAAGCATCTATACGAATCTCTTCCAACTCATTGAGATGAAGTTTCCTATGGGCTCCTGCCTTGTCAAGAGAAAAATTTAGCTGCTTAACAGCCAAATAAGCTCTATGTTCTAACTCAACAGGTAAATGACATGCCTTGCCATAAACAAGCCGATAAGGCGACATTCCAATGGGGTTTTTAAACGCAGTACGATAAGCCCATAAGGCATCAATAAGCCTAGACGACCAGTCTTTCCGATTAGGATTAACTGTTTTCTCTAATATACATTTTATCTCCCTATTGGAAACCTCTACCTGACCACTAGTCTGTGGATGATACGGGGTGTCTACCTTATGTGTAATACCATATTTCTTCATCAAAAGCTTAAAATGTCCATTACAAAAGTGCGACCCTCCATCACTAATTATAGCTCGCGGTGTACCAAAACGTGTAAGTATATTATTTTTCAAGAACTTAATCACAACCATATGGTCATTGGTTTTACACGCAACCGCCTCAATCCACTTAGAGACATAGTCTACAGCGACAAGGATGTAAAGATTACCAAAATAATTAGGAAACGGACCCATAAAGTCAATACCCCACACATCAAAGACCTCAACAACTAGAATAGGGTTCAAGGGCATCATGTTCCTACGAGAAATGGTTCCTAATTTTTGGAAACGTTCACAAGTAACACAGTAACTATGGGAGTCTTTAAACAACGATGGCCAATAGAATCCACACTGCAATATCTTAGCAGCAGTCTTCTTAGCACTAAAGTGACCCCCACAAGCATGATCATGACAAAAGGAAATAATAATGGACTGGTCACTCTCAGGTATACATCTCCTAATAATCTGGTTTGGACAATACTTAAACAAATAATGATTATCCCAAAAAAAGTTCTTAACCTCGGCTAAAAACCTAAAACGATCTTGCTTACCCCAATGTTGGGGCATTCGACCAGTAACAAGATAGTTCACTATATTCGCATACCAAGGTGATTGGGAAACAGAGAACAATTGTTCATCAGGAAAGCTGTCCCTTATAGGAAGGGCATCACAAGGGGAACTAACAACTAGCCTAGACAAGTGGTGTACTACTACATTTTCTGCACCCTTTTTGTCCCTAATGTCGGGAAAAAATTCTTGTAACAATAGGATCCACCTAATCAATCTAGGTTTGGTATCCTTCTTAGACAAAAGGTATTTCAAAGCAGCATGATCAGTATAGAGTACGATCTGAGAACCTAAGAGGTAGGATCTAAACTTGTCTAAGGCAAACACAATAGCTAATAGTTCCTTCTCCGTAGTGGTATAGTTCAACTGGGCATCATTCAGAGTTTTTCTAGCATAGTAAATCACATGAAGTAACTTATTTTCTCGCTGACCTAGCACAACACCAATAGCATAATCTGAAGCATCACACATGATCTCTAAGGGTAGGTTCCAGTTGGATGCCTGGACTATGGGGGCGATAGTGAGTAAAGTCTTAAGCTTCTCAAAAGCCTCTAAACAAGCATCATCAAAGACAAACTTAACATCTTTTGCAAGTAAATTGCAAAGAGGTCTAGAAATCAAGCTAAAATCCTTAATGAATCGACGATAAAAACCAGCATGCCCTAAGAATGACCTAATATCTCTTACAGTTTTTGGGACCGGTAAAGTTTTAATAAGGTCAACTTTGGCTCTATCTACCTCTATACCCTTCGAAGATACGATATTCCCTAGAACGATTCCTGAACGAACCATGAAACGACATTTCTCCCAATTAAGCACTAAATTATTTTCCTTACACCTAGTCAAAACTAATGACAAATGATGCAAGAACTCATCGAAAGATGAACCAAACACTGAAAAATCATCCATAAAGACCTCTAAGAACCATTCTACCATGTCAGAAAATATGCTCAACATACAACGCTGAGATGTCATTTATGAGAAGATTGCAGACAAGTTTGAAAGGTCGCTTTGGTGTTTGAGATTCTAGGCATTACATAGCCCGAAAGGCATGCGTCTATATGCAAAGGTACCAAAGGGACAGGTAAAAGTGGTTTTCTCTTGGTCTTCTGGGGCAATAGGAACCTGATTATAGCCGCAGAATCTAAAAATCAAAAATGGCTACGACCTCTAGCATTTGGTCGATGAAGGAAAGGGGAAAGTGGTCCTTCCTAGTGACTGCAGATTGCATTCCCTCAAAATGGTTGTTAACAAGTTATTTATTATTATTATTAGAAATGTATAGAATTTGTATGTGGATTTTTGTGCAGCTAATTGAAAAGTGTTTGACATTGAACTGCCGGTCACTTTGACCTTTTCAATTTTCTATAGTCAATACAGACACGCCAACCCATGGTCATTCGGGTTGGGATTAACTCATTATTATCATTTTGGACTACAGTAATACCGGATTTCTTGGGAACAGCCTGAACGGGGCTGACCTACTTACTGTCTGAAATGGGGTAGATAATGCCTGCATCTAACAGCTTAAGAACCTCGGTTCGAACTACTTCTTTCATATTAGGGTTTAGTCTTCGTTGCATCTCCCTAGAAGGTTTGGTATCTTCCTCTAAATAGATCTGATGCATACAAACAGTAGGACTTATACCCTTAATGTCTGCTATGGTCCACCCTAAAGCTTCCTTGTTGTTTTGAAGGACGTTCACTAGCCTACTTTCCTGATCACTATCCAATTGTCGGAAGCAATAATCACAGGTAAAGTTTCAGATGGGCCTAAAAAAACATACTTCAAGGTATCTGGTAAAGGTTTTAGGTCCAACTTAGAAGGCTTTTCTAACGAAGGAACTAGGGTAGACTTAAAAATGGGTATAGGTTCGAACTTAGGTTTCCAGCCATTAATAGTGTCTATCAAAGGGGTTGAATCTAACAAAGCATTCACCTTATTAATCACATCAGCATCATCAAAATCAATCCCAAAGTGAGCTAGGCATTTCTCTAATGGATCTTCTAACAAAGTGTTTGGTAATGACTCCTCTACTAATGTTCCTATCATGTTCACCTCTTCTATGCTCGAGTCATCTAGTTCAAAGGGTAGCTTACTAATATGAAAGACGTTCAGCTCAATAGTCATATTACCAAAAGACAAATTCATAATACCAGTTCGACAGTTAATGATCGCATTGGATGTAGCTAAAAATGGGAGACCTAAAATTACCGGTATCTGGTTCTTTGGGTCAGGGATAGGTTGGGTATCAAGGATAACAAAATCTACTGGATAAATAAACTTGTCGACCTCTATAAGAACATCCTCGATCACACCACGAGGAATTTTAATGGACCTATCAGCTAACTGAAGAGTCATTTGGGTAGGTTTAATTCATCTCACCAAGTCCTATCTTAAGGTACACATGGTATGGGAGTAAGTTCACACTGGCTCCTAAGTCAAGCAATGCTTTCTCAACACGGTATTTACCTATTGTGAAAGCAATGGTATGGGACCCTGGGTCTTTGTACTTAGGAGTAGTGGTATTCTGAATAATAGAACTCACGTGACTAGCTAGGAAGGCTTTCTTTTGAACACTAAGCTTACCCTTTCGTGTACACAAGTCCTTAATAAACTTGGCATAAGCGGGAATCTGCTTAATCGCATCCAACAATGGTAGGTTGATAGTTACCTGCTTAAAAACCTCCAATATGTCATTAAAGTTGGACTCCCTCTTAGTTGGAACTAGCATCTTGGGGAACGGGGCTCTAGGAACAAATCCGGACTCAACAGGACCCTCATTGGTCTCATTAGAGACTCTATCAATCTCCTCATCATTGTCTGGCTCAGCAAGGTGAACTACAACATGTTCACTATCAGACATGGTTACCTTGTTGTCTACCACTCCTAAGGGTTTTAATAGCATTCACATGTTCTGATGGTGTTCCACCTAATTCATGATCTCCTCTAGGATTGGGTTGAGTTTGACTAGGAAACTTACCTTTTTCCCTCAAAGACTCATTTATATGACTAACCTTGGTTTTCAACTCAGAAATAGCCTGAGAGTTAGCATAACCTATACTCTTACTTTCTTCTATCCCTTGCGCAACCATTTGTTTGATCTTTTCAGAGCTTTTAATAAATGAGGCGAGAGTCTCTTCTAAACTTGTGATCTTTTTATCCGAATGGTTCTGGAACTGGGGTTGACCTGAAGAGTTCTTAGCATAACCAAAACCTGGGGGAGGATGAGAATTACTAGACTGTCCTTGATTCTGGCCCTTAGACTAAGAAAAATTAGAATGGTTTCTCCAACCAGGATTATAGGTCTCTGAGTATGGATCAAACTTCTGACGGTTCTCAAACCTAGCGTTGTTATAGACAACATGGGCTTGTTCTTCACTAACATGACCTTCCCAAAATGAGTTATCGGGCTCTATTCCACAACTAGAGACTTGAGAGGCTCTATTAGGTTCAACAAGGGACCTATTTTTAGACTGACCCATTTCCAAAGCTTCTAAACTTCTAGAAAAAGCATCAAACTTAGCGTCTAACTCGAAGCTTGTATCTACCACATTGGTGCTACTTCTATTGACCAAGAGTCTTTTAGGGGGTTCAACATAAGGCTCCCACTGTTGGGATTTTTCAGCGATAGCTCCTAAGAAGGTAAAAGCATCATCAGCAGTTTTATTAGTGATCTCACCAGTGCACATAGAATGGACCATGGATTTAGTCGAATAGTCTAAACCATTATAAATAATCTCCACAAGTTTCATCTTATCAAATCCATGGTGAGGACACTGGGATAGGAGATCATTGAATCTTTCAAATATCTATAAAGAGACTCTCCCTCTTGTTGCACACTAGCACTAATTTTCTTCCTAACAACTGCAGTTTTATGCTTAGGGTAAAATTTCATATAGAAAGCTGCAATCAGTTCCTGCCATGTTTTAATGGATTCAGATGGTAGGTTGTTCATCCAGGTCTTGGCTTTATCTCTCAAGGAAAATGGAAACATCTTAAGTTTCAAGACTTCATCAGTAAGGTCTCTTTTATTCTAAGTGTCCCACAAATTTCCTCAAAGTACCTAATATGAAAATAAGGGTTCTCATCATCTTTTCCTAAGAATATGGGGATCATCTGAAGAATACTAGGTTTTATCTCGAAATTATCCGTATTGGCTGGCAATTTAATGCACGAAGCTCGTTTGTCCCTAGTTGGGAACATGTAATCTTTCAAAGTAGTCATTGCTGGCACAGCTGATGTACTAGGGGTACTTTCCTCACAAAGAGACAGATTCTCAAAACTGAAGTTTCCAAAAACGGGGCTCTCAAAAGAAGAGTCTTCGAGCTCCCCGCCTTCACAAGAAGAACTACTAGGTTTGTCACTAATCAAACGACCTAGAGTGTTTCTTTTCCAAGCTCATTCTCTAATGACCTCGGGCATACACTAGAAAAAGAAAATTAAAAAAAAAAAAATCCTAAAAGGAAGGGAGGTTATAAGCAAACACAAAGCAGGCTGACTCCACCAAAGCAAACCTAAAGTTTTCTAGCAAACAAAAAGCATGATGGCTCCACTTAGTTTTTTTTCTAGACCAGCTTTTAATCCTTCTAAAGGGAATTCGTTATAATTTGAGCAAACCCCTCTAGAATCACTCCGAGTTTAAGCAAGTTGAATAGAGGCGAGGGAAGATGCGTGGAGCTTTGATACCCAAAGCCTCACCGCATTACAAGACGGAGCAGTCACGCACTCAACTTACAGAAATCATTATGAACTTCAAAGCATGCTCAAAAGAGTAACCAATATTTTTCGAACGACTTTCCTAGTAAGCTCGTTACCCTATCGGTCTCGTTCTATTCCAAATTTTAAGCTTAGGTTTGCGTTTGGTATCGTTTTCCTAAGGCGGGCAAGAAGAGAACGGTGATGAAATCCGAACCCTTATCTTATATGTCCATGCATTGCCCTTTACTAGGAATTTAAAACAGCCGTATTCAGTTCCTCAACATATATGCAAACGAAGGAATACAGTAACTCGCTGATAGGGGATTCGCGAGTGTTTCGACAAACTTACCTCCCGTACCAGACGGGGGATGAACTGTTGTAGTCAACTCGGGCCATGAATCCTATGTCATGTACGAACCCAAGGGGCCGAGGTGATATCGTAATCACTGTCCTTCTCTGTAAACAGTTTAATATTTAAAATACCCTTCCGTAGGGTTTAAAAATAAAAGAATGTCCAAATGTCCAAGTCCAAAGTCCAAAAAGTAAAGTGCAAAATAAAAATAAAATTACAAGAATAGAGAAATCCTAATACAATCTAATAAAATAAACTTTTTTTTTCTCTTTTTTATATATAAAAAAAAATCTTCTCCTTTCGCTCCTTTTGCTTTGTCTTTAACTCCAAACTTTAAGTATTCACCAAAAGCTTTGGGAAATTTTTCTTTCGCTCCAAATTCCAAAATGTGTAGTAAAAAGACAAAAACAAAAACGTAAAGAAGAACAAATAAAATAAAACCCTAAAAAAAAAAAGAATAAAAATCTAAAAACTCTAGCCTAAAGACAAGCTCCGTGTCGACGGCGCCAAAAATTGATGTGAATCAATAATTTTGTAGTAAAAAGGTTCGTGAGACTTGTGAAAGCAAAAGATTTTAGACTTAATAAAACTTCAAAATAAAGAAAACTTGATTCAAGATTGATTTCAAGATATTAGGAATAACCAAGACACTAGAATCCACTATTACACATGAATGAATGATATTGAACATTTCATAACTCTAATTAGCCTTTAAATCCTTTAATTCTTAATTCACAAATAATCAGGCAAATTCTCAAAAATTAATTGTATCCCCTAAGCATAGATTATCTTAATACAAAGCATAACCTATCTAATTGAATCACAACTAATGAAGAAAATTATGCAAACAATTAAAAACTCTGCAAAAGCAGTGATTGAGTGAATTATAATTAAATATTAGAGAAAATGAAATAGTTACCCATTATTCATGTGTATATAGCTTCATCCATTGCCTTGATTATGCGAGAATTTAGCCTCTCATCATGATGGAAACACACTCAAAAGTTGATTTCATTTATGCTCAAAAGTGGTTACAAATGATGAAAAAAGGGAGAAAATGATTAAAACCGGGTTTTTGTAACAGTTATAATTGTTGCAAATCAGTGTTACAAAGAACGATAACAGTGTAGCGTCACTGTCACTGTAGCGCTACGACCCACTTGTAGCTGTCGTTTAAACTGTAGCATAAACGACTGTCACCAGACGTCTATGTTCTTCGAGCTCTTCTTTAATGGCAGCAGCAGCAGATTCTCAAACTCTCGATTCTTTGCTTTCTAATCTCCCCAAACTCTCTGTAAATCTCTCTGCTATCCCAGCCTCCAATTTATACTCAACAGGTACAAGAATATTTCCTCATTACTTGCCGTAAATCTTTCCATCATTCGGCAGTAAATAAGAATAAAGTCGGGATATAATCTTTCCTTCCTTGCCTTCTTACGCTGTCAATCAGTGTCTACACGCTCCAAAAACTCTTCTATATCATCAAGGAACGGGTCAAGACGTTCAAAATGCATGCAATCTTTCCATATCAGCATCAGCAGAATCCCGAGTTTCTTCCTCCTCTGTTTGGAAAAGTCCACGCGAGATTGTAGCCAAATTTAGACGAATCCAGCTGGAATACCAGTCCTGTTTGGTACGTCTAATTCATCCCAGAAAATCCCAGCCATTGATTTTCCTTGTTTCACGACCAAAATGAAAACCCTAAATACGCTGCCATGAACATATTTCTCCTCGTGGAATATTTAGCCAATTGTAGACGAAGAATAGACCCATACCAACCCTGTTAGGCCCCAAGGAAGCTACCCAAATAATCACAGCCATTTACTCTCACGGGAATAGCTTCAAAATCTTAGCCCTAATTCTGGTTCTTTTGAAACCAGAATTTCCCGCCAAAACCAAAATTTCAAAATGTAGAGGATGAAGTGCCCTGATCCAAAACACGTGCGCCTTTAACAGATGGGGTGCCCTTATCCAAAATGAGGGTGCCTTTATCACTTTCTCCGGGGGGGTCCAAAAAGCACTTTTTGAGAAACTTTTTCCACACAAGCATATTCGTCCAAAAATACCTACACAAACATAAAAACACCATAATAAGTACAAAAATCGAGACTAACAATAGAGACACTGAGGACAATTCTGACACAAAAATGTGTCTATCAAGCGTCTCCATGGAAATTTCATTAGGATCCCGTTTTCGTACCTTCGCCAATTTTATTAACAAAAAGGGGGAGAATTACTATGTAGTTCACACTACAAATACATATGATTTACGTGCTCACGGGGGGGCTGGGGGTGATGTGATCTCAATAATGTTGTAGAAAGTGGTAGTAAGGTTGTCGTTCACTCGGACTTGATGAGATTGATTTTAATAATTAATAAACTAAAATAAGATAAAAATATATACAAAATTTGTCTCAAGATGAATAGATGACTGGGACTCGAGATTCCACCAATTCTCACATTCATGTAGTTGAACTATTAATTTCGGATAATTAAAGCTCATAAAATAACAAACATTGACTCTAAATCTTTGCCAAGGTAGATTTTATAAAGAATTATATGTAAATTACAAGCATGACGCATCTAAAGTACCTAAGACTAAGCATGCGACAAATAATCAAGACAAATCATAAATCGATTATAATAGTGCAAATAATCATAAAGGAATTAAATATAATTACCACACGGGTGAAAAACAGCTTCCTCCGTCGTGGAAAATCCACGTATTCAACCACTTCTAATCAAAATCATCAACCATACCATCCCTGTTTAGCCAAGAGGAACAAACCCAATCAATTTGAGACGTTGAGTCACACTGAGTTGTGTAAAAACTCCAACCCTTATTTAGCCAGCTTTAATCCCTGATTTCTTCTAACTCGAGTTCTAGCCAAAATATATCGAACCAAAGACCCAAAACAACCCTGTTAGGCTCAAAGGAAGATACCCAAACATTTCCGGCTCTTTAGTCTCACTGAAACAAGCTCAAAATGAAAACCCTAATTCTGCCATTGATGAACACACAACTCTCGCCAATTTCAGTTTTTCAAATGTAGAGGATGAAGTGCCCTGATCCAAAACACGGGCGCCTTTAACAGCTGGGGTGCCCTTATCCAAAATGAGGGTGCCTTTATCACTTTTCTCCGGGGGTCCAAAAAGCACTTTTTGAGCAACTTTTTCCACACAAGTGTATTCCTCCAAAAACACCTACACAAACATAAAAACACCATAAAGTACAAAAATCGAGACTAACAATGGAGACACCGAGGAAAATTCAGACACAAAAGTGTGTCTATCAAATACCCCCAAACTTATTAAATTTGCTAGTCCCGAGAAAATTTAATCTAGAAAATAAAATAACTACACTTAGCACGTGCAGCTAGCCGTTAAACCGCTAGGTGGACCTAGTGGCAGAGTGTTGTCTCCGGAGGGTTTACCAGAGGTGTACCCACAAAACCTTTACTCCAGACCCTAGCTATCTACGCAGAACCTTGGAAGGAACTAAAGAATCTCCTTGGTTGGAATACTTATTGACTATAGGAGGAAGTACCCTGATGCGAAATTCCAACTGATGTACACGAGTTTGCACTCAAGCATACTAAAATTCATATAAATTGATAGAGCTCTACTCAGATAGTTTCTGGACATCATAAACCAGAGTCAACCAATCACATGGATAGATTAAGAAGATGGATGTAAAGAAAAACGTAGATGATGTTGACTAAGGTGAACCTATCCTAATGGACTGAGATACTGGTATGGACTAATATCAACACACTGGCATATACAAGTGAGCCAGTGGTCGATAATCCTAACTCTAGGTCAAATCAGCTGGCATATACTAGGGTACCAGTGGTTAACTTTATTGTATTTATTCCGGTTGGTCTAGTGGTCTGGTCTTTTTTTTTTTTTTGGTATCTGAGTCTCTCTATTTCACCCTAGCAATGATAAAAAGAAAAATAAAAGAATTGATCAGGATTCTTTCGATGTTTCCATCACGGGGATATGGAAAAACTACCATGTTTTCTTTTCTAACACCTGAGATCTGTGCTTTTATGAATAGACTCTTTAGATGTTTCCATCTAATCAGATTGGTTCCTCAACTCCTACAACCAAAATGCTTCCATCCACTTAGATTGGTTAGTGCCATCCTTAATAAACATAAATTTCTAGGCTCTGGAGTTTATTTATTTATACTACAACTAAAAAGTTTCTCCCATACCCCCAAACTTAAATCTAACATTTTCCTCAATGTTCTAAAGATGAAATTAAAAACATGAACAAGGAGAAATTGTTACCATTTGAAGCAAAAGAGATAAGGAAAGATATTACCATGTCGCATGAATATTGGGTTACCTCCCAAGAAGTGCTAAGTTTAAATTCTTCAGCCAAACAATGGAAGAGATTAGTCAGCTCGAAGAATCATATAGTAGCAGCCGAAATAACTGTGGGTCATCTGGATCGAAAAGTGCTAACCACAAGAAGAGGAAACAGCAACAGACCAGGAAGATATCCAATACACCCTTATATATATTTTTTTTGTTTAAGACAACTACATCTAGTTGTGGTTCGGATTCATGCACTATGAAAGGGTCTAGATAAAAAGCTTTCATCGGCTGGATTTCCTCAAAGGCAGGATCCTGAAGATCAGGTTCTAGAGTCTGAAAATACTCAATTAAGAACTTAGAAGCACATAACAGTAACATGAATAACTGGATATCCTCTAAGTCAATCATACTTGACTCACACAGTTGACCACGGTGGTGGTCATTCTTAAGCAAATGTGTCGACCCTAATTTTCTAAAGTAATTAGGTTTAGTCTAAAACCTTAATAAATGACACATCTGAAATTCATATGTTCCCACAATTGGAAGGAATGTTTTTGGTGGGAAAACAAAGTCAATCGTGGTATCATAGCCTGGGTTAACCACATCAACCAGAGGATGGGTTTCTAACAACTGAACTTCTTTATGGACACAACTAGTTTCAGGAAAAAGTGTATGAAGATAATCTTGTAAAATGGTTGAGGCACATATGTCAAGTCCCAAGTTAGGGACCTTTCTAAGAGTTAAAGCACATGAAAAATGATAATCACCCCCAAACTTAGAGTTTTCAGTGTCTCTAGAAAGACTAGTCACAACTTCCCTAATTTCAAGGTCATCTGATTCCTGAAAATGGTCAATTGATTCTTCTAAGTCAGGTACATCCTCACTCATCTCTATGAGTTCATTTTCTTTGTCTAAGACTATAGTTTTTAAATCATTGGACTCTAAAACAATATTCTTGTAATAAACTCGTTCATCTAAACCATTATCGGCTTCGTAACCAAAAGGAAATACTACATTAGTCAAATCCCCGTCATTTTGAATAGGTGAATAATTACTAAAATTATTTGGATTTGAACTAAAAATATTATCATGGTAAAACTCAGGTGGAGTAACAAATTCTCGATCACTATGCCTACATATTTCTGATTCTTCATCAACAATATCCTCATCATAATCATCATTATAATAACATGAAAATGATCGAACCTCATCTAAAGTAGTGTTACCAATTCTAACCTCGTCATCTTGATTATGCAAATAACTATCTTCATTTTCAAGGGTATTATTGGAGACATTGTATTGGAAATTAAGATTATTTCGAGCAAGTTTTTCAACAATCCTATTTGTACTTTCAGTAAATTTCTTAAGAGTCTCTTCTAAAGACATTCTAGTTGACTTCTCCGGGGACTCGTCTGGAATATTTAAGGTTTTATTCACAAATAAGGAATGACTCCTGAAAGCATCTTATAGAGAAATAGAAGGATTGTTTTGCTCATATGACTGGTGAGTATGCAAATAGTAATTGGGCTCACCATGGTACGAACCATAACCTTGAAAAGGTGGATGCTCCCAACCACTATTCATACTATGGTCAAAGTTGAAATGTCCATTTTCAAAATTAGTCGGATAATCATTGTATTGGCTATTGTAATACCAGTTCGACATCCTAACTGCAAGGGAATTCTACATAAGCACAAACAAGGCTGACTCGACCAAAACAAACCTACTGATTTCTAGCAAACAAAAAGCATGATGGCTCCACTTAGATTGTTTCTAGACCAGTTTTTAATCCTTCGAAAGGGAATTCGTTACAATTTACCCCTCTGGAATCAATCCGAGTTTAAGTAAGTTAAATAGAGGTGAGGGAAGCTGCGTGGAGCTTTGATACTCAAGGCCTCACCGCATTACAAGGAGGTGCAGTCACACATTCAACTTACAGAAACCATCATGAACTTCGAAGTATGCTTAAAAGAGTAACCAATATTTTTCGAATGACTTTCCTATTAAGCTCGTTACCCTATCGGTCTCGTTCTAGTAAGTATTTTAAGCTTGGGTTCGCGATTGGTATTGTTTTACTAAGGCGGGCAAGAAGAGAACCATGATGAAATCCGAACCCTTATCTTGTATGGCTAGGCCTTGCCCTTTATTAGGAAATTAAAGCATCCGTTTTCAATACCTCAACATATATGCATACAAAATCATCCAGTAAACCCGCTGACAGGGGATTCACGGGTGTTTAGAGTTCTTACCTCCCGTTCCATACGGGGGATGAACCGTTGGAGTCGACTCGGTCCAGTGACTCCTATGCCAGTGTACGAACCCGAGGGGCCGAGACATTATCTAACTTTCGTCCTTCCCTGTGCAGTTTATATTTAATTTTTAACCCTTCCTTAGGGTTTTAAAAATAATGTCCCAAAGTCCAATGTCCAAAAATAAAAGATTACAAAAATATTACCCTAACTACAGTTTCTAAAATAAATAAATTAACTATATACAAAAATATTATCCGTTACTCCTTTGGATTTTCTCTTTTCTTTCGTTCTTTGGCTTCACTTTACTTTTCAACACTTTCTCTTTTATATAATCTCTGCTCCAAGTCTGAAAGCAAATAGAAAAGAAAAAAAAAACGCGTAAAAAGGAAAAAAATAAATAAATAAAAATAAATAAATAAAGCTAAAAACAAATCTAAATACAAGTCTGTGTCGGCGGCGCCAAAAATTGATGTAATTTTAGATAGTGGTAAGTAGAGTTGTCATTCACTCGGACTTGATGAGATTTATTTTAAGAATTAATAAACTAAAATAAGATAAAAATATACACAAAATTTGTCACAAGATGAAGAGATGACTAGGACTCAGGATTCCACCAATTCTCACATTCATGCAGTTGAACTATTAATTCCGGACAATTAAAGCTCATAAAATAACAAACATCGACTCTAAATCTTTGCCAAGGTAGATTTTATAAAGAATTATATGTAAATTACAAGCATGATGAATTTAAAGTACCTAAGACTAAGCATGCGACATCTAACGAAATCACAAATAATCAAGACAAATCATAAATCGATTATAATAGTGCAAATAGTCATAAAGGAATTAAATATAATTACCACACGGGTGAAAAACATCTTCCTCCATCGTCCCAGTGATGGGTTCTAGCTCCGCATGGTGAAAACACGCTCAAAATTCATTTTTATTGCTCAAAGGGTGTTTACAAATAATGAAATGGAGAAAAACTATTAAAAATCGGGGTAGTAACACTCATTTCTGTTGCAAACTATCTATTACATAAAACGATCAATATGAAGTGTCATTTGCACTGTAGCAATACGACCGTCTTCTGTGGTCTAAAGTTCTTCGTGTTCTTCTTCACCAGCAGAACTGGTTCATCTCTGCAACTCTGGTTTCTTCCCCTATTTCGTTCCCTAACTCTCCATAAACCTCCTATGTGATCCCATAGGCCTATATATATTCATTTGGACCGAGAACAACCCCTCATAACTCCAATATATCTAGCAGTTAATCAAGAATATATCCATGCAAGATACATGAATTTTCTTCCTTGATTTAATTTTTAACGCAACTAGCTGTTGTATACACGCTCCAAACTGATTGAAACAGGTTCTAGAATGTGATGACACCGTTGTAGACTCGTTCCAACTTTCCAAAACATAATCCCGTGAATATCATATTCCGGCCACGTACTCCTTGCTGTGTGTAAAATCTTCGTATTCAACCACTTCTAATCGAAATCATCAACCATACCATCCATGTTTAGCCAAGAGGAACAAACCCAATCAATTTGAGCCGTTGAGTCACACTGAGTTGTGTAAAAACTCCAACCCTTATTTAGCCAGCTTTAATCCCTGATTTCTTCTAACTCGAGTTCTAGCCAAAATATATCGAACCAAAGACCCAAAACAACCCTGTTAGGCTCAAAGGAAGATACCCAAACATTTCCAGCTCTTTAGTCTCACTGAAACAAGCTCAAAATGAAAACCCTAATTCTTCCATTGATGAACACACAACTCCCTCCAATTTCAGTTTTTCAAATGTAGAGGATGAAGTGCCCTGATCCAAAACATGGGCGCCTTTAACAGCTGGGGTGCCCTTATCCAAAATGAGAGTGCCTTTATCACTTTTCTCCAGGGGTCCAAAAAGCACTTTTTGAACAACTTTTTCCACACAAGTGTATTCCTCCTAAAACACCTACACAAACATAAAAATACCATAATAAGTACAAAAATCGAGACTAACAATGGAGACACTGAGGACAATCAGATAAAAAATGTATCTATTAGGGAGGGAAAGTATTGACTAAGGGGGAGTGATACATATCACCATAGTATTGTTGTTGAAGTTGTGATATAAGAACTTTGACACTGCTTAACAATGATTGAGAGCTATTGTTTTCTCATTGTTATGGCTACAAAACTTCAACAACTATGATGCTGAATTGAACATATATGGAATCATGGGAGTACTTGGAAAAGACGAAGTTTTCGAGTAATGTTGAAGCACCAAGGAGATCAAGCATGTGTACGAGAAGCTACAAAGTTTTATCTATTTTGTAATCCATATGTATTGATAGTTTTGTCACTAAAATTGACAAAGGGGGAGATTGTTAGAGCATTGCTCGGTCGAACTCGCATGCATTGCTATCTCAAGCATGTTTGTCAATATTAGTGATCAAAACTATATGTCTTTATATCTAGTTTGCTTACGACTAAGTCTTAGTCTAGGATAGTTAAGTATAGTTGAGCTCCAGACTCCATGGAGATTATCTTATGAATACGAAGGTGGAATTTCATTCGACCAAAAAGGTATGTGGAGACTTGAACTCATCTAGCACTTAAAAGTCTACTCTATCTCCTACTCTTGAGACACAATCGTATAGTATTATAGTTTTCATACATACACATTTGATATTTCGAGCCGAGTTTACTCACCTATCTTTTTCTCGAAATATGTGTTGGTAAGCTTTCGCTTTAACCATGTTTCATCTTTAACCGTGACGAAAGTCATGATGATGTTTCAATCTTGAAAATGGCTTTGATGAAGATAGTCGATTCTTTATGTCTAACGAATATTAACATTATAGAAAAATGTTTCAATGATTGAAATGTAGAGTTGAGATTACGTAACCACCTATGGATATAAGCATATATAGTGTGTTCGCATATTAGTGTATAAGTCCATATACTGGAAACCAAGTGTGTGCATGCTGTATTAGTGAAGGAGACAGGCTGGGTACGCGTACTGGGGGAGGTTCTTGTTCCGAGAATTTCTGTTGTAGTTTGGAGTTTACGAACTTACAAACCAGTCACCTTAGGTGCGCGTACCCATGGAAGTTTTCCTACTGAAAATTTATGCTGGGTTTACAAACCTAATTACGGTAGCTAAGGTATGCATATCCGTACACGTACTCAAGATGGTTATTTATAAAATCGGTTGTTAATGAACTTAAAAAGTACAACAATATGGAATGCAATCTTTGTAAACCGTGGATATATTGTTGATGAATTAATTCAAGTGAATCAAAACGATTTTTCTTCAATTGTGTCTTGTGTAATACATTTGATTTCCTTGCAATTGGACAACTCTTGAACTATTTCTTATGAGTCATTTGAACTAGTTATGAGAAGATGAATATGGTTGATATGAAAGTTCTCATATGTCTATCCATTGGTCAACCATTTGTGAACCAACTAATGTACACGTTTAGGTACGGTTATTCAAAACTAAATGAAATACATTTCATTTGTGTGTGTGACAAGCTAAGTTTCGATCTAACAATTAAAAGATATTAGCTTGGATAAATCAGGTTTCATCTAATGGTGAATATTGAATGCTTAGCTACCAAGGTAACTTGGATTGCAAACCCTGATTTGAAAAATATATAAGGAGACGTCTAGCAACTAGATAAAACTAATCCCCACACCTTCTGTATGATACTAGTTGGTTTGCTAGAGTTGATTCTCCTTTAATCATAGGTTTATTCTCGAGATCCTGTCGATTAACGACTTAAAGACTTCATTGGGATTGTGAAGCCAGCTGAAACAACTTCTCTTGTAGTTGAGCGTTCTGATCTTCCCAATTTCTATCATAAGAGTTCAATTGAATAATTGGCTTGATATTATATCTCTGATAGGGCAAGATAAAAAGAAATCACAAACATCTTCGTCTCATTGTTTGTGATTCTGCAATATTATAGTTTCACTACCATATGATTTAGATTATTGTGAGGTGATTGATAATACTAAGCTGTTTTTCGGGAATATAAGTCTGGTTTATCAATTGGTGCCCGTTCACCTTGATTTTATCAAAAGATGAAACAAAACAAGTAGGTTTATCTGTGGGAGACAGATTTATCTATTATCATAGACTTTTTTGTGTGATACAAATTTGTTTATTCAAGTCTTCGACTTTGGGTCATTGCAACTCTTAATTGTGGGTGAGATCATCTAAGGGAATCAAGTGTGTAGTATCCTGCTGGGATCAGAGACGAAAGGAGTGCAACTGTACCTTGAATCAGTGTGATATTAATTAGGGTTCAACTATAGTCCAGACCGGACCGAAGTTAGTTTGTAGTAGGCTAGTGTTTGTAGCGGCTTAATACGGTGTGCTATTCAATCTGGACTAGGTCCCCGGGGATTTTCTGCATTTGCAGTTTCCTCGTTAACAAAATTTCTGGTGTCTGTGTTATTTCTATTCCGCATTATATTTTGTTATATAGTTGAAATATCACAGGTTGTGCATTGTATCGATCAATTGTGAAATCCAACCTTTGGTTGTTGATTGGAAATTGATTGATCCTTGGATATTGGTTTTTGATACCATCCAATTTTATCTCTCTTTAATTTGATCGAGACTCACAGTTTGCTTGAGTAAGATTTAAAACAAGAGATAGAGATATAAAAACTCTTTGATATACTTTTCTATTGATTAAGTCTAACTGTCTAGTTAATTCTCATAAAAGTATATTGGAGTTTGTCCATACAGATTGCTAATCGAAATATTGGGTGAGGTTGTTAGACCCCCGCTTTTTTTAGGAAATAACAAAATACTCTGTTGTTCCTTCTTCCTATCAGGATTCTTGGGACATCTTGCCGCATGATTCTTCAAACTATTTGTGTTATTCCTAATCTTTGCATCATAAGTATTCTTACAGTGATTACATCTTGCTTGAAGAGGATTTAACCTAGTAAATTTTTCACCCATATATCAGAAAAATATTTTTACTTCTTCTTACCTTCATCTGGGGTTGTAACTTCAGTTTCAGAGACAGCAAGTACAGATTGAGGTGTCCCACCAGATTCAGATTAAGGTTCTGCTGAGGCTGGTGCTGCACTTGACATTTGGCTGGAAGTAGCCATATCCAAAGCCAAAGGTTGAGTTTATGAACCTTCTTCCATTAACCTCCCTGAAAAATATTGAACAACCATTTATATTTCATACCAAAGAGATACTTGACAAATCACTTTCATTACAATACAAGAGATAAAGCAACAATCAACTAAAATTACATTACCAAAATATGTAACCTAACTACCTAAGGATAAACAATCAGAGATTCAATACCTAGAACTACTTTCAGCAAAATAAAAAAAGAAAATAACTTTAATCTCAAACCCATCAATGCCAGAAGATTCGAATGCAAATTCAATGCCAGAAGTTGTTGCTTTATGTAATGTTGTCGTTTGAAACTATCTTACTCTCATGAAACAATAGCTTCAATGAATAGACATTAAAGTAAATGCAAGTTCATCACTAGTGCAAAGAAGAATAACATCTAACAGAACAACATGGACACAACTCAATAGAAGAAAGAATACAACAGACAAAGAAAATCAATAGATGCACACATTTCTCTGAGTTTAACAACTAACTTCCCTGAACAAAGTTAAAATAGAGTTTAGGGTATAATTCAAATGACAGAAATAAAAAATGAATTAATCCTTGATATAATTCTGGATCCAACCCTAAAAATATCTTTCGCTCTTGAAATTTCTGTTTTTCCCTAAAACCCCTTACTAAAAGAAGTATCTGAGATTAATAGTCCCCAGTTAATAACTCCATAAACAAAATGAAGGGAAAATTATAAAATTTACCACAAAATCACAAATGAAATATGAACTGAAACCCCGATTAAATCGATACTACCATTAATCAAACCACTATTGAATCGATACTGCCATTAATCTTAAATGAGAAAAAATAAAAACCTTAAATTTCCATACCTAGGCAGTTCACAGATGAAGATTAACCATTGTTCGATTGTTATCGATTGTTGGTGATGAGTCGAAGCAGTTGTTGTTGTCGTCGTAGGTGAAGAGAACTAAGAAAGAAAAAGAAACGAGGAGAAGAAGAAAAACTGAGGTCCGAGGAGGCGCCGCGAATAGAGAGGAAGAGTCGAAAAAACTAGAAAGTGGAGACAGAGGGTTATCTACGATCTAATAGTACCACTAGGGTTTTTGTTATGGATGGCTAGGATTAGTTGTAATCAATGGTGTATATTTAGCGGGTTTTTCGGGCGGGTATTAGCTAAAACCAACCTCGCACCCATAGACAACGGGTTTTTATTTTCATAACCAACCCCGCACCCACAACGGACGGGTTCGGATTAAAAACCCACGGATTTAGAGGGTACGAGTGGGTTTGGGTATGATGGGCGGGTCTTGTGCAGATTCTAAACTTATTTTTTGTTTTTTTGACTTTTAGAAGTCGAAAAGTAAATTTTGAATGCACATCCAAACATGTTATTAAAAACCTTATTATTGGGGTTGAATAATTTTTCTCTTAGGGGTACGTTAGGATTCAAATATCCAAAACGTGGATAAGGGATTTAATAAACAATAAATGTCTAAATTGCACTTTAAAATTAAAATTTTACAGATACACTGTTCTCTTGTAGTGTGTTTGGATACCAAAAGTAGAATTATTTATGCTTAGTAGAAGTCAAAAGCAGAAGTGAGAACCAATATATTTTTGCTTCACAAAAAGTTTGACTTTTATATCCAGACTAACTTCTTACTTTTTCTTACCCAAACTAAAAGCCAAAAAGCTATTTATAGATGTGTATCCAAAAACGCTATTAAAATTCATTCCTAAAGAAATAACCCAAAAGCAAAACCTAATATGTTTTAACTTTAATCTCTTTTTTCCCGGAAATTACTTAAGATTAGGTCAAATTTCCTATCTGTAAGCTTGTTTTTCCAGTACCTATGACTAGCAAATGATAAATTGCTGGACGTAACTTAGATGAGGAATTTATACAGCTAGTACTTTCATCAAACTCCTAACTATAACTAATTAGTTTTTGAATATTTGTCGCACCATTCCTGACCTCAAATGGTGTTTCCCAGACGTACACATAAAAATTCCAAAATAAAAGTTTATACTCGATCTAAGAATGAGTATTAGTTTAATACTCAATGGAGTACAAACCTACTTTTTACGGCTAGTGTATGTCGAATTTCAAAATTGTAAGTAAACAAATTACGGCTAGTTCATAGTTTAAATTTCTAGTCATATATTGGTTTTTATGAACAAAACGTCATGCATAGGATAAACGTTACGGTTAATAAATTTAAACCACGGCCTAGCAGTAGGATTTAGAAACTGAAAAACTAAGAGGGGGTGTATTCCCTTTGTTAATTTTAAAAGCTAAAATCAAGAGGGGGTGAAACCAACCTCCCTTTTGGAAACGGTTACAATTCGCCCAAGATCAGGGATCTCCAAGAAGTATCTCTATTATATCACAACTTAGGGAGTGAATCAATATATCTATAGGTTTCACCCAACCCTGTTCCAAGTGGACACCGTGTTGAAATATTCCTTTAGTGTGATTGTTGCTTAAAGAGGTTTATACACGGTGAGTCTTGAATAGGTTATGATCAAACGAAAATATTGTGGTGTACTTGGGTACCCTCGTCATTTCAATTGGTATCAGAGAGGGAAAACACGAAAAGATCTAACAATCTGTGTTTGCGGTCATCCAACGTAATAACCTTTATGTGTCTAATTATCTTGCTAAAATAGAATCCATTTATGATTCCCTATCCTCTACTACATCACCCATTAGTGATGCTAAACTTGTTCATCACAATCTTATAAGTCTTGATCCTGAATATGAGAGTTTCGTCACAACCATTGAAAGTCGAGAAAACCCACCAACGATCAATTGTCATTCACCTACTACATCAATGCCTACTACAACATTATGCATTAAAAAGATACAAAAATAATGGCTACAAATTCAACTGAGTCAGCTTCATAAGTTTCTTAATAGAAACTCAAACTTGACAATGTAACACATAAACAAGCAAATGTAACATTTCAAAAAAAAAAAAAAAAAAAAAAGATAATCACCTCAATCCTTATTTTAGGATCAAAAGTAGGTTCATCAGAATTCATAATCTCAGTTTCCAAAGTATGTCTTGCACCCTAATCGAAAAAAACCTTTTGCAAGAAAAACCCCTATATGTTTGCAAGGTTCCACAATCAAGTTACAACCACCACCATCACCACCAGGTTCATCTCCTTCTCCATCTTCCAAATCGCCTTCTTCCACTATGATTCCATGTTCGATCTGCAGAGTTCTAAGTTCCTCTTCAAGTTGACTAATCATATCCCTAAATTTCTGACCTTTATCAGAAGTTTTGGGTCAAATTGTTATAATAATACCTTTATTATTTTCAACACATGCTAGTAGTTTTAGTGATTTGCGCTCATAATCGCCAATTTGGATTTTGGGAAAAAATCAGCAGGGGGAGAGAGGGGAAAAAAATGATTATTTTATAATGAAGAGAGTGTTGATTCCCGCTTTTTGTATGTGTTGGTTTTAGCGATGTTCCAATAATTTTCAGTTTTTTCTTAATTGAATCAAAAAGGCTGGTGGAGGAAGTGAGAATCATATAATACTCATCGAGTGAAACTCGTGGAGATAGGAATCTTGATAAGCTTAGAACAAGAAAAGATGAAAACAAACTAAAAGAGCATGATATAATATCTTATAATCCCTTCGTTATTCTATTTTAATCCGCTTTGACGTTATCAAACTATCAAGGAGATCATTAACCTATTTTCTTTTGATAAAATAGTTAGTATCAAAAACTAACTAAAATTGCAAAAAGGAAAACTTAAAGAAAAAGAAAAAGGAAAAATAAAATAAGGGTGGTGTTGGTGGTTCTAAAAAACACACAAATAGCTTATGTGTGAGAGGAGCTAAGAGAGATAAAAAAAAAATATCTCAAACCTTTCAAGAGATCATCAAATATGAAAAAAATATTAATTCTTCAACTTCTTCTATTTGTAGTTTTAACAATGTGCTGCAACTGCCAAACCAGTGATACAGATGCAATTGCTCCGGTAGATGGCTACGATGATAAGCAAAAACCTGTTGTGCCTAAAAAATCTTCAACAAATTCTGGAACTTGGGATACAGTTTTCAAAACATGTGGTGGCTTTGCTTTGGCTAGTTTGCTAGTTGAAGAAGTTGTTAGGCTCTACAAAAAAAGACGAAACCAAGCGCTTGGTCTGCCTATAACAAACCAAGATGCTGCTTTGCAACCTATAGATCCTCATGTGCATGTCCATCTTCATGGAGTTTCTGCTGCCAGAGTATCTTCTCATATAAACCAAGATGCTACTTAAGTTGATGCCGGAGTACTATATCTGCTGCTGAGGTCTTAGCAGAGGATAAAAATAACAATATTTTGGAAGATTTATTAAGAAAATAAAGGAAAAAAAAACCTAGGGTATGGAGTATATATATACTTTATAAGGAATATAACTTTTTCATTTAAAAGAAATGAAGAATAAATAAGAAATATAGTAACATTTATTTCCCGACTATATAATTATCCTTTAACGTTTTGAAAATCATTTTTCAAAAAAGGAATCGAGGATAAATAAGAAATAGGTTTTATAGATAAAAAGATATACAAAAGTTTTTTTAGCCCCGGAAATATGGAAATATAAAAAAATAGGTAGTCGGAAGAAATGATATGAAAAGTCAATTAAAGATGTGAATATTTACTTAATATTAGGATAACTAACTGTGATTAAATATATAGTTAGGGGATGTCGGAGCTCTGTTATCAAACAATTATGAAGCTGCACATTCAAATTTTTCTCGCACATTGTTAGTTTAAAATATTTTTCCCAAGTATCTTTTGATCATAAACTCGTTTTAAAAGAATCCAATTCAAAATCTTAATGAATATTAAATGTGTTAATATCTTCAATATATCCTTGCATCACTTATGCTCATAAATTCATTTTAAACATGATCCAAATTAAAATCAATATAATCTGGAAATAAATGTGTTATTTTTGTCAAAGATTTACATAGTAAATTCTCGATCAACGGAACTTGAAGTCACAAAATCAAAGCTTCGTACTAGCTAACACTATAGGTAAACTATATCTTAACTTTTGATTGGGTTTCACTGGAAATGCTTAATACCATTGTGTCATGTCTCTGTCTAAGTATGTATTGGGGGTGCCCTTAGAATAACAAACGGGTGTTGTTATAGGAGTAAGTTAGCTGTTTAGATTAGCCGTTATGATCTAGACATGTGTCCCTTCGTGGTTAGCTGGTTTTGATTAGGGTTGAGCCAATAAACGTGTAAGGAAAACCGGTTGTGACGGAAAGAATCGAATGAAATAGAATTTTAGTTTTATTTTTCTTCTCTCTCAGGCTAGTTTGTACCAGATTTCTCTAAATTCTCTCAATTTTGAGTGTTATTTGTTGTGGTAACACAACAATTGGCCTTAGAGCCGCTCTATTCTCACCATGGGTGGAGCTAATCATCTCACCTTCAAGGAAGTGAATGATGATCTTCGTAAATTCTCAGAGAAATTCAGTAAACAAATTGACGATCTATCTTCATATAACACCGAATTCGCTACGCATAATAAGGAGATAAAGGAATCTATGCTCTCTAAAGACGACTTTTTCAAGTTTATGGAGAATTTTATAGGGAAAAATTTGATGAACATGTAGATCCAGGAGCATAGACTTCTCACTCAAATTTTTCTCACCAAAATGGTGCGGTGTTAAACTTTCAGCAAGGAGGTCTTGAACCCAATAACATATATCGAATGCCAAAATTAGATTTCCCTAGGTTTGATGTCGAGAACCCAAAGGGTTGGATTCAGAAATGTGACAGGTACTTCTTACCAAACAATATCAGAGATGAACACCAGAAGGTTACCATGGCGGCTATGCACTTAGACGGAAAGGATGATAGATGGTTAACGAATCTCCAAACAACTAGCTAGGTCTATTATCCCATGGTGTGAACTAGCAGAACACGCGTGCATCAGGTTTGAAAATCCTTCTAACGACAATATATTGGGCATATTCAGTAAGCTATCTCAAATTACTACAGTAGATGAATATTTTGAACAATTTGAAAATCTTAAAGCTCTGTTATTCCGTCAATTTCCTATGCTTACGAAACATTACTATGTGCTTAGTTTTATTGGGGGTCTAAAGGATGACATTAAGCATGTTGTCAGTATGTTCAATCCCACTACACTAATGAAAGCCTTCTCACTTGCTAAGATGCAAGAGCAAACACTCAAATAAGTTTTTCCAGAATAATAGACCATCCAACACTTCGAATTTTTCTCCAAAACCTATCACCCTCCCACCCTTACTCCCATTACCATCTATTCCTCCTCAATCTCCTGGTCCCAATCCAATTCCCATTCGTCGTCTGACACCTGAACAAATGCAAAAACGCAAGTCTCAAGGACTGTGTTTTAACTTCGATTAAGTTTATCGTCCATGCCATTTTTGCAAAAAATAGTAATTATTCTTGATGGTAGCCACAGAGGAGGAGGCGGAAATCAATACACAAGAAGAGGAGGTTACTGATGATGAGGACACTCCAACAATGGAAAGTGATATGGAAATCTCGCTTAATGCTCTTAATGCTCTTACAGGTAAATTCACTGGAGAAACAATTCGAATTCCAGGCTTCATTAACAAATAACAAATTTCTATTCTCATAGATATAGGCAGCACACACAGTTTCATTGACTCAAATTTGGAAAAATCTCTGAGGTGTTGTATTTTTCCAACTCCTAACTTGCAAGTTACAGTAGAAAATGGAGAACATACTGTGAGGTTTGGCATTTGTAAATCCTTACATTGGACAATGCAGGATTATCAATTCAAATGGGATTTAAGATTACTTGCTTTGGGGGGGGGGGGGGTTGTTGTGGTTCTTGAAGCAGATTGGCTGAGAGGTCTGAGTGGCATTATCTTCAATTTGTCTACATTGAGTATATCCTTATTACATCAGTGAAAGAAAATTACACTAGTTGGGGCTCATAAACCTCCTTCCTTAATGATGATGGGCAGCAAAGGGGTCCAACAATTTTTCAACACCAATTCTCATGGAATTTGTGGGACACTTGTTCTCTGTCATTGAAGTTAAGTCTCCATCACCTACTCCTCCTGTTATTGATGTTGTTCTCAAAGATTTTCAAGATGTTTTTTCTGAGCCTACTCAACCACCTCCACATTCAACCAAATTCAACACCTATTAACCAAAGACCATACAAATGCCCTTATGTGCAAAAATCTGTTATTGAGCATCTAGTAAAGGAAATGTTAGACTCTGGAAAATTACATCCAAGCCATAGTCCTTTTGCCTCCCCAATTCTCTTGGTTAAAAAGATGGACAATAGATGGAGGTTCTGTGTGTATTACAGGAAGCTCAACAACATCACCATTAAATATAAGTTCCCTATACCAATCATTGAGGAACTCTTCGATGAATTACATGGTGCTTGTGTCTTTACAAAAATTGATTTAAGATCAGGTTATCATCAAATCAGGGTCTCATTTCAATATATATACAAAACAGCTTTCAGGACTCATCAAGGACACTATGAGTTCATTGTTATGTCATTTGGCCTTACAAATGCTCCTGCAACCTTCCAGGCCTTGATGAATGATATTTTTCAACCCTATTTGAGGAAATTCATTTTGGTTTTCTTTGATGACATCTTAGTCTATAGCCACGACTTGGAAACTCATGCACAACATCTACAGATTACTCTTTCCCTTCTTAAACAACATCAGTTGTATGCAAAAATCTCTAAATGTTGTTTTGCTCAATCAGAGTTGGAGTATTTGGGTCATATAATTATTGCATAAGGAGTGGCTGCTGATCCTGCTAAAGTTGCTACAATGACTACTTGGCCTCCACCAACAAACATCAAGGAACTCAGAGGGTTTTTGGGACTCACAGGATATTACAGAAAATTTGTAAAAAACTATAGAATCATTAGTAAACCCCTTACTGAGTTATTGAAGAAGGATTCTTTTTTATGGAATGAATCATCTACACAGGCCTTCAACACACTGAAATCTACAATGACTACCACTCCAGTATTATCCCTCCCATATTTTTCTCAACCCTTTGTCTTGGAAACTGATGCTTGTGCTATAGGGCTAGGAGTTGTTCTCATGCAAGCAGGCAAGCCAATTGCTTTTTTCAGTAAACCTTTGGGCCCTATGGCAATGGGTTTATCAACATATGAGAAGGAACTCATGGTTGTTGGTTCAGATGTCACCAAGTGGAGACATTACTTGCAAGGTCACCACTTCACCATCAAGACTGACCATCAGACCATTAAATACCTTTTAGAGCAGAAAATACGCACTGGCTTGCAGCAAAAATGGCTAATGAAACTGTTGGGGTTTGATTATGATATTCAATATAAAAAGGGAGTTGAGAACAAGGTGGATGATGCACTTTCAAGAAGGCCACATAATGAAGCTACAGTCCATACCTTGTCTCTTTCTAAACCCATTTGGATGCAAGAGGTTATTTCTAGTTATACTGGTGACACTAAAGCTCAACACCTCATCTCTCATCTTCTTATCTCACCTACAGCCATTCAACATTATACTTACCAAGAGGAAGTGCTAAGATATAAATCTAGACTGTATATTGGTAGCAGCAACAATGTCAGAGCCACTATACTTCATTCCATACATGCCTCTGTTGTTGGGGGTAACTCAGGAATACAAGATACTTATAGTAGGGCAAAAGATCATTTTTTCTAGCATAAAATGAAGCAAGAGGTGTTCTCTCTGGTAACAACTTGTGATATTTGCCAAAGAAATAAAGGAGAACACACTCTACCTGCTAGGTTGCTGCAGCCTCTTTCATTTCCTAAACAAGCATGGAAACACAACAGCCTGGATTTCATTGAAGGGATGCCCAAGAGTGACAAAAAAGATGTCATCTTGGTGGTGGTAGAAAGTCTAACCAAGTATAGCCACTTTATTCCATTACATCACCCTTACACTTCTTCTTATGTAGCAAAGGCATTCCTGCATAATATCTTTAGACTACATGGTCTGCCTAACTCCATTGTGTCAGACAGGGACAAAGTCTTCACCAGCTACTTTTGGCAGGAATTGTTCAAAAGGTTAGGCTATGAACTGAAGATGAGTACAGACTACCACCCTCAGACTGATGGGAAGACAGAGAGGGTTAATCACTGCCTTGAAAATTACCTCAGATTCATGACTGGCCATCAACCAAAGTAGTGGGTGCAGTGGTTAGACTTAGATGAGTGGTGGTATAACACCAGCTTCCACACCAGCTTAAAAATTTCACCTTTCAAAGCCCTATATGTTTATGATGCACCTCATTTGGATTTTCCATCTATTATTGTTTTATCTGTCGCATTAGTTAATAAGTACCTCAAACAAAGAGATAAAATTTTGCATCTTCTCAAGGAGGCGTTATCCAAAGCTCAGGAGCGTATGAAATTTTTTGCTGACAAGAAGAGAACTGACAGAGTTTTTGCAGTGGGAGACATGGTATACCTCAAACTCCAACCCTATAGAAAAACTTTTGTTTCTCTTAGGAAGAATTTTAAACTGTCATCCAAATACTATGGAACTTTTTCCATAACCCAGAAAATTGGCTCAGTTGCTTACAAGTTACAGTTATCACCGGAAGCTCGCATACACCCTGTTTTCCATGTTTCGCAGTTGAAGCAACGCATTGGAGTCACACACATTCCTTCTCCAACACTCCCATTGGTTGATAATGATGGCCATGTTATAGTCACACCAATTGCAGTTCTAGACAACCGCACCATCACCAGAGGAACTCACTCAATCACTCAATTTTTGATCCACTGGTCTAACACCACAGCAGATGAAGCTACTTTAGAGGACGCTTCTCATATCTATGCTCATTTCCCACACTTCAATCCTTGAGGACAAGGATTAATTTCACGGAGGGGTATTGTCATGTGTCTGTCTAAGTCTGTATTGGGGGTTCCCTTAGAATAATGTTATGTTTTCGTATATGAATATGTAAGGTACCATCTAGAAACTGAGATATATACCACAATTGGAAAGATAGACAAAAATAAAATAAAGTTTAGTTAAAATGACGTCAAAATAAGATCCATGCATATTATCATGAATTGATTTAAAACTTACTTCAGTGACATACAACAAAGAATATCTAAGTTCAATTCCAACGGATGAGGACTTTATATAGAATGTATAAATATCTTTCTTGATTGCCATGTTGTGATTTTTAATTGGTTATGGATTATTCTTTTGATATAATAGAATTTTATTGATTATCTTTGAAGATTACAATCGTAGTCCTTCCCGATCCAATAGATAATATCAGGAGAAAAATTAACAGAATATTTAAATTCAACTTGGCTACTTCTATTTTTTTTGGCAAGTAAATCATCATACTATTCCTAAGTCTGTTAACAGATTTGACATGTCCAAAACTTTAAACTTATTAATATAAATATCGAGAATAATCCCTTGAATTTTCAAGTAATAGACAAGACCTTATTGTCCGTCTCAAAAACAACTCTATCATAGCTTTGAGATAGCCAATTGAACAACTTTCTTCGTTGCTAGACACTCCAGCTGATCCTATTCATACTCTGGAATCATTCCTCCGTTAAAGTACTCCCATTTTGCTCCAACACAAGTAGCAGCATAATACCTTATAATTAGTCTTATTCCCCTTTTAAGAGTTTCTTTAACAGAAGATGCATCAAGATTAATCTTTAAACATAAGATGTCAGGTGGCATCCATCTTTGATCATGCGATTTTGGTACATTAATTGTGTACATAAATTATATTAACTCTTGAAGCATCACTGACTACATGGATGTAGAATATTACCATTAGACAAAATCATGTTTAGCTGAACATTCTGAAAAATTACAGTGTATTGACCTTTCCAGATAGTCCATATAGTAATCATGAGTAAAAATGAATTTTGTGCTCTGTAATACTATCATTCAATATGTTCCCACCATTATCCGTAGAGAACCAACTTCTAATCTGTCTCAATAGGTTAACAAAATCAGTTATAACATTACCAAAATTAATACCAACACCTAACCAAATAGATATGGCATAAGGACAGTCTAAGAAAAGATGATCAGATGTTTTAGTAGTTTCCCTTTCCCTTCATAGACTACAATGAATATCAATATCTTGGATCTAATTTTTTTTATCCCTAGTTGGAATGGTGTCTTTAAAACTTTCCAAATTAGTAACTTAGACTTTTTGAGGACTTTTGGTTTTCCACATGGATTTCCAAATACTTGGAGGGATACCTTTCTTACCCGCAGTAGCATTATTACTTAAAATATTATACGAACTTTTAACATTGAAAATACCATATATTTTTTCTTCTTCAGGTAATCAAATGAGGGTATCCTCACCACATAGGTGAGGCATCTAAGTTGACTCCATAAATTAGGAACAAAAGTAATTGGAAAATCAATTAAAGATACAAAAGTTTATTATCTAATTATGGTTAAGTCTACAATTAGATGATGTTAGATCTCTTTTATCCAACGATTGTGAAGCGGAGAGTTCAATTTTTCTTACGCACTCCACAAAAAAACACCTAGGACATTCCCAGAAATGCTTCCATATGTGTCTTCTTCAGAATAAGTCCGCAAATGCATAAAAGTCTTGCAACCGGGGTTTGAGCATCCACTGATTCTCTGTGGACAATGTTTGTATTCGTGATCTCCATATCCACAATGCTTGCAGTGTAATAACCCCTTTTTCAATTTGGCTTTAAGTTTGAAGCTTTTGTAGAGTGTTGGAATCCTTTTTTTTTTTTTTTTTAATCTTCATAGCATCATCTAGCATATGTGGTTCCAGTGAACAGTTGGGATCTTGACATTGCAAATACCCGAGCTTTTCCGGTTGTGATTCAATCACCATTCTGATGTGTGAACAACTTTTCTGCGGACACTTTGAATACATCCAAGGGCATTGCATAAGACTGTGGTTATCCATGAAACATAATGGACAAACCTCTTTTGCTTCGACACATAATATTTTCTTCGCTTTGCCTTTAAAAAACATGGTAGATGTTGTTGGCTTAAGAAAGAAATTTGTTGGTTTGGTTGCGAATAAAATCTAGTGATGTATTTATAACAAAAACATATAGGCGTTGGTAATTCAAACAGGCAGTTTTAGTAATGCCGCGCGGTTTTACTACAAACGCCAACTCCTATGGTAATTCGAACGACAGGTTGTAGTAAAGACGTGCGGTTTTACTACAAACGCCAACGACTAAATTTCCAATAGCTCGATTTTATTTCTCGACCTATAAATTCCATTCTCCCCATCTCCAAAATCACATCTTTTTTTTTTATTCTAAAACTCTGAATCTATCTCACTCTGCAGAGATGTCTGTTAAAAAATTTGGTCCCAAGTTTACTTAAGAAATGGATATAACTATATCCAAAGCATATTTTTTCATAGGATAATCACTGGTATGGGCTTTCAAGACGATTCTTTTTAGGAAAATGTTTTTTCAATGTTCGTCTTACTGAATGGAAACCCTGGTGTTGATGGTGGTTTTTTAGATAAAGGGTAAAATTGTAAAACCCAGAATAACCTAATGTCACCGGTGACACATATATTAGAACATTTAATGCATGTAGCCAGTAATTAATGGGGGGTATTTTTTCAAATTAGGGTTACAACGAGCAAAACCCTAATTACCATTTGTGTCAATGGCAAGTCATGCCAGCCACACCTAGCCCGAGCTAGCTGCGCCATGCCAAACGCGCTCTTCCTTGGCCCTAGATAAGCTAGTCACACCAACCGCGCCAAAGCATGCCAACCATGCTAGCCGCACCCCAGTGCCAACGGCAAATCATGCCAGCCACACCAACCACGCCAAAGCATGCCAATCATGCTATCCCGACCTCTGTGCCAATGGAAAATCATGCTAGCCACACCTAGCCCAAGCTAGACACGCCATGCCAAACGCACTCTTCCTTGGCCCTAGCTATGCTAGTCACACCAACCGTGCCAAAGCATGCCAACCATGCTAGCCGCACCTTTGTGCTAATGAAAAATCATGCCAGCCACACCAACCGCGCCAAAGCATGCCAACCATGCTAGCCGCACCTCTGTGCCAATGGAAAATCATGCAAGCCACACCAAACGCGCCAAAGCATGCCAACCATGCTAGACGCACCTCTGTGCCAATGGAAAATCATGCCAGCCACGCTAAACGTGCTGAAGCATGCCAACCATGCTAGCCGCACCTCTGTGCCAATGGAAAATCATGCCAACCACACCTAGCCCAAGATACCCGCGCCATGCCAAATGCACTCTGCCTTGGCCCTAGCTATGCCAGCCACACCAAATGTGCCAAAGCATTCCAACCATGCTAGCCGTACCTCTGTGCCAATGGCAAATCATGCCAACCACACCTAGCTCAAGCTAGCCGCGTCATGCCAATCACACTTTTCCTTGGCCCTAGCTATGCTAATCATACCACGCCAAGACAAACACCCTTACCTTGGCCCTATCCGCACCATGCCAAAAGCGCCCTCTTCCCAGCTTGCCAAACCGTGAAACTAAGGGACCAATCCGACACGTGCCATTGATACATGCCAACATGCTCGCTGATAGCCTAGCTTGAAAACCGTGCAACCTAAGCCAAATTGGCCATGCATTCCATTGGCATATGCTAACATGCTCGATGGTAGCCTAGCTTGCAAACCGTGCAACCTAGGCCAAATTTTCCACGCATGCCATTGGAACATGCCAACATGCTCGCTGGTAGCCTAGCTTGCAAACCGTGGAACCTAGGCCAAATTTTCCACGCATGCCATTGGCACATACCAAGTCCGCTCACCGCTATCCTAACTTGCAAACCGTGCAACCTTGGCCAACTTGGCTGTGCGTGCCATTGGCACATGCCAAATCCACTCGCTGGTAGTCTAGGCTTACAAACGGTGCAACCTAGGTCAACTTGTCCGTGCGTGCCATTGGAACATGCCAAATATGCTCGCTGGTATCCTAGCTTGTAAACCGTGCAACCTAGGTCAACATGTCCGTGCGTGCCATTGACACATGCCAAATCCGCACGCTGGTAGCCTAGGCTTGAAAACCGTGCAACCTAGGTCAACTTGGACGTGCGTGCCATTGGAACATGCCAAATCTGCTCGCTGGTAGACTAGGCTTGCAAACCGTGCAACCTAGGTCAACTTGGACGTGCGTGCCATTGGAACATGCCATCATGCTCGTTGGTAGCCTAGGCTTACAAACCGTACAACCTGCAACCAAGACATTCTGCACATTCCATTGGCACATGCCACACGCGCCACTTGCAGCCTGACATTGCCACTTTCACTCAAGGTGCAACCAGCAACAAAGGCATTCCGCACATGCCATTGGTACATGACACACGCGCCACTTGCAGCCTGGTATTGACACTTGCACTCAAGGTGCAACCCGCAACAAAGGCATTCCACACATGCCACACGTGCCTCTTGCAGCCTGGCATTGCCACTTGCACTCAAGGTGCAACCAACACTCGAGACATCAACACAAACTGGGGGATGCTTTCCAGGGTCTTGGTTTGGCGGTGACAGCATGCAGCGTACACTATGCTCACATTAAGAAAGCGTGAATAGGAATAAAGCGGTCAAATAAATGAGGAAATAATGGTGAAAATGTTTTCACCCATAAACACCATGCGGTTACCACCTCCTCCCATTACTTCACCCTTTACTCTCTACCTTTATGAGGCCGGGGTACGTTTCAATCTTGACTTGTATAAATAGGTCTTACCTATTTCCACCAGACAACAAGTCTCGTTCTGGATAAAAACACAACACTCTCAGAAAAGGTAACTTTTGCAAGCTCTCCAAAAAAGCTTTCATCTCTTGCAAGCTTCTGAAGCTTTCACTTTCTGATACAAGTCGGGACACTACTCTTCCAGAATTATTCTGGTCTCAACACCTTTCTTTGCTTCCCTCCCTAAATCAACCCTTCTCCTCCACTTTGTGACCGAAGCAAGTATGGAACGACCATTTCTTAGTTTAGGCCGGACTTGTACAGATTGATCTCTCGAATCTAGAAAGTGCTCATGTACAACACATTTTTTTAGGGTTTAAAACAATTTCTCACTCACCTACAGAATTTACCAAAATCGGAAGAAACGATTTTTACCCATAAACACCTGGAAACCGAGATGCTCGTCGATTGCATGCTCATTTTCAATCTATTAGGATTGCAGTCCATCAATTTCTTGCCCTGATAATGAAAATTGATCGAGAAATGTTCATCGGTGTAACTAAAGATGAAGTGATCCAAACAACTCTTGATAATTGGGAAGAAGCTCACGGTAAACATTTTCGTTGCGAATCATGTTTTAGAATTCTAAAAGATGGTCCATCTCAAGCACATCTGTACTGCACTCGAACGCCTCTCTCGGTCATTACAATGGAAGAAGATATTACTCTTGTTCGATCTTAGTTACATCGTATGATGAGACCAATGAACAATGACTATTTCTGTGAAAGAGTATTGGGACATTTTGTAGCATCGCGGAACGAAACCATAAGAAATAGTAAGAGCCTAGAACTAAGAATTGCATTCATCACTAAGGAAGTCAAACATTATACAGAAGTTTGTGGATGGTTCACCGTAGCAATTTTGGATTATCCAATGAAGAATTGGTGAGAATCTTACCTTTGTCCTCATGGACTCAACTGCATCATAAATATATGAACTTGTTGTTTATCTGTTCTACAGAAAACCATCACTCAGACCAAGTTTACTGAAGAAAGCAGAAGAGAGTTTTAGTATTTTGAATGCTATGAACTCTACAGAGAGAATGTCGTTGGATTTGATGTTTTTGTTGTGGTTTATTAAAATGTAGTTTGATGTTATTTTCAAATTTAAATTGTAATAAATTTCGATTAATCTGAAGTGAAAATCTATCTTAAAACCTAAATATTTTCATTCATTGATATTACTGCCAATTCTTTTACAAGATATAAACTACAATAATAAAAAGTACTAAACAACTTCAATAAAAATCAAGGACAAGTTTTATCCTCTTGTTTATCTTCATTTGACATATCTTCCATTCAACGCGCTCTTTGACAGTTTCGCCTTTTTTTTTTGAATTTTTTTTTGTGAACTTTCAAAACTGGAGCTCTTCTTTGCCTGCCTTTTTGCATAACATTTTCTTGGAGCAACTTCAAAAACTTTCACTTCCCACTTACAATTTTAAATCTGTTTAAAACTCCCACATATCTTAGAAACAGCAGCTTCAAGTTTTGCATCGCAAAAAAGTGTGATCGCCTTCTCAGCCATTTCACCAAACTAAAAAATTGAAATAGATTTTAGAAGAGAAAATTCAATAGAATTGAATTTTGGTGTGAGTGAATTGTTTGAAGATGATGGTAATTTATAGAGGTAAAAATTGAATTTTGAATTTTACAAAAACTACCCGTTGGCATTTTTTCTACAAATGCCAGTGCTCAATGTTCGAGCACCGCGTTTATGTTTCAAACGCCTTCGCTTGTGCTTCCAACGCCGGCATTTAACCTTCACACACTAGCATATGTCCCTAGCCCCGGCGCTTGATCTTCAACCGCTCATTATTGTTGCATAGTGGAGAAACCTGTTAAAAAAAAGGGTTTGTGCATTCACATAGGAATTGCCCTTACGCTTAAACATGCCATGTTCTAAAATTGATTCAGGCCCCATCCAAAATGAGCAATCCTCGTAGAAATCCAATGATTTCTATTTTTCCTTGTAAACAGACAACGTTTCAAATTTGCTAAATAGACAGACAAAATCGGTTGTCCGTCCATATTTCTTAAGTTTCACTTTTTTTATTCCAACGTTACCCCACAACCATGGTCAATAGTCCCCAACTGTAGTTACTTCTTTAAATTATGGGTAAGTTTTAACCCGAATCTAATATGGGTTATGTATCTGGGCAGAAACAGAATTTATCAGGTAATAAACGAGTTCGTGATGAAGCGAAACTACCAGAGATATCTTCAAAGAATGTTGTCACTGAAAACCTTGCAGACAGCCAACAAAAGTAGAAGTAATCTGTACAAGAAAATCAAGTACCTACCGTTGCTTATTTTTCTTTTTTAGGTTTCCATTTTCCAAGTTGTTGAGCTTCTGTAATGCATGAATAGTTAAAGAAAATGAAATAAAAAAGAAAGAGTAGAAGCTTGTTGTGTTTTTCCGAAAGATTAGACAAGGATTGCCGAGAGAAAGTGGGAATAGAAGAGTCTTATATATGGTATTAAGTATAGCTAGTATATGTTAGGTTAGTTCCAATAAGCATTAGATTGAGCTTAGGAAACAACCATCCATTTTGACTCTCCTAGTTGTATGTTATTGTGATGCATATATAAATCATTTATGTACTACTTTCGCTATATTGTTGAATCGTTCATTGAAGGAGTGTGTCAAATGGGTCATCAAGGACTCTTTTATGACTCTTTAAGAGTTAAATTTTTTTCACTCTAACTTAGCCTTGTTTACCTTGGTATTTTGATCTAGTTCTTCTCATGTATTTTCTTTTTGCTTCGTCAGTTTCCATGGAGATAGTATGACATGTCTCCAACAATGTACAAATGAGTCTGCCTGGATAAACTCATGAACATGTAGAGGAATTTGTATCTCTACTCAATTACAGATTTCCATGAAGTGTATAGTAGTCCGGATTTATACTCTATTTATATTACTTGTATTATTTTCTTATGCATTATTACTCTTCGAGTCCCTTCTTATATGGGATGCATTTATTTTAGTTCATTGATTGATTCTGTCTATCATGTAAATTATAACTTTCGGTGTTCTGAGTATCCACTTTCTGTTACCCATTTGAATTTATATGACTGTTAGTATCAGTTACCCATTTTAATTAATAATACTAGCAGACCAAACTACCCAATTTACTTTATATGATCTTCTTAAAGGGGTTTCAAATATATTTTAGACAACCTTCTCAAAGGGGTACCAATTTATTTTATTAGATCTTTGGAAAACTGATGTTAATCGAGCCATTTGTTGTCTGAATAGTATATTTTATGGGAAAAATGCGCAAAAACTAAGTTAACCAATAAAAATAAAAATGACTACTTACGAAGAAGCTACACCAGTGAGTTGAAGGGGTCGATCAACGAACCACCTCTGAGTCACACTCCATGCCATAGCCTTTCTTCATTTCCCACTTGAAATAATAGCATGCCCAATACAAATGCAGTAAAAAGTAACACTTAAAACCTAAGATAAGGAATTTTATACTCTGAAATTCAAGCTTTACTGTATACATATTCAAAAAATAGAAATTGAAGAGAATATAAATAGACATTAACAAAAGAAAGTTGAAAAGGTGTCAATATAGCCTACATAGTTTAAACAAAAAACTTGTATTAATCCATTGTTGATATTCTTACACCGATGCTACTTGCAGTATACGTTGGTTTCTACCGGGTCAAAACCATCTTGTTTAAGAAATCCCATAAATCTTAAGTATGAAGATCTCTCAAAATATTCAAATCATCGATAAAACCTTTCTGAACAGCTAAAGGGCACAATGTGTTTGTAAGACTTCAGTCTGCCCAAAACAAGGTCAACCATTGTTTGGCTTCCCTTTTCAGAAATTTGATGATTAGCATATACATTGCATTATGTAAATGCAAGCTACCCTACAGATATATATGGTTCCATTCTCAGAAAATTAAGTTTCAGGAATCATGATTGAGCTTTATCAATAATAGTTGCATCACTTTTGCTGATAACATCTTACCTTAAGTGATAAAAGATCAACCACGGTAATAACCACAGGTATAGCTTTTCCAGTCAACAATTAACATGATCATCCACTGACTATTTTATACTCGAGCATTGCTTTACCGCAAAGTGAATATCACATGATATAACCAGTCTCCTAATCCAAGTTGCACACATGCTCTTCCAAACCTTCCCCTATTTCCTGTTGTACAACATTCAGTTTAGGAATATTAGTCTTGCATTTCCCCAAAAAAAAATACAACACGGATCTTACCACACTGATAATAAATGCAGCAACAGATTCAAAATCAACTAAGGAATTCATGTTTGGTGAACCCCTCACAAATTCTCTCACACCATCAAATAGCAAGTCTACAACAACATACAAAGTTATGAAGCACATGAACATACTCCAGTTAAAAAAAAAAATCAAACACTTATTGGCACTCTCTACTAATTGTTTTTCAATTGAATTTATATCTCACGTGAGGGTGTACGCGTGTCGTAACCACAACAAATTAATTAATACTTTACTACCTAATTAAAGAGTAATATAGGGTAGTCAAGGTCGATCCCACGAGGAGCAAGAGATTCTAGTTGTAAAATTGTCACAAAAAGGGGGGGGGTATTGGTTGTAAAATTTATAAAGCAAAAGAAATAAACAAAGTAATTAAAAGTGTAAGTTGAAATCAATGAGAGAGAATAGATCAAGGAATCCTTCTTCGCTGCAAAACAATGATTAAAGTTATGTTCTTTTCTACTTGTTATTAGTCATAGATTATCACCAACCGTAGGATAGCAGGTTCGCTTAGCTAACCCCAAAATTCCTTATTTTACCGAGTAACAAGTCCGCTTAGTTATCGGATTCTATTCAAAAGAACCACCTTGAGGTTCGCTTACAAGATGTAATTCCCCGAATGCATTAAGATTTGTGAACTTAGGTTTAGTACTAGTAGTTAGACTCGGTTCGCTTGGTCCACTTTCTAGCGTTGTTTTCACACACAATTGCTCCACGGAATCCCTCCGCAAGGTCTCGTGTTTTCTACTTGTGTAAAGAGTCAAGAAACTATTACGTATTCCCTAACTTTCACTAGCTTTAGATTAAATTAACAAGTCAATTTAGCGTGCACTCCAAACAACCTATCAATCAATCATAAACATTAATATTAGTAAAAACAATCGATAATCATATGAAAAACTTCAAAGTAGAATTGAAACAAAACTCAAACCATATGTTTAGAACTAGGAATTCATCCTCAATCAATAAGAAAATTAGCTACTCATAATTTGGAGTTCACACAATAATAATAATTAAGGAAGAAAGAAAAACTTATTGAAAAGATGATGGTTGCTCCTTCCTCCAATCCTTGTGCACTTTAACTCCTTCTCAAAAGTAGATGTGTCTGAAAAGTTGTAGAGAACTCTTTTTATTTATAGGCTTCAATACTCTCCATGTCTTTGTAGGAAAAGAATCCTCATTCCAAAAGAACACCACTTTCCCAAATTGAGCCTTATTCCAATTTCTAGTCCAATTCTCCAAAACTTCCAAGTTTTCATCCAATTCCCAATTCTAAGTCTTCACACACATGAGAGAAGTCCACCCAAAATTCTGTATTTTTGCTCGCCGGAAAACTGTGTTTTTGGCTGGAAGTTGGCCGGAATTTGTTGCCGACGGCCACCTGAAAATTCTGTCCCGGTCAAAGAATATTCCGTCAGTCCACCGTCAGGACTAACGGTCAAAAAATGTCAAACCGTCAGTCAATCCGTTAGTTGACTAGGTCAAAGAGGGGAGTCAGCTGGTGAGTTAGCTTCTGAGTGGTCTGAGTTGGCTGATTCACTGATCTGGACCGATCGTCGGACTCATTCTGGAACGGTTGTCGCCGGCACCGATTCGACTCGCCGGAGGGGAGAATCGGCCGATTTCCCATTGTTTATAGGCAATTCGGCCATAATTTCAGGCCTCAATTCTTTTCTTCTCCTGTTACACACCTAACATACATCTAGTTTCTTTAAAACATACTTTCTTTACTTCTGTGTAGTGAGACAAATCATCACAAGCTCCAACCCATTTCTTGAGTCTGAAAGATCACAGGACAAAACCCATCTACTGAATTCCAACCACAATCTTTAAACCAGCAGTTGCTTGAATTTCTTCTCATCCTGCTCTGGAATTCTGACCTTCCGTCTCAAATTTCTTTACAACATACCAATTTCTCTGTTCAGCTTCAAGGTTTCACAGAACAAATCCATTGAGCACCATAATTCATCACCGCTGCAGCGGCAGTATCACCCATTATACCCCAATTTCAATTTCTTCATCTCTGTTCTTCAAAAAGATTCAACCCGTCTCCATTCATAACCTGTAATTTTACCTCTCAACAGCAGCATCTCCCACCAACAGCATACACCCATTAACCCTGAAAACCCATTTCATTGTTGAACCAATTTGAACAACATCGCCATACCCCTCAAGAACACCAATAAATCCAGTCAAAACCCGTTTTCGATTGAATCAGTTGCCTCCAAATCGCCACCATACTTCGATATAACCTCATACCATTCCACCAGAACTTCAAGCAGAGAAGGTTCACTTCTTTGATTCAGAAACCCATCTCCTCTTCTCTCTATTTGTCGGAAATCATCTCGATGCGCATCTTTTCTCTCAATTTCAGAGACGAGTGAATGAGACATAATATCTCGATGCTAGGGTTTAAGAATAATTGGTTGGGTCTTGGATCCGGGTCTGATTTACGGGTTCGGGTCCGGGTTTTGACCACTCTTGATTTGGCTGCTATAGCCAACCTTCCTTTGGATAAGGGCTATCCAGTGATAATAACATCCACTGCTGAGTGATAAGGGGTACCCTGAATGAGAGCCCCTTAACCATAGTTGGGCTCCAGATAGTGCTCTCCCTATGAAATGACGATTTTGCCCTTTTTGTCCAATTTGGGTGATTTCTCCTTCTTTTCGTCTGTGTGATTCCAGAGTACCTAATAACTCAAAAACACACGTAAAATACATAATTTACAAGAAAAAAATAGCAAAGAAAGCATAACTACTAGATAGTAAATTAGGTGTATTCTACACCTATCAGAGGGTAACAAGTAATGGTCATCGAATTTTTGTGAACTTAATGGAGTGTAAAACTAATTAAGAGGTAAATTTATAATTTAAGGAACGTTCAACATGATCAACCAAAATCACAACTATTATAACTAGTTTATTAGCCATCACAAACCTCTTCATGGTTCCAGTAGATCCACCACCGCCAAACCAAATTTCGCATATGAATTATGAAGTATGACCAGAAAAGACCATGCACCAGTAAATCACACTCAAAACAGCTTAGTTTATACAAAATACACCAATCTGGCAGTTCCTTGAGCTGCAAACTACACTATTTGCTTCATAAGAAAATAAATCTAAGCTCCTAAAATATCATCAATAACTTTAGTCTTTGTGTTTATCCTCATAAACACTATGACTCAAACTTTATAGTCATCTTACAGCTAAAGTACCTACACTGACATGTGTAGGTTCAGTAATTGCTTATCCCTATATAAGCTTAGTCTAGAGTTACATGTGGTACTCCAAAACACACCACTTCAGCAAGTGGAATCTTGAACAATTAAGTCCTTATTAAAAGGACATGCCAAACTAATTTGTCCTCATCTATTAGATCAAAAATCTAATGATGGCGACATCACATTATTATATATGATCTCTTTTATATTTTTAAATATTCAAGATTCAAGCCTTGGATCCAAAAATCTCAGTGACCACATATGTCATAGAATCCCCTGCATACATAGATCATGTGTAGCGCTTTAATGGACCACTCCGCTACAACTTTCATGTTTCATTTAATGAACACCCAAAACGGATCATCCTCGAAATAAGATGAATGCAACGGCTAATATAAACATGAAACAATTCGTATAACAGTTTAATACTCCCACAGTTTATTTGCTTCAAGTATATTGTAAGAAAATGATGTTTTGATCACAACATGGAGATAGTAAGCAAAAACAAACCAACACCAAACTTTACCATTTGCAAAGCTATTCCTAGAAAGCAAACAAATATAATAAAGTATTCCATGGTCTGGCGTAGTATACTCAAATTTTAACAGTACATGACTTATGTATATGTATGATACCCCCACACTTATGAACAATCTACATAAAGCACTGGATGCGACACTTTTACCAGAAAATTAAAATTTTCATTTTCCCAAGCACCAAAATGTACTCAATACAAACTCATGTTACAGTAAACCACATGACTCGTGCATATGTATGATACCCCCAAACTTTAATTGCTTCATAATTTGGATCATTGTATACAAACACAGGCCAAATTGTAAAATGCACATCATCATATGATTCCCAATGATCCTTGTTAACATGTCTTAGACATTTATTCAAACATCTAGAATGCACTCCAAACATATTTATGCAAACCAACAAATCATGTACTCAATTTATGCAAACCAACAAATCATGTACTCAATAAGAGATACCAACATGATATATTTCCAAATTTAAGATATGCAATTGCAATAAAAAGATAAGGAAAAGTAGATACACATATCTGATTTAATGGAAGTATGCCTAGCACTGGTAGTTGGTATTATTCAATCACCAATCTTTGGTAGCAACAATGCTTAACAATTGATTTTGAAGTTTCCAGATAAAACGAAAATTCTTCCAACGATTTATTGCAGAGAGGAGTGGCATAAGTGCCCTCTCAAAATTCCCTCCCTCTATGTTCTCTAGTGCTAATCTTCTCAATAACTGATCTCTATAGAAGTCTTGTGTATGGGTTTAGATCTTCCGAAATAACCCCACTATCTCTTTCTCATTGCATCTTTTCCACAACATCTTTTCTTTTATTTAGAATTATACATTCTGAATACGGGTATGGCTTATTTATTTTACCCATTCCCGGTTTGGTTAAATTAACAATTTAAAGGATTAGAAGGTAATTTCCGACCGATCATGTGCCAACCAGGGAAACTGATTTAGCAATGTCCATCTAGTTAGGAAAACAGAAACTTAATCCTTCTGCTAGGAAAAATGGAAACCTTAAGATTTCCATGACGATTGCTCATTCAAAATGGTCAACAATTGATGGTAAGAAGGGCAACATCAACAATAAAAATAGCTCCAAGTTCAAGAAAGTTGGATGAATTCGCCAATGAGAAGGAAAATCCAATTTATAAGCTGCGCTTCCGATTTTCTCTAATACACGAAAAAGATCATAAAATCATGGAGATAATTTGGAATAAGATTCACTAGCAGTCGTGGTTTGATGGCACCCGATCTCCTTCACAGAAACTCCTCTCGCTGCGATGTCCATCAATATAGAACTTCATACGATCTTGAGCAGTATGTAGATGGTGTTTTAGAAGATGCGAAATACAATCTCTGGTTATTAGAGATAAGTCCACAGCAGTTTCACCGGGAAAAAAAACAAAAATCGTTAGCAGTGTGAGGGTAAAATACCCGATGGCCACGTTTCAACATCTCAAGGGATGACTTCATGATGAGATGATAAGGTAGGAGCACCGAATCATTCTCCATAAAGCTGATTTCGTCTGAACCGAGACGCCTACCACTAGCATCGCATGAACGACGCGTGTGAAGGAGTAGTATAATCGATTCAGTAGGTCAAAGTCTAAAAAGAAGAACTGCATTTAATGAAGGATCAGAAGGAGTGAGAGCGAGTCTATTGACATAGCAGAGAACTCGGACGATCTATATTATAACTCGTGAGTAGAGCAGCACGAGGACCTTCGGAGAAGATATTCACGAGGCCTAACCATCACGAATATGGAGAGATAACTCGGAGGAGAAACTGGGATACCACCACGAGGGATAGTATAGAACCAGTACAGAGAAGCGAAGGCGATGTAAGATGACTCCGGGAGCTCTACGAGGCCTGACCTTCACGAGTATTGTTTGTCTATAAATACCAACCCATGTAGCAGGAAATGGGCAAGTTATCTTATATATTATTAGATGGTATTTCTACAGAGAATTCCTGAGAGAGATCTAGACAGAGAAAGAGTGAGATATCTAAGTGAGATTTGTAACTCTTTCAAGGGTAAGACCTTATAATCAATAAAGAAACTATCTTCTTTCTCGTGGATGTAGGTCTTCATGGCCGAACCACGTTATATGCTTGTGTCAATCTTTAATTTTATGCTCTTTACATCTTGTTTATCTTTGAATCTTGAATGTTAGAGTAAGTTTTAGTATTTATCTTTATTTGGATGTAACCATCAGAAAAGTTGTGGTTACATTTTGGCGCTAGAAACAGGGAGGTATGAAGATATAGTCTACCTCTCTATCAACAGATCTACATAAGTTTAGTATCTTTCTGAAAATGGTGATTCTCAAACCACTGGGTAGCTTCCTGTCAAAGAATTCAAGAGTTGAGCTCGGACTCGACACGATCTCTACGACTTGTGTAGTCTAGAAGAACCTCAAGAATCGACAGATCTACGTATTTCTAATGTTTTTCTTGAGATCTTTAAATTCTTAGAATTAGCTTTTATCTTCCTCATGGTGCTCAGAAGAGTAGAAGATCGTGGTGAACATGGAGTTTTCAAAACTTCAACACCTAAACGATCTCCTCTATGAACGAGCAGGGAAGATCTCCACCAATAAACCGCTTAAGAAAGTCAAATTCTTATGGAGGTTCAAAAGGAGAACTGTTAAGTAATGGCTTTTCCGTTTTCACATAAAACTCCATGCAACTCATAACCTTCTTCTTAGAAATTCTACTCTAAGTCAAGAGGAGGGGTTAACGAGTATAGAATCATTTTTCAAACTCAAAGTTTGTTCGAAATCAAAAGATCAAAGGATGGTGAAAAAATACTTCCTAAAAATGGAATGATATGCTTCATCATCATGATTATATTTTTTCTAACATAAGCATAACGCATGGGGATAGGTACTTTCTCTTGAGAATAGAAACCAACGACATACCTTTTTCCATCACTAAAAGTCTTATGCATGAAAGGGAATGTTTTGACATCTTCACATGTCTCCAGAATTTTCTTTAAAGTCTTGCTGCACTTATTTGTCCAGTTCGAATTATGACTTAGAAGTTGAACATGACCTGCAAAACTAGGGTCCCACTTTTCTGAAGAAAAAGACAAATTGAGTATTATTGCATGAATCACAGGTAAGACGATGGTGAAAAGGCGTTCGTCTCGTACGAACCAAGTCGAAAATGGTGGATCCATACCAGACGGCCTAGACGAGATTGAACTCGGCGAATCCATGCACAGCGGTGCACCCCCAAAAGATGGACGACCGGATGACCAATTCCGGGAAGGGTTAACAGATAACTCTATCTCGGAGGGAGGTAAAAACCCATTCAAGAGCCAAGATGATATTCATCTAACTCAACCAGGAGGGTGGGAACATTTGCCAAGGAAGATAGTAAACAATGGACTCAAGAAGGCTAGCGATTCTGGCTCGGACGATACCAAGGCCGTACTCAATGCCCTCCTGAAAGCTCAAGAAGCGCAGGAAGAAAGAATGATAAAATTGGAGAAATATAATAGGAGGCTAGAATGGAGGAACCTACGGTTGAAGCGAAAAACCAAGAAGAATGCGCCCAACATCCCAGAGGAAGAAGTTCCCGAGGAGGAAAGCCCTTTTGAAAAACTGCAGGACAACGAAAGGGTCAACATTCCCGATACCTCCAATGAAGATACGATAGACCGCTTTCCCAAGGGGAGCAGAGGAATACTGGAGATGGAGGACAGCACATCCGAAGGATCATACGATGTCGATCCTAAGCATCGACGAGAAAATAATACAATATATGGAGGAAAGATTAATGGCGAGTCCGAGAAACTCGTAATCACTAACCCAAGGCGAAGCGAGGCGTCGAAACCTATTTCCTCTAAAATAGTCTCCCAAGCAGATTTATCGGACGAGGATTCGGGGCGATCACGATATCTCCAGTCAAAAATTTCCTTATCACCCGAGAGAGCTCAAGGGAGGAAGAAGAAGGCCGAAGGAATGCTCCTAGACGACAATTTGCAAAAATGAATCTGCCAGATCGAAGCAATGTCCAGGGAAGTAACCGGAAGGCAAGATAGTAACAAGCTCGCGGAGGTAATGCAGGAGGCAAGACAATCTCCCCTAGCGATGCACCTATTAGCTCAGCCCTTCCCGAAGAAATGCTCGCTCCCAACCTTCATAACTCCCTTTAAGGGGACAGGCAATGCTATAGAAAATCTCATGTCATATCGAATGACGCTAACACAGTGGAGCCATTATGACGTAGTAATGTATAGATTCTTTCTCGCTAGTCTAAAATACGAAGCCTTTTTGTGGTTCAATAACCTCCCGAAGGAGTCGGTCAGGTCCTTTGCCCACCTATCCGAGTTATTCTTGGAAGCATACATATATAACAGTAAGGTCAAGCTAGAGATCGATACTCTGTTTCAATTATCCCGAGGGCCAAATGAACCACTTCGATCACTAGTCACCCGATGGAGGAAACTATGCGCTGAAATCGGAAGGGTCCTGGAGGCCTATGCGATCTGAGGCTTCAAGAATATCCTGAGAAAGACGGAACCGATGTTTGTTCGCATGTACGAAACCCCGCCAACCAATTTAGGAAAATTAAGGGAAATCCAAGAGGATTACATATCTCTAGAAGAGTTACAAGATGGCACTTATGACAAGTTAGTCAAAGGGGCCACCCGAGGTGCAAATGTGGTAGAACCACAAAACCCTCAGGTACCTACCCGAGGCGAAGAACGAACCAACAATGGCGCGGCCTAGTTCGATAAACATCGGAGTGGAGGATAAAAAGGGAGAGATCAAACCCGAAGTAAGAAGGAAAAATTCGTAGACCCTGTCTACACGAAGCTGAATGTTCCCATACCCGAGGTCTTAAAAAAGATCGAGGAGAAATACAAGGTGACATATCCATGGAACCGAGGCCAATAGCCAGAGTGGACCAAGAATCGCACTGACTTTTGCGAATTCCACCGATTTCTCATCCATACCACAAATTCTTGTAGAGATCTGAAAAAGATGATACAGCAAATGGTAAATGAAGGTAAACTTCAGGAGTACATCGCGCAACCAGAGATCCAACCCACGGTAGGGGCACCAGTTCATCGTGTGGAAATACCACGTGAGGCACAATATCTGGGATGCAACACGATATCGCACTCAGATACCACCAAACCCTAAGGAGGCATCACCGGGAGAATCCACAAAAGGGACTTTAAACGCAATGAGGTTTTCAGCGCAACAAAAGAACCTCCAATGGAAGAGTAGATGAAAATACCTATTAGCTTATCAGCCTCGGAGGAACCAGACGAGGGGCACAATCACAACGATCCTATGATGGTTACGATGGCGATTGCACTCCCCGAACAAGAGGGAGAGGAAGAAAAAACCAGGGTACTACCTTGGGCAATTCCTAAGATCCTAGTAGACGGAGGGAGATCTGTTGAGATCTTGTTTTATGAAACATTTAAACAAATGGGTCTTCGAGATGAATATCTGATTCTATCAACCTATAATATATTTGGATTTAATGTCTCGTCAACAAGACCAAGAGGCGAGATCACGTTGGAGATTAGAGTAGGGAAAATCCTTACCTTAACCACCTTCTATGTTGTAGGCGTAATCTCACCATATACAACCATAATTGGGAGGTCATGGATCCATGGAATCAAAGGAGTGGCTTCTATATACCACCAAAGGCTGAGATTCCCTACTCCTGACGGGATCGCAAAAATAGTGGGTAACTCAGGAGAAGCCAAATAATGTTATGACATGCACAATAAGAAAAGAACCAAGAGTAACGCCAACCAGGCCAATGACAGTGCCTACGCCATGGTGACAATCAAAACACTAGACGAAGCCACCCCTTGGCCAAGGTCCTTGTGGTGGCCACAATACCTCCCCGCAGGAGGAAGACAGGATTCAGCCGACTGGCTTCTATTACTGTCTCAATTGGACAAACACTCGGGTTACACTCAGATCTACCCTACAAGAGGATATAGCGGACATAACCCCAGTTTAACACCATGTCCACGAGTCAAACAGGGCCTAAACACATACGATACCCCTCGGACAAGCACGGGGTACCCTGAGTTCATATTCGGAAGCAAAAACCACTTCATAAAATGGTGGGAGACACCTACATTAACACCCAAGAAGGAGCCACTTGACGATAAGCCAGAAGACAATCGAGATCTCATAACAAAGGATCTCCGTTGGATACCCAAGAAGGAAAGAACAACCCAAAGCAGATATGCATAGTCAAAAACGCTTAGAGCGAAATAGTCTCCCAGCATGACAACTCCTAAAAGGGGAGAAATACAACACCATAACAATAAGGAATGCAGGAAGGACGACCTTCCAATCCTTGATGTTGGTCATCTAGTAGAAGTCGCACCAAGACTAGAATTACGGTCCTTAAGAGACATATACACGGGCTACAACCAGGATCGTGAAGCCCTCTTCACCTCTGAAAGGTTATAGGAGTATCCCAGCGAAGCCATCACCAACATGATACGCATGAAGTTATACGAGCTCGGAACCGACCGCAGTAATAAGTTACGAAATGCGCTATGGGAATTCAGAAACGCACGGCCCGGGTCAAGGCGAATGATCTCCCCATTCGTCCAAAAGCCTCAAGTGACTCAAACAGTACAATCCAAGGATGTTAAGCATAACCCTAACTCGGACATAACACTCTCCAAGATACACGACTACGAGGAATGATACCTCGGAAAGAAGGATACTCTCTCCGAGATGACTGGCTCATCAATATCGAGGAAAGCTTATCAATTAATATAACATGACGAAGCACTAGAATTAGAATCCTCACGTCATAAGGTTTTTATACCTTACTACAATGTAACAAGGGTCCATGACCCTCTTTTGACAGTAATAAAAGTAGACATTTTGCATAATCATTTTAAATCACTTTAATCTTTACTGTTCTTTACTTTTATTTCTATTTTATTTTTTATTTTTCGCACTAGCTATTTTTAGATTTTTTGTCTTATATTTTTTCTCATCATTTGCATATTGCATATCCAAAAATCCCATCAAGATTATGGCATGGTGCTAGACACACCTTCAATTCCAGAACGAATGATGCGGGTACACACCTAAGCTTCCCCAAACGGACATGGACCTAAGGCAATGCCATCTAACCAAATAAGGCATGATGACGCGGGGGACACCCTAAGCTACCTAATACGGATACAGACATAGGGTAATGCCATCACGATCTAGAAATCGGGTGATGTCCTGCCATAATAGGAGATACTCAGAATCAAGGTACTAACCTTTGGCTAAGGGAATAATCACTTGACCGAGGTATCCCCCTCCAAACGATGGTTAAACAAAAGATGGTTCAAACAACTGACCAACAACCCATGGGCAAGTATAACCTATACAGGATACTATTAAATACAAACCAAGGAAGGTATCGTCACCATAAGGGAAAAGAGACAAAGTTGCCACGCTTCTTGACCAACACCATAAGAGATGACCTATCCAATTAAGGAACTGATCAATCCTTGGCTTTGTCACCCACGGTTGGACTCATAGCTGGCACATAATCCCCCAAAGGTCAACAAAATGTTAACCAAGACACAAAATAGCAAAAGAAAGTTACTTTAAAAAACATCATAACATAAGGCGCAAAAGTATGAACCGCCTCTCACAATCGAGGACTTACGCAAATAACGTTTAAAAATAACCATGTCTCCATAAACAAAGGAGGACTTTCATACCAAACCGTATTCAAAAAAAGTTCAAAAGAAAAAGATACATAAAGGCGTGAACGCTCAATCCTCTTGCTGGTTACCAGTACCCTTCTCGGCTTCCCTTTGATCGCATGCACCATGATCGAGCTCCATCCGATCACCAGTGCCTTGATCAAGTTCCACCCGATCCTCCACCTCGGGAGCTACAAAAGCAGCTTGCTCCGGACCGAGTTGAACCGATGGAGTACGAATTACCGAGCTCGCAGTTGTAGAAACCATCTGACGTTCATGAAGAACTGCAGCTTTGCAGGCTTTAGTAATCAAAAGCTTGTACTCAGCACGAAGATCACTAAGTTTCTGGTTCTTATATGCATGTTCGGCCTCCATCTCCTCCTCGTGGGTATTGACCAACAAGTTGAGCTCCTCATCTAGACCTTGTTTGGAAACCCTCGTCTCCTCCAACTGATTCTCCAGATCGGCGATACGTTTACGAGCCACTACAAGAAGGAGAAAAAGAAAAATCAATACGACATCTTCTACCTGAGAAGGCATGAGTTTTATAAATTTAAAAACTACTAATGGGAAACCTTCGTGATCAACCAACACAGAGGCCAAGGTCTTTTCCACTTGGGACTTTTGGTTATCTAGGGAACTAATATGTGCCTTTGTAGGAATTACGGCCGCATCTCAGGCTGGGCAGGATAAAAGATGCATGTCACGCTCTTTTTCAAGACGAACGAAATCACGTTTAAGACGCATCAACTCTTCTTTATCATCTTCATCTTGAGATAATAATGGCATGTGATTGGATTGCCATTCAATAATCTTATCTTTCTGACTCCAAAGAAGCTTGATGTCATCCATCCTATCCACAGCCACTTGCTTGGCCTTATCTAGCATTGACCGAAGCTCGACAATCCGATCGCGATGAACATTTACATCAACCCGAAGCGAACCATTTTCATTTTCTAATGCATAAATTTTTCACTAACTAGAACTCACATCAAGCTTCAAATTACATATTTCCCTAGCATACTTATGAACGGTATCGTTTAACTTCTCATCCGAACGTTTGATGACGGCTACCAATAGAGGGGACTACTTCAAAAATCTAAAAATCCTACCACAACAAAGACATGACACAAGGGGGAGTAGTAAAATACCTTCTAATTCCCTTTTATCCTCACAAAGGGAACAGTTCTCTTCTTGGGCCATGTCAACAGCAAGGCGCAAGTTCTGGATCTCGTTCTCAGCATCTCGGGCTCGTCTCCTGGATACAAGAGTCTCAAATAGCATTCCAATGCGAAGGTTGTTGCTCTAACAAAATACGCACCATACCTAGATTAAAATAATTTCGATTTCAGTACATACCGCTAACACAAGTTGTTGTTGAGACGCCTTGGGCAACGAGGTTATGATATGAGCTTGCTCTTCCTCGCTCATCCGAGTATACGGTTCCGAGCACAACAGCTTCATAGACTCGGACCCGTCACCAAAGGTGAAGGAAGATGAACCCGAAGGACCCAAGGGAACAGATGGAAAACCACCAGCAAAAGCACTCTGAACACCTAACTTGTTACCATCTCGAACAATCCCACCGGGGACGTTGCTCCTCTCAGCAGGAATATTCGCTAGGGGCACCCCCGAGACGGAGATCGGAACGGTAATAACAGTATTAGTAGGCTGGACCAGCAAGGCCTGGTCAAGATCATCAAAGAACGAGTCCCCAAGATCCACTGAATCACGCTCTTCAAATAGCTCGTCCACATAGACGCCAAAAGAAGGTTCCTCCACCACGGGAGCATTGGATGGATCAGAACCATCAGCAACCCTCCTCCTCTGTACACACGATTACATCGACTTAAAATTCTAAGGCATTAAACAGGGGAAAGATATATAAATATTAGTAAAATAATAATATTTCATACCTTAGCATCCTCAGCACCTCGGGTAGAAGAACGCCTACGAGGGGAAATCCATTTAAGCACCCATGGCCTATAAGCCGGAAAATAAGCATGCATCTCGGGAATCCCGGGGAGAACATCGCCGAGCTCATTCCAACCATAAATATAAGGCCCTACGATTCGGAGAGGAGCAACAAACCACTTGGGATCATGTGTTTTACGAAGCGTCAACTGAGTAGCGTGTGGAGGATCCAAATCAAGGATAAGAGTAGGAACCTCAAGAGGCTTCCGAGTCCTAGAAATTCCAACCCCAAAGCTATCATAAGTGTCAGATTGCTGACACCAGTAGTTGGCCACGAAGGACTTGGACGAGTAATACTCTTTCCGATCGGGCACAAATTGATTCAACTCGTGATCAGTTACTTTACCAAGACTTCGGCGATTGCATTCTCGCATGATCCTATAAAAATTACCATTTAGTTGGAAGATCGCTCGTTGAGGTCTAAGAAGAGCAAAAACCTCATATTGGAAGGAGTCGAGCGGCCAATACAGAGGAAGACGGAGACCAGCCTCTAGTTGACCATCCGCAACGATGATCTCGTTGGGACCACAGGGGTTCTCGTCGAAGAGTTTCTTAGACAGAACTCCGGCATGTCCCTCCGGCGTTGCAAAACTCACGTCAAACTTTTGATGAAGATATTTGGTCTTCACCATGTCCAAAAATTCAGCATCAGACATAACGGAAGATCGATTGGTGCATGTATTCCTCACCGGCCTCTTTTTAGCGCTAATAAAGGCAAACGGAACAGAGGTTAACAACAACAAAAAAAGGGGGAGAGGGGGAAGATATGGAACAATGGCAAGAACCATTAATGACCAAACAAGAACTGTAAAAAGTTCAGAAAAACAAAAAAAGAAAGTCACCAACAATAACAGTAGAGAAGAAGAAAAAAAAAGGAGGTGGAACCTTACCGCCTCTGCGATCGTAAAGGAGAATTCCTTACAGACATAATGAGTCTCTTTAGGGAGGCAAGGAGTTAAGAAGAAACAACAAAAGACAGAAGAGAAAGAAGATAAAAAATCTTTGAACTCTGAGCAAAAGAAATAAAGACATGACTCTTCTCCCAAGAAAGGTTTTTATAATAAACCAAGGGATAACCAACCGGCGCCTCAAGTCCGTCAGGTAAAAAAGTGCACTAAATACACACGTGGCGGAAAATTCGAACGTGGCGAAAAAGATGGAGCGGTTACGAAGTTTTCTTCCCACCATTCCCTTGGCAAGTTGCAAAGAAAATGAGAAAAATGTGAGGGTAAAATACTCGATGGCCATGTGTCAACATCTCAAGGGATGACTTCATGATGAGATGATAAGGTAGGAGCACCGAATCATTTTCCATAAAGATGATTTCGTCTGAATCGAGACACCTGCCACTAGCATCGAATGAACGACGCGTGTGAAGGAGTGGTCTAATCGATTCAGTCGGTCAAAGTCTAAAAAGCAGCACTGCATTTAATGAAGGATCAGAAGGAGTGAGAGCGAGTTTTATGACATAGCAGAGAACTCGGACGATCTATACTATAACTCGTGAGTAGAGCAGCACGAGGACCTTCAAAGAAGAGCTTCACGAGGCCTGACCATCACGAATAGGGAGAGATAACTCGGAGGAGAACCCGGGATACCACCACGTACGAGGGATAGTATAGAACCAGTCTGAAGAAGCGAAGGCGATGTAGGATGACTCCGGGAGCTCGATGAGGCCTGACCTTCACGAGTATTGTTTGTCTATAAATACCAACCCATGTAGCAGGAAATGGGCAAGTTATCTTATGTATTATTAGATGGTCTTTCTACAGAGAATTCCTGAGAGAGATCTAGACAGAGAAAGAGTGAGAGATCTAAGTGAGATTTGTAACTCTTTCAAGGGTAATACCTTATAATCAATAAATAAACTATCTTCTTTCCCATGGATGTAGGTCTTCATGGCCGAACCACGTTATATGCTTGTGTCAATCTTTACTTTTATGCTCTTTACATCTTGTTTATCTTTGAATCTTGAATGTTAGAGTAAGTTTTAGTATTTATCTTCATTTGGATGTAACCATCAGAAAAGTTGCGGTTACAGGCAGTGGCCTACTTTGTAAAATTTCAAATGGAGTCATCGACACTAATCATAAGGTTTCTAACTAGCAAACCAACGAAGATAGCACTTTAATGTACGCATTGTAACTTTAGTTGGTCTATATGTTTGAGGGTGATAGGCTGAGCTCCAACAAAGTTGGGTACCATGTGTAGAAAAAAAATCTCCCCAAAAATTACTTAGAAAGATAGGATCATGATCACTTAAAATGGTACGAGGCATTCCATGAAGACGGACATTCGCACAAAAGTATCAGAGACCACAGAGGAATTGTACGGATGAGAAAGTGGAGCAGCATTCATAGAAAGGTTATCAACTACAACCAATATTGGAGTGTAGGATCAGTCTAGATATAATGAAAATTAAATTGGAAATCAAAATAGTAAAGAGTGAGTCTGTGACTATAATGCAATATAAGACTACTGTCATACCGGTGTATGTCTTTCCGCACTCAGTGTGCGCGAAACAGATTTCACGAAGTGGATCTGACATCATGTCAGATGCCGAGTTAACAAATGGGAAGTTCCCTCACCGAAAAATATCTGATTTCATGACCTTTGAGTCTTTGACGGTTCGGGAGGTTGCTGGTTGATGTTTTCCAATAGGTTGTTGTTGCTGCTGTTCATCGACTCCAACCGCTGTAAAGGAAAAAATGGGCAATTGCTAGTCATTACGAAGAAACTTCCATTATAGTGTGTCAAGAAGGTTTTGATTTGTATAAACCATACCTCAGATATTTCAGCAATAGATTTCCGCCAAGACTTAACATCGTCCTAAAAAGAACAAAATATAACAATTAAAAAACAATATTCACAATGGGAAAAAAGAAAGCCAAAGTGCAAAACATGTACCCAAATATCCTTGGCAATAACGACCGGAAGAAATACAACCATGCCCGTAACGGCGACCTTAAACACACGCGATTGGACTGCCATATTGTTTCTTTCTGCAAAATCAATGAATCATAAGTGAAACTCAAATTGTATTTAGTTGAATCTCTATAGAGGTCTCTCTAATATACTGGGCATTAATTCCCACAAAATCAACCAAACTGGCATAGCAGTTAGGGTTTATGAAAAGAGAATTACTACGTACTAAACATTGAAAAACATACCTGGAAAAGAAAAATAAACAGATTGAAGTTGGTACTGGTTTAGGAGAGTTTTAGAGTGACGGAGGCTGTTGCGGCTGGCCGAGGTACTGAGCATGTTTATAACTGGGAACGAACCTTTGTATTTAGAGAAAAATCAGCTAGCAAGAATGAACTTTCTTGTTGGGGAAAGTAACATAAAAACCAGTCAAAGTTATTTGACTGGGGTCAATCTCCTGGTGAGATTTTTGATGGGGGGTACACAAAAGCAAATTGGGACAAGACATGCAGGTCCATCCTGAATTGGGACCTTAATTAGCCCTTATGGATGGGATTCTCATCCTCCCTCCCCTATACTGCAGCTGCAAACTTTATGATGGTACAAGACATGGCAATATCACAATTACATATTACCAAAGCAGTTCATAAGTTTTACAACATGCTTGTGAATTCTCTGTATACATAAGAATCTATCATAAATTTCTGATAGATTGGTATATCCAAAATTCCCTCACCCAAAACCCACTTATCATACAACATTGAAGGGGAGCTGCACTGTTGTTCGACGGTTCAGGATAAGATGAGATGCTGCTGCTGTTGTTCTTTAATGGTTCTGGATAAGCGGAGCTGCTATTACTGTTATTCCTCTAGGGTTCAGGATTAAGGGACATGCTGTTACTGGCACTGCAGCTGCTCTTTGACGGTTCAGAAAAAGAGGAATGTTAAAAAAAAAAAAAAAAATTAGTAATTTGTGATGTTAAAACTAGAATTATCTAGATTAGTCTAAATAAACATGTGAGGATAAACTCCTCCATACTTATCCTTGTATTCTAGACTAGATAAGTATTAGTCAAATTAGACATGTGAAGGATAAGCTCATAGATGCTTATCCAGATGGTATTATACTCTAGAATATTCCCTCTAGATAAGAGTGTAATGAGAGTGTAAAGAAGAGTCTAGATAGAACTATCTAGAGAAATAAGTGAGTCTATAAATAGGCAAGTCTTGGTTCATTTGAAACCATCCAAAAACCAAGTGAGCAAAGCAAGTAGCAAGAGTGAGAGCTAGTAGAAAAACCCAAAGAGCCTTTGTAAACATTCCAAAAATAATAAAAACCTCCTCTTTTCATAAACCAACCTCTTTTCCTAAATTCATTTCCTAATCCATTTCCATAAAACCCATCACATTTCCGCATTGCGCCAACAAATTTGGTATCAGAGCAAACCTATCCCGATAATCCTAAAACTCTACCCATGGCAAGTATTCAAAGTTTCAACTATGCCCAAAGTCTAATTCCAATTTTTGATGGTGAGAGTTTTGATTATTGGAGTCTACAAATGAAGACTCTTTTCATTTCACAAGACCTATGGGATCTTGTAGAAGATGGTTATAAGGTACCCGAGTCGGCAGCAATTCAATCGTCATGGACGGAGGCAGAGAAAAAGAGTATAAGGATAATAAGAAGAAAGATGCTAAAGCATTACTGTTCATACAACAGGGGTAAGCAAAACTATTTTTCCTCAATTTCGGTAGCGAAAACTTGAAGGAGGCCTGGAATATTCTCAAAGTTGCATTCCAAAGTTCGTAAAAGGTAATCTCCATTAAACTACAAAATTTATGGCGAGATTTTGATAATTTACTCATGAAAGAAAATGAAACTATCCAGAACTTCTTTACAAGAGTTACTAGTATAGTGAATCAAATTAGTAGTTATGGAGATACCATTGAAAACAAAAGAATTGTAGAAAAAATTCTAAGAAGCTTACCTTTCAAATTCGATCATATTGTCGCTGCCATTGAGGAGTCCAAAAATTTATCGACTCTCTCCGTACACGAATTAATGGGTTCACTCGAGGCGCATGAAAAAAGGATAAATAGGTTCGCGGAGCCTTCGTTGAGCAAGAGCGTTTCAATCAAAAATAAATTTCAAAGAAAAGAAAAATATAGAAGCCGAAAAAGAAAGCTCCAGATGGGGATCATCATCAAACTCGCAATACGAGAAAGGATCATCATCAAATCAAGGATCCAGAAACTCCTACCGCGGACGTGGAAGAGGAAAAGGAGGTTATAAAAACAACAATCAAAGGTACGGGAAAAATTACTCCTCCAATTTCCGATGCAATGTTTGCAAAAAGTTTGGCCATCCAACTGAAAATTGCAGATATAAGTGCACCAAGTGTGATAAATTAAATCACATGGAAAAGGATTGTTGGTTTAAAAATAATGAAGCCAACTATTCCGAGAAAAAATATTTTCAAAATCAAGTATTTTATTCCTGCCTCACCTCGCAACAAGATGCGCAAGGTATATGGTATGTTGATAGCGGATGCAGCAGCCATATGACAGGAAACAGAGAATACTTCGTAAAGTTGGAGGAGCAACATATTCCACCAGTCAAACTCGGAGATGGAAAGTATCAGAATGTTGAAGGAAGAGGAGTCATATCCGTACGAACAAGGTCAGGTAAAACTCGATACATATCTGATGTTCTTTATGTTCCTGGCCTAGCTCAAAATTTATTAAGTGTTGGACAACTTATAAGAAAAGGGTACTCACTACATTTCAAAGACGGAGAATGCACAATTTATGATAAAATTAATAAGCAATTGGTGGCAAAAGTAAAATGACAGAAAATTTTGTCTTTCCCTTCTCTATGCCATCAATTGGAGATTGTGCAATGAGTACCAATCACATAGATGAATGCAAGTTATGGCATTTGAGATACGGGCATCTCAACTACAGATCCTTGAAAGTTCTAAAATCAAAGAACATGGTCATCGGTCTTCCTAATATCAGCGGTGGAGATAAAGTATGTGAAGGATGTATTTTTGGAAAGTTTCATAGACTTCCGTTCACAAGCACATCGTGGAGAGCAAGAAGGCCCCTCAATTGGTGCACGCAGATATATGCGGTCCGACAAGAACGCCTTCACTCAATAACAGAAGATATTTTCTCTTATTCGTGGATGATTATACCAGGATGATGTGGGTGTATATTCTCGAGCAAAAGTCCGAGGCATTCACTAAATTCCTAGAGTTCAAGGCGTTGGCAGAGACGCAAAGTGGTCATCAACTAAAGGTTTTCCGTACTGACTGTGGTGGAGAATTTACTTCAAATAAATTTATCAACTACTGCAAAGAAAATGGAATTAAGAAGGAGCTTACTGTTCGATACACTCCACAGCAAAACGGCATCGCGGAAAGGAAAAATCGTACGATCGTAGAAATGGCTCGCAGTATGCTAAAAGCAAGGAAGCTACCCAACAGTTACTGGGATGAAGCAGTCAACACGGCGGTCTACATCCTTAATCGTTCGCCAACAAAAGCAGTTCTCAACAAAATTCCATATGAGGCTTGGCATAAGAAAAAACCCGAGGTAACTTCTTTCAGAATTTTTGGTTGCGTAGCATACTCACATATTCCATCCCAACATAGAGAAAAGTTCGATGAAAAAGGAGAAAAGCTAATATTCATCGGATACAGCGAAGAATCTAAAGCATATAGACTTCTCAATCCAGATACAAAGGAGCTGGTAATTTCAAGAGATGTTATCTTTGATGAATTCAAATCATGGGATTGGAATGATGAAAAAGACAACCACGAGTTGCCACTACTCATTGAAGACGAGCCAGATCAGCCACGTCAGGATGAAAGAACTCCACCGGCTAGCAGAAATCTCCAAGTCCAACACAACAAAGTCCAAGTTCATCAAAAGCAAGTGCCACACCTCCAAGTTCATCAGAAACAAGTCCCACACCTAGAAAGGTGCGTTCCCTAGTATATATTTATAATACATCTAATTGTGCATTTATAGCACTAGAACCTCAAAAATATGAGGAAGCGGCAAAAGAAGAAAAATGGAGACATGCCATGGACGAAGAAATGCGAGTAATCGAGAAAAATAAGACATGGGAGCTTGTAAATCAGCCAATGGACAAAGAAATAATTGGTCCAAGTGGGTCTACAAGAAAAATATAATGAAGATGGGTCGATTCAAAAGCACAAGGCAGGGCTAGTTGCAAAAGGATATTCTCAGCAACCAGGAATTGACTACACCGAAACATTTTCCCCAGTCGCTCGCATGGAAACAATTCGGATGGTGTTAGCTTTGGCAGCTCAACTTAAAATGAAGGTCTACCAATTGGACGTAAAGTCGGCGTTCCTAAACGGAGAACTGGAAGAAGAGGTGTACGTTGAACAACCTCAAGGATATGTCCGAAAAGGAAAAGAAAAAATGGTTTATCGTCTCGTTAAAGCACTATATGGTCTCAAACAAGCACCGCGTGCATGGAACAGCAAAATTGACAAATACTTCTGAGATAAAGGATTTGAGAAAAGTCCAAGTGAGCCATCCCTCTACATAAGAAGACAAGGTATGGATTTCCTAATCGTCTGTCTCTATGTTGATGATTTAATTTATGCCAACACAAAACAAGAGATGGCAGAAAAATTTAAGAAGGAGATGATGAAAGAATATGAGATGACCGACTTAGGACTTATGCGATATTTTCTTGGGATTCAAGTAAAACAATCTCCAGCAGAAATATTCATTTCCCAAGAAAAATATGCAGAAGACATACTGAAAAAGTTCAACATGATGGATTGCAAACCAATTGCAACTCCAATGGGTGCCAGTGAGAAATTGATAAAAATGATGGAGCAACTAAAGTGGATCCAACCTCATTCATAAGTCTAGTCGGCTCACTGATCTACTTAACAAATACAAGGCCAGACATAGTCAATGCAACCAGCATTGTTTCTCGGTTTATGAGCGAGCCAAGCAAGTTACACTACGCCGCTGCAAAGAGAATTCTTCGATATATCAAGGGAACAAAGGATTTTGGCATCAAGTATACAAGAGAAAAGGATAATGATTTAATTGGCTTCACAGATAGCAATTGGGCAAGTTCTATTGAAGATCGAAAAAGCACATCAGGCTATGTTTTCTGTATGGGAACAAAAGTTATCTCTGGAGTTCTAAAAAGCAAAGTACGGTGGCACTATCATCAATGGTTTAATACATAGCAAAGCAACAAGTGCAGCAGATGTGAAGCAAAGATGGTTGAGAAGAATTATGACCGACCTACAACAAAGGAAAAAGCAGCCGACAACTATCTACTATGACAATATGTCTACAATTGCAATGACAAAAAATCCAGTCTTCCACGGACGGACGAAGCACATCGAGCTACGACACCACTTCATCAGAGAACTAGTGGAAAACAAAGAAATTGAGCTTTAATTCTGTCCGACACAAGAACAAAATGCGGACATTTTCAAAAAAGCGGTCACGGTGGATAAGTTCCATCATTTCAGAGACAAGCTAAACATCACAAATTAAGAGGGGGTGTTAAAAAAAAAAAAATTAGTAATTTGTGATGTTAAAACTAGAATTATATAGATTAGTCTAAATAAACATGTGAGGATAAACTCCTCCATACTTATCCTTGTATTCTAGACTAGATAAGTATTAGTCAAATTAGACATGTGAAGGATAAGCTCATAGATGCTTATCCTTGGTATTATACTCTAGAATATTCCCTCTAGATAAGAGTGTAATGAGAGTGTAAAGAAGAGTCTAGATAGAACTATCTAGAGAAATAAGTGAGTCTATAAATAGGCAAGTCTTGGTTCATTTGAAACCATCCAAAAAAACCAAGTGAGCAAAGCAAGTAGCAAGAGAGTAGCAAGAGTGAGAGCTAGTAGAAAAACCCAAAGAGCCTTTGTAAACATTCCAAAAATAATAAAAACCTCCTCTTTTCATAAACCAACCTCTTTTCCTAAATTCATTTCCTAATCCATTTCCATAAAACCCATCACATTTCCGCATTGCGCCAACAGAATTGTTGTTGTTCGCTGTTGTCCTTTGACGGTTCAGGGGAATGCGGGTTTCTGTTGTTGTTGTTCTTTAATGGTCACGACAAGGGGAGATGTTGTTACTGCTATTCCTCAATAGTTCAGGATTAGGGGACGTGTTGTTGCCGTTGTTTGATGATATCCATACATATTATGAAGCATTAATTTGATTCCTCTGTGGTCACGCTAACTAATTTTCCGAAATGAAGCTTTAGCTTGATGATTTTTGTTTGTACAAGGATGTTAGCTGATATAGTACCTATCAAGAATGCCCCTATGGTGGCTGTATCAAACGAATATGAACTACCCGCCGCATGGGGGACAATTGACCATTGACATGTGTGGTGCGCCACTGTGTTTTGATGCACAACACACATCCCCTCAATGGATAGATTGTCGACTAACTATGAAGATGAGTTATGAGTTGGAGAAAAAAAATAATCTATATTGGAGTTTATGATACACATAATAAAAACTATTTTGGAAATCAAAATAGTAAAGATTGAGTCTGTGACGATAACGCAATATAATTAAGACTACGGTCATAGTTATCCTTAATTAGTTTCTGCTGTTCTCTGAGTCCTTCAACCGCTGCAAAGAAAAAGAAGGGAAAATGCTAGTCATTACGAAGAAACTTCCATTATAGTGTGTCAAAGAGGTTTTGAATTTGTATAAACCATATACCTCAGGTATTTCAGCAAAACGTTTTCGCCTATCAGCAGTAGATTCCCGCATCTCTATAAAATCCTCCTAAAAAGAACAAAATACAACAATTAAAAAACAATGTTCACAATTATAGGGAAAAAAGAATCCAAAGCCCAAAAGATGTACCCAAATCATCTTGGCCAAAACGGCCGGAGTCAATGCAACAATGCCGATAATGACGATTTTAAAAACAGGCGATTGGACTGCCATATTGTTTCTTTCTGCAAAATCATTGAATCATAAGTGAAACTCAAATTGTATTTAGTTGATTCTCTATAGATATCTCTCTATTAAACTGGGCATTAATTCCCACAATTTGATCGAAGCAAAATTAGCCAAATCGGTATAGCAGCTAGGGTTTCTGAAAATAGAACTACGACTACGTACAAAACATTGAAAAACATACCTGAGAAGTTAAATAAACAAAGAGATTGAAGTTCGTACTGGTTTAGGAGAGTTTTAGAGTGACAGAGGCTGTTGCGGCTGGCTGAGGTACGTACGGTGCATGTTTGTAACCGGGAGAACAAACCTTTTTATTTAGAGAAAAAGCAGCTAGCAAGAATGACTTTTCTTGATGGGAAAGTAACATAGAAAAGGGTCAAACTCGTTTGACTGGGATGGCCAATGTCATGTATGGTTGTGCCACTGTTTTTGCTCTACACACTCTTTGATCATCCAAACCAAATGTTTGTATTTTGATCTTATTTCACATGTAAAACATACCTCCATAATGGGTTGATTGTCGACTAACTATGAAGTGGTATAGTTACAGATAGACAAATCCATTGGAGAGTATGTGAGACTATATATATAATGAAAATAGTAAAGAGTTTGTGACGATATAATGCAACATAAAACTACTGTTATTAGGTGTATGTCTTTCCACACTCGGTATGCGAGAGACAGATTTCATGAAGCTGTTTGACATCATGTCAGATGCCAAGTTAACGAATCCAAAGTTTCCTCTACTTGAAAATCCACTTATAGACTATATTATCATGTAGTATTGAACAGGAGCAGCTGTTGTTGGTGATGTTTGACGGGTTGCTGCTACTGTTCTTCGATGGTTCGGGAAAAGAAGAGATGTCGTTGTTGCTATTCTTCCACGGATCAGGATAAGGGTATCTGCTGTTGCTTTTATTCCTCAATGGTTCAGGATTAGGGGAGATACTGTTGCAGCTAACGTTGCTGCTGCTCTTTGACGGTTCAGAAGAAGAGGAGCAGTTATTGTAGCTTTCCTTTGACGGTTCAGGAGATTGCGGGATGTTGTTGTTCGATGGTTCGTTGTTGCTGCTGTTTTTCGACTTCAACTGCTGAAAAAGAAAATGAAAAATGCTAGTCTTCAGCAATAGGTTTTTCGACTTCAACTTGTGATTATGAAGAAACTTGCATTAAAATGTGTCATATGAGGAGGTTTTGAAGTTATAAAAACAATACCTCAGATACTTCAGCAATAGGTTTTACCTCCTCAGCAACAGATTTGCAAGGCTTCTGATTGGCCTAAAACGAACAAAAAACGCAACACTTAGAAAACAATGTTTACAATGAGGGAAGCTGCTGTTGCTGCTATTCCTCAATTGTTCAGGATTAGGGGAGATGCTGTTGCAGCTAACCTTGCTGCTGCTCTTTGATTGTTCAGAAGAAGAGGAGCAGTTGTTGCTGCTATCCTTTGATGGTACAGAAGAAGAGGAGCAGTTGTTGCGGCTTTCCTTCGACGGTACAGGAGATCGCCGGATGTTGTTGTTCGATGGTTGGTTGCTTCTGCTGTTTTTCGACTTCAACTGTTGAAAAAAAAGGGCTAGTCATTCTGAAGAAACTCTGCATTAAATATGTGTCATATGAGGAGGTTTTGAAGTTGTAAAAACAATCCTCAGATACTTCAGTGATAGGTTTCACCTCCTCAGCAACAGATTTGCAAGACTTCTGATTGGCCTAAAACGGACACAAAACTTAGAAAACAATGTTTACAATGGGAAAAGTAGGCAAACTGCAAATGTACCTCCTGGGTTCTCTCTTGGTCCTTCTTGTAACGCCAGCAATGAAGCGTAGTAGATCCTCCAATAAGCCAAAACCCTAGTCTTGCATCACTTTTTGGTAGCATAGCTATGACTAAACTGCGTCCGATATTTTGCATTATCCTTCGTACTAAAATTTCTGTCGCCATTTCTTTCTACAAAACCATTGAATTAATAAGTGAAACTCATGTTGTACGTATTCAGTTGAATCTCTATATTAGATAATGTACATGCATCTAGATTCTCATTCCATTCAATTGACCTCCTACCGACCGAAGTACAATGCGATATCCTAATCAACAAAATCTAATGGTAGTTTCTGTAATAGTACCGTACGTCATTAAGAATCTAGACTACAAATTCATCAGGTTTTGAAGTAAAAACAACTCGGTAGGGTTTATGGAAAAAAGAAAAATAACCAAACACAAAGAAAGAGATGAATGGAGGTCTTACTCTCGTTTAAGAGAGGAGTTTTGGACTGGCAGAGGCTTGTGCGAGGAGGTACTGAACATGTTTATAACTTGTATATAACTTGTAAGAATGACTTTTCTTGTGGGGAAAGAAAGTGACAAAAGAAAATTTTATTCAGATAAAGAATTTGTCGTCTCGGTGGCGGTGCCACTGTTCAAGTTGGTATCAGTGCTTAGTCGACTACAAATCTGAACAAATACAAAAACATTTTTACTTTTCTTGGAGAAGTACGCTAAAGCATGCTTCTTCATCTGTTTAACAAGGATACAAACATTATAGCTTTTGGGTGTGCTTATATCTCTTTCTCGATATAATTGTGATCGGGAAACCAATGCTATGCACAAGTCACTTTGTTCATCAAAACCAGGTATTCATATGTAAATATTAGAATGTAACACTATACAAGAAGTTCAAGAGACCATGAAGAGAAGACCACCGAGGTGTCCGTGCGATATACGTGCACAAGAGACATTAAAGATTGCAAGATAAAAGTATCTTTGTAATTCCTAATTATCTACGGGTATCGAGACGGATCATCGATTAAGCAAACGAATCACAAACAAAGAAAGAATACGAAGCAATTAACATGGTTCGACACTAACGCCTACATCCACACAAACCCCATAGGGTGAAACTTCACTATTGATCATCAGTTGATACTGAGATAATATTACAAATACATTTGACTCTTATTTATAGAGTGACGGATATTCTAAACTTGATTAAGAAGATAATATCAAATCTAAATATCTTGGACTAGGTAGATAATTAGGAATTACAAAGATACTTTTATCTTGCAATCTTTAATGTCTCTTGTGCACGTATATCGCACGGACACCTCGGTGGTCTTCTCTTCATGGTCTCTTGAACTTCTTGTATAGTGTTACATTCTAATACTCCCCCTCAAGTTGTACACGTAGAGAAACAAAGTGTGCAACTTGAACAATTAACCGTAAGATTGATTTCCTTGGAGCCTCCACTTGACTTGGTCTTCTCTTCCATGATGATACAATAACTAACGGTGTCACTGAACTTTCTAATAATGCTTGGAGTATTACAAACCGAGCTCTACCTTGGCGAAACTTCACTGGCTAAAACTTGTTGAAAAACTTGAACGCATTGTGTGACTTGAATGATTGTCGAACAGAACTGTGAATTAACCACGAGACTTGAACTTTGGTTTATCCAATAGAGGTGCAGTCGCACCCTTCGCGGAAGAGATTTTGAGGAAACCCGTGATAAATGGGTTGTGATGTAATGAATAAACTCTTAATAAGAGTTTATACCTTGAATTTGATTGTTGAAATGATGATGCCGAATGAACAATGCACCACCAAATAGTTACAAGTAAAAGATACGTCCATATTGAAGAACACAGATGGACGTCAAAGGGATTTTTGTGAAAGAAAAAAGAATTTGGAAGCCAATAGAAAACTAGGAAAAATATAAAACTAGTGAGATCAACTAGTTGTTCTGGATGTGAGACAAAATAATCGTATCAAACATCATACTATGTTGCATGAAAAGTATTTGGTTTAGCAAAACCTAGGAAAAATCATTGGGATATCTCATAAAAGAGTCATATTTTCAAATTAGTTGTTGGTGTGGAAAACACCATCTGTGTGATGACAAAAAAACCAATAAGGACTTTGAGAAAAGAAAACACACTTTTTTTTTTTTTTTAGTGTGGATGATAATTCGCAAAACGTTCAAAATATTAGGTATATGGAAACCAATATATGAACTACCGAGTAGTATTTTGGTAATAGAAACCACGAATATGGAAAATACTTGTAGTCAAAAACAAATGACGACATACTTTCACACATTGTGAAGCAAAATTATTTGGAGAAGAAGGAAACTATTTTGGAAAATAAATAAATTTCCAAAATTATATATACAAAAATATAAATATTTTCGGAATTGATAAAGTGAGATAATAACGGAAATTATCCGTATAATTCGGATCCTTCTATGACCATGCAAGGCATAAAGAAGGGACTTGAAGATGTTGAGATAATCTGATATCGACCACAGCTGAGAAAAGAATATGATCATCAATTGTGTTAATAACCATATGAAGAATGAAACGACCATAAAAATAAAATGATCAACTATAAAAGAATAGATCAGCTCACGGTAGTGTGAGTTATTTGATCTTTTAAAACTTGGAAAATCTGAAAAGGATTGATCCTCGAAAAAAATTATGCACGTTTTCGGGCAAGAAAAAAATGTTACCAGAAATGGAATTCATCTTTGATGAACATTGATAAATATGGAAAATATTTTGATGTAAATTTCCGAACTATGGATGGCTTGGTTTGTTGTTTGTTGATCAATAACCAAGACAAGCTATAGACAGAATATCAACAACTAGTAATAGATGATGTACATATAAGAAAGTGTCATGAATGAAAACTAATTTCGAGATTTAAGATCGGAAAAAGATAACGATCTTTTGGTGAGAATAATTAGCCAATTTGTTTTTTTAATAATTATGGAAAGATAATTTATTTCCGGAAAGAGGGTATGTTGATGCTTTGGATTGATTACCAGAGATATGGAAAATAAATTCACAAATAGTTACCATATTTGGTTCGACAAAATGGAATGTATTTTCCAATTGAATTAAATGTTGTTGACCAAAAAATATAAATGAATCAGAATAATACACCGCCTTTGATGAAAATTAAAGATGCAGCGAACAAATAAGGAAGCATTGATTTAGATAATCAATTATGTCAAGATAAGATATGAACTTCTTTGACAAAACATAAGAGTGAGAGAAGGTATAATGTGGATGACTTCACGATGATCAACGTGAAGATTGTTCCTTATGTATATAGGGTTTTAGTTTGTGACATCAAATTAATAAACCCTAGAAGAAAATGTTGGGATAAAAGATGTAAATTCCCATTTTGAAAATTTAATTGACTAGACAGTGGATGTAATACTGGGATTACCAGTATTACATAAAATAAATTCGATTGAGCAAATAAAAGTGCCGAATGAACGAGGCACAAAGGATTACAAAAATAAATAAATTAGGAAGAGTTATTCTACTACAACTCTGATGTAGAATAAACAAATTATTCATTGGGAAAAACAGACTATTATTGATGATTAGCCTGAACAAAATCGATGAAAATGATAACCCAGAAAATAGAAAGCGGAAGCAATTGAGCGGATCTCCCCGCTCTGATACCATAATAAATTATGGGTATCGAGACGGATCATCGATTAAGCAAACGAATCACAAACAAAGAAAGAATACGAAGCAATTAACATGGTTCGACACTAACGCCTACATCCACACAAACCCCATAGGGTGAAACTTCACTATTGATCATCAGTTGATACTGAGATAATATTACAAATACATTTGACTCTTATTTATAGAGTGACGGATATTCTAAACTTGATTAAGAAGATAATATCAAATCTAAATATCTTGGACTAGGTAGATAATTAGGAATTACAAAGATACTTTTATCTTGCAATCTTTAATGTCTCTTGTGCACGTATATCGCACGGACACCTCGGTGGTCTTCTCTGTTGGGCTTGGTCACTCCTTATGAGTCCAACAAGTGTGCATCCCCTTAACCATTTAAGGGAGCTAGGTAACAAGTGTCCTTGGCTATATGTTTTGTTTCCAAAACATCCAGGAGACTAACATACGGGTTGTTCTTCTTGTTTTGAAGAAGAAAGAGAAAGAGAGGAAGAAGAAAAGAGAGTGAGTGAGGTAGAGAGATTAAACCACCAATTTTTGGTGAGATTGAAGCATCTTGAAGAGGAGAAGAAAGGGTTCTTGTTGAAGGATCTTTTGGTTGTTGTGGTGGAGAATTGATTGATCAATTTCACATCTCTTCAAAGGGGAAAATTCTAGGGTTTGTCAAACCCTAGTAGTAAGTATCTCAAATCACTTCTAATTCTTAAATTGATAGTGAATCTCATATTATATATGAATGAATTGTTGATCCATCCTTAGGGGTGAGTGTAATTAGGCAAATTGATATCCAAGTGCTATAGGCACCTTGAGGTTGTTGTTATCCCCAAATTTGGGAGAATTGTGTGTAACCCATTATTGTTATAGTGGAAGATTTGCCCGTGGTTTTTTACCCTTCACCTTGGAGGGGTTTTTCCACGTAATTGCCGGTGTTGTGTGATTGTTTCCATATTGCATAGTTTGTTGTATTTCCGCATTGTGTTTCATTGCTCGTGTAGGTTTCGTATTGCGCATAGCGGCTCGGATTTCGTAAGTCTCCCCCAACAAGTGGTATCAGAGCTTTTTGGGTTGAGCTAATCCTGTGCAATGGCGGAAGCTAGCACTAGTAATAGAATGGTCAATTTGACCGGTGAGAACTTTGTCATATGGAAGGCGAAGATGGAAGACTGGTTATATTGTAAAGATCTCTATGGTCCAATAGAGAGCAAGGGAGTAAGGCCTGAGGCGACAAGTGCAGAAGATTGGAAGGTTACTAATCGAAAGCAGTTGGTTATATTCGTCAGTGGATTGATGATAGCATTTTTCATCATGTGGCTAGTGAGACACTAGCATATCCTTTGTGGACCAAGTTAGAGGAGATATATGATCAGCAGTCTCCTTGTGAAAAGCTCTTCTATTCAAAAAGCTTGGAAAGCTATGTTACAAGGAAGGAGTTCAATGGCGCAACATTTAAATGAAATGAAGGGATCATGAATCAGCTTACATCTATGGACCTCAAAATTCTTCAAGAGGTTCAAGCTTATTTGTTGCTAAATACTTTACCAGACAGTTGGGAGCCATTGAGGAATTGTCTCGCTTATTCACTCCGAGACAAGAAGTTGAACATGATCAAGGTAACTAGCAGATTTGCTGAGTGAAGAAGTTAGAAGAAGGTCACTAGACTCATCTCATTCGAAGCTCTTGTGACAGAAAATCGGGGTAGAAGAAAAGACAAGACAAGTTGGTCGTAGCAAGTCAAGGGGTAAATCAAAGTCCAAAGGAAGTTGAATGTTGGAACCTGTCATACGAGAGGTCATTATTCAAATGAATGCGAAGCCGAAGCAAGAACACAAGAAGGGGAAAGGAAATGATAACCAAGACAATGGTGTTAAGCCATCATCGTGACAAATGATGATATCATTGTATTCTCAGATTGTAATGATGTTTGTGTTAGTTTTGCAGTGTTCTGATTCTTAATGGATAGTTGATTCAGTGCATCTTATCATGCTACTCCTCATGAAGATGTATTTACCTCCTACAAGGTCTGGTGACTTTGGGTCATAAAGAATGGGCAACAGTGGTGTTGCGAAAATTGTAGGAATGGGTGATGTGAAGGTTGAGACCAGTGTTGGTTGTACGTTGGTTCTCAGAAATGTGCGACATGTACCAGATCTTCGTTTGAATCTAATGTCACCAGGAGTGTTAGATGATGAAGGGTACAACAATCACTTGGGTGATGGAAAATGGAAGCTAAGCAAGGGCTCCATGGTTATTGCAAGAGGCAAGAAGTGTGGCACATTGTACAAGACACAAGTGAAGGTGTTGAAAGGTGAGTTGAATGCTGTTGACAAAGATTCAATCTCCGAGTTGTGGCATAGAAGACTTGGTCATCTTAGTGAGAAGGGAATTCAAATCCTCACCAAACGACAAGTTTTGCCAAATGCCAAAGGTATGCAATTGGGTAAGTGTACTCATTGTTTAGTTGGTAAACAAACTAGAGTTTCCTTTCATAAAGCTTTACCCAAGCGCATTCTGGTATTATTGATCTTGTTCATTCTGATGTATGTGGACCTTTAAGGGTCAAAACACTTGGTGGTGTGTTTATTTTGTTACTTTCATAGATGATGCTTCAAGGAAGGTTTGGTCATATGCAATCAAGACCAAAGATGATGTTGTTCCCTGTGTTCAAGATGTTTCATAGCATGGTGGAAAGAGAAACAGGTAGAACCTTGAAGTGCCTTCGTTCGACAACGGGAGAGTACATTGGGCCACTTGAAGTGTATTGCAAGAGCATGGGTATACGTCATGAACAATCAGATCAAGACTCCACAACATAATGGTGTTGCAGAGAGGATGAACCGCACTATTCTTGAGAGAATAAGGTGCATGTTATCTCATTCCAAGTTGCATAAGCATTTCTGGGGTGAAGCAATGAATACTGCTTTGTATTTAATCAATCGATCTCCTTCAAGACCGCTAGATGGAGAAGTAGCAGAAAAGGTATGGAGAGACAAAGAGCCTACTTATGATCACTTGAAAGTGTTTGGTTGCAGGTCATTTGTTCATATCCCAAAAGATCAGAGATCAAAGCTTGACGACAAAGCAAAGCAAAGTGTGTGTTCCTAGGCTATGGAACAGAGAAGTTTGGTTCTGATTTTGGGATCCAGTTGAGAAGAAGGTTATCAAGTAGGGATGCAAGATTCCTTGAAGATGACAATTGAAGACTTTGAGAAGATTGAGATGCCAAAGCTTCAAGATGATATGACCTTGGATCCAAATCCAGTTGTTCCTACTCTTGAACAACATGATGATGATGTTGATGGTAATGGCAATGAAGATGAAGCTCATGAAGATGTTCCAGTGGGTGATGTTGAGCAAGAAGTGCAGCAACAACAACAACCGAAGTGAGTTGAGAAGATCCAGCAGACCAGATTACCTTCAACAAAGTATCCACCACATGAGTATGTGATGCTCACAGATGCAGGTGAACCAGAGTCTTATGAAGAAGCTCTTAGTGTTCTGAAAGTCGAAGTGGTTGAAATCCATGAAAGAAGAGGTTGGCTCTTTAGATGAGAATGACACTTTTGATTTGGTTGACAAGCCCGAGAACCAGAAAATTCTCAAGAACAAGTGGGTGTACAGAATCAAGACTGAAGATGGTAACTCACAACCAAGGTACAAAGCACGCTTAGTTGTGAAGGGTTATGAGCAGAGAAAGGGTGTTGACTTTGACGAGATTTTCTCACCGGTGGTGAGATTTTCTTCTATTCGGGTTGTCTTGGCAATAGCCGCTAGTTTGGATCTTGAGATAGAACAACTAGATGTCAAGACAAAGATTTCTTCACGGTGAGTTGGAGGAAGATGTGTATATGGCACAACCCGAGGGTTTTGAAGTCAAAGGCAAAGAGCACATGGTGTGCAAGCTAAAGAAGAGTCTTTATGGTTTGAAGCAAGCTCCAAGAAGATGGTACAAGAAGTTTGAATCGTTCATGAAGGAACATGGGTACAAGAGGACAGCTTCAGATCATTGTGTATTCATTCAAAAATTTGTTGATGGTGATTTTCTTACACTTTTGCTATATGTTGATGACATGCTTATTGTTTGCAAAGATAAGAAAAAGATTGACAAAGTTGAAGTCAGATCTGAGCAAGTCTTTTGCTATGAAAGACTTGGGTGCAGCAAAGCGTATTCTTGGCATGGAGATCACTCGTGATAGGAAAGCGAGGAAGTGTGGTTATCACAAGAAAGCTACATTGAGAAGGTGTTGCAAAGATTCAACATGGACAAGGTCTGAGCCTGTAAGTTGTCCACTTGCAAACCATTTTAAGTTAACTCGTGATCAATGTCCTGTGAATGATGTTGAGAAACGGAAGATGGAGAAAATTCCTTATGCGTCCGCATTGGTAGTTTGATGTATGCAATGGTGTGTACAAGGCCGGATATAGCTCATGCGCAATTGGAGTGGTAAGCAGATTTCTATCAAACTGCTATGGAGCATTGGGAAAGCGTTGAAATGGATACTACGGTATTTAAGGGGTACTTCTAATATGTGTTTGTGCTATGGAGGTGACAAGCCAGAGTTAGTTGGTTACACTGATTCCGATTTGGTGGTGCTCAAGACAGTCTCAAGTCTACATCGGGTTACTTATTTACCTATGCAGGGGAGCCGTGTCTTGGCAATCCAAGTTACAAAAATGTGTGGCGTTGTCTACTACAAGAGCGAGTACATTGCAGCTACGAGAGAGTTGCAAGGAGATGATATGGATGAAGAGGTTTGTTAGAGAACTCGGTGTGAAGCAACAGAGGTTCATCGTTTACTGTGACAGCAAGAGTGCCATCCATCTCAGCAAGAACTCGAGTTTTCACTCGAGGTCCAAGCACATCAATATTAGGTATCAGTGGATACAAGAAGTTCTCGAGGAGAAGGTCTTGTATATTGAGAAGATCCATACTGAGATGACAACGGTTCGATATGATGACAAAGTCGCTACCAAAATACAAGCATGTGTATTTCTCGCAGCGGGTAAGGGTTGGTGGTGACGGGTACCTTACCATAAGTCGTGAGGGGGAGATTGTTGGGCTTGGTCACTCCTTATGAGTCCAACAAGTGTGCATCCCCTTAACCATTTAAGGGAGCTAGGTAACAAGTGTCCTTGGCTATATGTTTTGTTTCCAAAACATCCAGGAGACTAACATACGGGTTGTTCTTCTTGTTTTGAAGAAGAAAGAGAAAGAGAGGAAGAAGAAAAGAGAGTGAGTGAGGTAGAGAGATTAAACCACCAATTTTTGGTGAGATTGAAGCATCTTGAAGAGGAGAAGAAAGGGTTCTTGTTGAAGGATCTTTTGGTTGTTGTGGTGGAGAATTGATTGATCAATTTCCACATCTCTTCAAAGGGGAAAATTCTAGGTTTGTCAAACCCTAGTAGTAAGTATCTCAAATCACTTCTAATTCTTAAATTGATAGTGAATCTCATATTATATATGAATGAATTGTTGATCCATCCTTAGGGGTGAGTGTAATTAGGCAAATTGATATCCAAGTGCTATAGGCACCTTGAGGTTGTTGTTATCCCCAAATTTGGGAGAATTGTGTGTAACCCATTATTGTTATAGTGGAAGATTTGCCCGTGGTTTTTTACCCTTCACCTTGGAGGGGTTTTTCCACGTAATTGCCGGTGTTGTGTGATTGTTTCCATATTGCATAGTTTGTTGTATTTCCGCATTGTGTTTCATTGCTCGTGTAGGTTTCGTATTGCGCATAGCGGCTCGGATTTCGTAAGTCTCCCCCAACATTCTCTTCATGGTCTCTTGAACTTCTTGTATAGTGTTACATTCTAATAGTAAACACACATCTCCTCGATGGATTGGCTATCGACTAACTATGAAAATGAGGTATAGTTAAAGAGAAATCAAATCTATTAGAGCGTATTTATATGAGCTATGAATATTCAGTTGGAAAAGGTAAATAGTAAAGAGTGTCCAGTGCCCATATATGTATGTCTTTCAGCTCAGTAAGCGCGACACAGAGTTCATGAAGCGGTCTGACAACATGTCAGATTGCCAAGCTCACCGGAAAATCCACTTATAGACTTATCATGTAGCATTGAAGAGGAGCAGCTGCAATTGCAGCGGGTGCTGATCTTCGACGGTTCAGGATAAGACGAGATGATGTTGTTGCTGTTCTTTAATGGTTCAGGATGAGAGGAGCTGTTGTTGTTGTTGTTCAATATTTCAGGATGAGGGGAGCTGCTGTGACTGCCATTCCTCAATGGTTCAAGATTAGGGGACATGCCGATGCTGTTGCTGACATTGCTGCTATTCTTTGTTCGTTCAGAAGAAGAGGATCTGTTGATGTTGTTTTTTCTGTTGTACTTTGACAATTTAGGAGATCGCGGGCTGCTGTTAATTGATGGTTTATTGTGGGCGCTGTTATCCGACTTCAACCGCTGAAAACACAAGAAGGGAGAATGCTAGTCATTATGAAGAACTTGCATGAGGAGGTTTTGAAGTTGTTAAAACTGTAACTCTGATATTCCAGCAACAAGTTTACCTCATCAGCTACAGATTGGCGAGACTTCTGATCGGCCTAGAATGATTAAAACACAACACTCATAAAAGTTAAAACAATGTTTTGCGGTGGGAAAAAAAAGAAGCCAAAGTGCAAAAATATACCTCCTGGGTTTTCTTTTTGTTCAGCTTGGACTCCAATGACAGCATCCAACACAAGGGAGCGGCAAAAGCCCCGATTACAACAACAATATCACCGTTGAAGCCTACCATTAGCGTCTCTATGGTGATTTATGTTAAGGCTTTCTGCAAAATCACCGAACCATAAGTGAGGTTCATAAATTCATATTGTATTCACCTGAATCTCTAAGTAATGTACATGCATTTAGATTCTCATTGCATTCAACTGAAACTCCTCACCGATGCATTGTTTGAATTCGGCTGATGCTATATTACGATGAGCGTTTTAGTTGCTAGTAACTTTACATGGGAATCACGCTCAAGGAATCGACGCAAAATAGTGCACAAAGAAAATAAAAGAAATACATATGACTAGTAGAGTGGCGTTTATATACGCACTTTGAAACTTATCATCCTAACTCCCACAGGCCGAAGTTCAGTGTGATATCGTGATCGACAAAATATAATGTGAGTTTCTAGAATATATAGTACGTCAATAAAATCATCTAAGACTACATAATAATCAGGTTTTGAAGCAAATACAACTCGGTAGCTAGCTAGCTAGGGTCTATGGAAAAAGAAATATAACCCGAAAAAACAAAACAAATAGATAGAATTTCTTACACGTTTAGGAAAGGAGTTTTAGACTGACAGGGACTATCGGGGCCGAGCAGGTACTGAGCATGCATGTTTATAACTTGCAAGAATGATTTTTCTTGTAAGGAAAGAAAGTGACAGAATTTTAGACGAGAATAAATTTTTGTGATGATTTTTCTGCTTCTGGATGCCAAAGATGCAAATATTAAAGATTTTGGGTGTGCTTTTATATCTCGATATAAATTGTGATCGAGAAACCAATGCCTATGTCTCTTCATTGCAAGTGACTTTTGCGTTCATGGCAAACATGACATAGCACTGCATGTCCAGTGTCCAGCATGAGAGTCGCATAATTATGCATGTGCATGTCCATCCTCAATTGGGACCTTGGTCCTAATTATGGATGGAATCCTCCCCAAAAATACAGCTGCAAACTTTATGATGGGACAAGACATGGCAATATAACAAAACGCATATCACCGAATCAGTTCATAAGTTTTATAACATGCTTATGATTTCTCTGTATGCATACATGAGGCAAATCCTGGTCAGGTTTCCAAATGGAAACCTAATCAAATCTCATTACTAAAAACTGGTAGATCCAAAATTCCTTCACCCAAAAATCCACCTATACAGCATTGAAGGGTTGTTGCTATTGTTCGACGGTCCAGGATAAGACGAGATGCTACTGCTGCTGTTGTTGTCCTTTAGTGGTTCAGGACAAGGGGAGCTGTTGTTGCTGTTATTCCTCAATGGTTCAGGATTAGGGGACATGTTGTTGCTGGCATTGTTGTTGTCCTCTGACGCTTCAGGAGAATGAGGGCTGTTGTTGTTTGATGGTTCTTTGTTGCCACTGTTCGTTGACCTTAACTGCTAGAAACAAGGGAAAATGCTAATCAATGTGAAGAAACATGCATTACAATGTGTCATATGAGGAGGTTTTGAAGCTGTGAAACCCATACCTCATATTTTTCAGCAAAAAGTTTTAGCTCCTCAGCAACAGATTTAATAAATTTTAGCTCTTCGGCAACGGATTCGTAGGACTTCTGATTGGCCTAAAACAAACAAAACACGAAACTGAGACAACAATGTTAACGATGTGAAAAAAAAGAAAGAAAAGAAGCCAAAGTGCAAATGTACCTCCTTCTGGGTTCTCTTTTTGTCGTGCTTGTGATACCAAAACATGGGAGCAAATCCGGCAATAAACCCAACTGCTACGCCACTTTTAAGCATCTTTGGCGACATTTCTTTCAGAAAATCATAAATCATCCCTATAACTAATTTGCGTTGGAGCTGCCGCATTGCCATGTTTGTCGCCATTTCTTTCTGCAACATCATTGAATCATAAGTGAAACTCACTCATAGTTTTATTATTATTATTATTTATTCATTATTTTTTTACTCGAAACTCACTCATAGTTGTATCACTAAAATTGATAATGTTATATTCTCATTGCTTGAACTCCTCATGATTAACAACGATGATCAGTGTTGTTTTAGTTCGGCTGGTACTATATTAGGAAGCGATTTTGCTAGTAACTTTACATGGGTTGATGGGGCAATACTAGGAATTAATCTATGCAGAGTGCACAAACAAAATAAAAGAATTGCATAAAGAAGTATTTGATGTCTCTTAAGTAGAATGATCGTTCGGCGTTGATGCCGATCCCATATAAGTGTGCAAGAAGTGATTATGTACTCTTCTTGATTAAGATCATCTATACTACATGATCGATCATCAAGTTCTCAAGCAAAACTAACTTGGTATATATCTAGGGTTTATGCAAAAAAACATTGAAAAAGATACCAGCGAAAGTAAAATAATAATAATAATAATCATAAAGTAAACAAAGAGATAGAACTTCTTACTGGTTTTAGGAGGAGAGATTTGGACTGAGAGAGGCTGTTGTCGCCGAGGTTCAGAGCATGTCTCAGATCAGCTCGCAAGAATGAGTTTTCTTGTGGGGAAAGATAAGTCGCGAAATTTTAAAGGGAGGAGACGGTCAACCCATTTTGACTCGAGTCAATCTGGTGTTGAAATTTTGGCCGCATCTCCGTCCCGTGTAAGGTATTAGCGGAACAATATTATTTTCACTTCATTGCAGGTGAGATTATGATTAAAAAGATGATCGAGTACTTTTCCATTCATGTCAGGCGTGAGTAGTTAATACTTAACCAGCAAAATCAAAGACAACTATAAGTGCAGGAGAACCGCATAATCGTGTGACACAGGTCCTTGCTGAATTGGGATTTTAGCACTTACGGATGCAGTGGCACAGGTGTGAATGATCTTTTCCACTTGTTCTATACTACTACTAGTAGCAGTTTTTCGATATCTTTGTTTCCTTGCTAAACAACTAAACCATCTTGCTGCAAAACCTTGTGGACAGCTTTTAGCTCATTTTTACTTTCACTTTGTGAATAAAATGTTTAATCCCACGTACATGTGACCAAACCACAGATATTAATTCTTCGGCTTATCAGTAGGTTTATTGCAATCTATAGCATGCATGATTTTTGGGCAAAATTCTTCAATGGCTGTTTGTGGTCGAGAAACTAATACTATTTTACTTTATTGCAAGAGAAATCAAGATTAAAAAGATAGCCGAGCACTTTTACACTCATGTCAGGCGATGCGCACGAAAGCCGCATAATTGTTACCTCAGTTCGTATGAGATCCTCCCCAATAATGCAGCTGCAAACTTTATAATGGGTCAAGACATGGCAGTATCTCATAAATATCACTAAACCAGTTCATAAGTAAGCTTTATCACATACTTTTGAAATCTCTCTATACATGAGACAGATATCTCGGTCAAGTTTCCAAATGCAAACCTAATCGAATCGCATTAGTAAATCCCCTCACCCAAAAATCCACTTATAGACTATGTTATTATACAACATTGAAGGAGAACTGCTGTTCGTTGACGGCATGTTGTTGTTGCTGTTTTTTAAAGGTTCAGGATAAGAGGAGATGATGTTGTTCACATTTCTGCTGCTCTTTGATGGTTCAGAAGAAGAGGAGACGTTGTTTATGTTGCTGTCCTTTGAAGGCTCAGGAGATTGCTGGCGGCTAGTGTTGATGTTGTTTAATGGTTCGTTGTTGCCGAAGTTCTTTGATTTCAACTGCTTAAAAAAAGAGGCAAATGCTAGTCATTGTCAAGTAACTTGCATTATAGTGTCATATGAGGTGGTTTAATTTGATGTTGTAATAACCATACCTCAAATACTTCAGCATAATGTTTTAGCTTATCAGCAACAGATTCAATAAGTTTTAGCTCATCAGCAACGGATTGGTAAGACTTTTGATTGGCCTAAAACGAACAAAACAAGATATATAACAATGTTTAATTAATTTTACCCTAAGAACATGCTGAACGAGGTTCTGAGTTTGTAATAACCAAACCTCGGATAATTCAGCAACAAGTCTAAGGTTGTCAGCAGCATATTTGTCCAAGTTCTCACGAAGTTCCTAAGCAAACACAGCAGAACACTTAAGAAAACAATGTTTCATGCGGCATTAGGAAAAGAATTTACAGAACAAACAATATATACCATCTGGACCTCAGCACCTTGAAGTCTTCTCCATCTTTCTTCGGTGATAAAAAAACACAGGAGCGTATCCAGCAATGAACGCTATACCTAAATTGCGTCTGTTAATGAGCTCTCACATTATCATCCTTGCTGCCATTTCTTTCTGAACAAGTATTAATTAAAAAGTGCATTCTATTCGATTGAATCCTTATCAAGATTTAACACATGGGCAAAAACTCTAGTAGCAGAAGCAAAACCGAGTCCGTAGCTAGGGTTTATGAAAATAAATAACAAAAGATTAAAAGATAACAGCGAAAGAGAAATAGGCAAATAAATCACAAAACAAAGAACATAGAGATTGAGGTTCATACTTGTTCAGGCCGCTAGATTCGAGAGATTTTTGTTATTTTGGATTGATATTGAGCAGGATTTAGCCGAGGGACTTTAGCTTGTTCAATGGGAGAAAAGTAGTGTTTATACTCCAATCCTATGAAAGGAATCCACTTAGAGAAAAAATAGCTCAGGTTTGACTTTTCTTGATGAGGAAAAAAAACACGCGGTCGTCTGTGGTCAATTTCGGGTCAAGGATTTTGTTTTGTCAATATCTTTTTTTTCTTTCTTCTTTTTAGATGCTAACGAATTTGAATAGTGTGCTTTACACGATTTGCAACGTACAATTCTAGCTATCCTGTTCATCACTCTCCTGAGGTGTGCAAATTGTGTTACCGATAATTTGTGGAACAAGACTTTGTCCAATTCAAATTGTTTTCCATTTCAGTTGTTCATGTTTCGGTAAGTAATTTATAGTTCTTTGTTGTTTCATTGTCACATTCCTTAACGATTCGTGGTCGAGAAACCAATACTATTTCAGCTCATTGCAAGTGAACTCAAGATTTAAAAGATGATTGAGAGTAGTTTTACATTCATATCAGGCGCGAGTACTTAGCAAAATCAATGACAACCATAATTGTGTGACACAGGTCCCATCCTGAACTGGAACCTTAGTTCTTATGGATGGGGGGATGCATATCACTAAATCAGTTCATATATATGTTTTATAAGATGCTTTTGAAATCTCTCTATACATTAATACTGATAGAATTTGTTATGACACAGGTGACAAAGATTGTCATAACACATATGATTCTGAAATGGACTACATTGTATTCAGTTGTTGTATCATTTACATGTACAAGTGCTTCCTATTTATAGAAATTAGATGTTAAGATGGACACTAAAACAATTAACCTAGTAAGATGTTCTAGCCGTAATACTTGAATTACTAGACTATATTATTGACTAGACTTATCTAGCCGCAATACTTGAATTGCTAGATGTTCTAGATCTTCCAAGTAACTTTTCTGCTAACTTGATTCACATTATATACGTGCCATATTCCAACACCCCCCCCCCCCCAAGTTGGACACGGAAAGAATTGTAGTGTTCAACTTGAATTGTTGTTGAAGAAAGAGATTACAACCATGTAGAAGAATTGTAGAATTGTAGCGAAAGCTTACCAACACATATTTCGAGAAGTATGTAAGTGAGTTAAACTCAGCTCGAAATATCAAATGTGTATAATCGAAGACTATATAGCTATACGAATTTTGTCTCAAATAAGAGATACAGTAGATAGACTTTTGAGTGATAGATGAGTTCAAGTCTTCACATACCTTTTGTTGATGAAGTTCCACAAGCTCCCCTTGGTAGTTCTTCGTATTCAATCGATGAACGTCGTGAAGTCTAATGCTAAACTACACTTTCTATCTTAATCCAAGACTTAGCTATAAGTAGACTAGAAATCAATACTTATAGTTTTGGCAACTAAACTTGACAACAAGCTTTAGATAGCAACACTTGCGAGTTTGACCAATTAGTGCTCTAACAATCTTCCCCTTTGTCAATTTTAGTGACAAAACTATCAATACATATGGATTACAAAATAAATAAACTTTGTAGCTTCTCATCCAAATGCTTGATTTCTTTGGTTCTTCAACATTACTCGGAATCTTCGTCACTTCCAAGTACTCCAATGATTCTTAACGTGTCCAACTCAGCATCATAGTTGTTGAAGATCCGAAGCTATAATAATGAGAAAAAAGTATCTCTCAATCATTGTTATGCAGTGTTATAGTATCATTACACAACATCAGAGTCCAATTGTATCACAACTTTGAAAATAATACTATGGTGATATGTATCACTCCCCCTTAGTCAATTCTTCATATCACATGAAAACCACTCCCCCTCACATAATGATCTGTAAACCATATGTATTTGTAGTGTGAACTACACACATTAATTCTCCCTCTTTTTGTCAATATATATAAATTGGCAAAGGTATGAAAACTAGTGGGATCATAATGAAATTATCATAGAGATACTTCATGACTAAAAGAAAACATATCATATTTGTTTAGATGCAATCATATAGTCGAAACTAAATGCATTCATCAAAGAGTTTATAAAGATACATGAAAACTCCTACAATATTCCACAGCCGCACTCCCCACTAAATGCATTCATCAAGGAGCCATACAGTAATTTATCATATATGTAAGCCGGATTTTAAGTGCCGAACTCACATTTATAAAACAGATATGCACGTACATATGCCATTCTGAACAACGAACCGTTGACCGGATTTTTGACCGAATCCGACCTATCTGAATCCGTATAATTCCCGTATGTATGCCATCCCAAACTACTATCCGTACCCCGAATTGCTAACTAAGAGCCAGACCAGACATATATAAGCATAGCAAGATCAGCAACATTAAAAAAAACCTAGTAGCAAAAGGAAAACCGAGTGGATCGATAGCTAGGGTTTACGAAAATAAATAGCAAAACATTATAAGACTAGATTACTGCTGCAGCAGTGGGAGGCCGACTGCTGTTCAGTAATGGTCGTTGAAAATTTTGATCAATAAAATCTCTAGTGTATTTTAGTGTTAATGAGTTTCAGGCACAGCTTATGGTATCATCACCTGGAGGGTTTACTATAAAAAAAAATGAAAACAAAAATAAAAATAGTAGAAAACGAAGTATTGATATAAAAAATGGATTGACGAATTTTGGTCGATACACACTCTGAAACGAGCCCAAATACATAGAGAAAACACAAAATTGGTTAAATGGACAAAAATATAAAAATCGCCCGGGTTACGATGTGGTCGGGCCACATCATATAAGTATGTGGCCCCTCTTCATTTGTTTACACGTAATGAGAAGTTAGTTTTAACTAAAAAACTACCCTATTTTTTCATCCAAAAAACATCAAAACTAACTTTCCCTAAAAACTAGCCCCCTACAAATCCCCTGAAAAGCAAAAAAAGATAAAAACTTTTAAGACGTGGCAAAAAATGAAGAGGGCCACATACTTCTATGATGTGGCCCGACCACATCGTAGACGCTCCGTATAAAAAATAGTCAGGATATAACCAGTTTCATGCTACCCATTTTCAAATACTTTTTCTTATTTTTAATTTATATCAGGATGCATCCATTTTCATCCTGGCTATTTTTTAAGTTTAAGCCAGGATGAATCCAGTTTCATCCTTGCTATATTTTTTTTTGTCTATTTCACCTATAAACTTTTTTACTCGTTCATTTGAACCACGTTTTAAAAATATTTGGACAAATGACCAATTTTCCGTAGAGAAAATAATCCGTTTGGCAGTATCCAATGCCCTCGTACATATGTGATGGTGTGAGTCTGTTGAGTCCCCTAAATTACTAATGTTCACTACACAGTACACACACGTCCACCAAGCTAGCAATTTTGATACAAAATGCACAGATGAGTAACAATGTAACATGTGTCAAGGGCTGTTATGGTAACTTTCTTTTCAGTCACAAAAACCTTACCTAAAAGGCTAAAGCGTAATCTTGTCATCTCATTATCAGCTCTCTCGGCGGCTCCGCCTCCTTAATGTAATGGAGAAATGTCACTGAAGATCTCTGTTGGGAAGATGAAAACTTGTTCAGTTGTTAACGAAGAAATTACTAGTCATCACCGACTCATCAACTAATTTGGGTCAGGTCAGTGAGTTGTCTGCATCAACCCGATCCACAACTTCATCCTCTTCACATGTTCTCTGCTACTGTTTTTATTTTATTCTTTTTGTTTAGTTTTATCAGTCTGTGCTAATAATCAATCGAATTAGAACAAATAATTCCTCATCTTGGAGTGTGGGTTTGTTGTAATTATAAGAAACTGAAGCGTAAATTGTTCTAATTTGAGTTCTAATTTCGTCTATTTCATGAAAAATGAAAACTTATCATCATTCATAATTCTACAATTCGATCGATTCTGATCAATGTGATGGATATTTTAAATAACTTTGAACTGTTAATTGGTTTATTCGATCATATATGAATGAAATTGACAATCAATTTGATTGATTATCCGAAGATTAATCTCAATTTTGAGAAATTTGTAAATCAAAAATTCCAATTTTATTTTCTATGGACATTTCTTGTGACGGACAAGAAAGCATTTTTTCATCGTATAGATGGCCTCCCTTTGGTCGGCCGATGACAGCAAAAGAAAAATAGGCATAGGATAAATATATCAGAAAACAAAGAACATAGAGATTGAGGTTCATACTTGTTCGAGACATTTTTTATTATTTTGGAATTGGATTGATATTGAGCAGGATTTAGCCGAGGGACTTCAGCATGTTCATATTGGGTGAGAAAAACGGTATTTATACTCCAACCCTATCCAAGGAAACCACTAGGAGCAAGAATAGCTCAGGTTTGACTTTTCTCGATGAGGTTTGACTTTTCTCGATGAGAAGAGAAAACACGGTAGTCTCTGGTCAATTTCGGGTCAAGGTTTTAGTTTTATTGGTCTCGGAGTATGTTAGTTTTCTACTTAATCGACGTCTGAATATGTTGCGGCCCTTGACTCGGCTCGAATCAGATGTCGGACTGTTTGTTTTTATTTTGAGTCAGATCTAAAGCGACCTAACTCAGACCTAACCCCTCACTCGAACCTATTTGAGTCAGGGATCAAAATGTCTCTCACTCATGAGACCAAGCCACTGACTCACATATTTTTGAGTCAGATCTGACTCAAAAAAAAAAAACACATTGAGTCAGATCTAGATGAGTCATGTGATATCAGTCGGATGCAGATGACTCAGATGAGTCAGGAAAAAACAAACAAGGCGTCAATGTTGGTTATTAGACTAAAAATCATATTAAACTCAAAAAGTATTACCAAATATTTAATATTTTAGATGTTAATGGGATGGATTTAAACAACCAAAATGTTGTTAAGTGACTCAAATGATACATTCTAACCAAAGAGTTTCCCAAAGAGTTTCAAAATTTATCTCGTGGTCCAAATAAGTCTACGAAACAAACCCCTATATGGTCCAACAACCAAAATGTTAGAGCATTGCTTGGTCGAACTCACAAGTATTGCTATCTCAAGATTATTGTAAAATCTAGTTGTCAAAACTATATCTTAATTTCTAGACAATTAGTTAATTATGAGATTATGATATAAGTGTAATTGAGAAACGAACATCTAGGAAGTCATCATTGCGTTCTACCATTTGAATGCGAAGATCAACCGAAGCTTTTGGAGAACTTCATCAACAAAAGGTAAGTGAAGACTGAACCACCTATTTCTCAAGTTACATTCATCTTTCTATCTATGAGACGATGTCGCATAAATAATTAGACTATCATGCATACACAAGAATTTCGAGTCAAGTTTATCTTGGTAATTAGTCATCGAAATATATTGTCTAAACTTAATGAACATTTGTTCATATTTGATGAATTTTGGTTAAGGACAGTTTATTGTTCGTAATCAAAATCATGATTCAAGTTTTATCATTCGAAAATATCCTGAAACAGTGATATGTGTCATTGATGTTATTTGGGAATATTTCGAATCGATTTAGAGAGAAATATAGAACTATTGTAAATTCTGATACAAGACAATATGCATCATTTTTACAAATTGGGAAGACTGTTATAAATCCAAAATCGTATTACATGTACTCGGTACATGTAACAGATTAGCTATATGTCGACAAGCAGATTTTTGGTACGCATATCCTTATGCACATCTTGTAAAAAAAATTTAACTCGTGAACCGGATCGATACGCATACTGTATGCAAACCGAAAAGGAACTGTGGTCATGAAACTGATTTGGTATCCATATAGGTACACGTATCAGAAAAATTCTATATTCCGGAATTTGGATTATGTATCCATACAAGTACGCATACCAAAATAGTTGTGTGGACTCCATAACCAGTTATAGTCTTAAGGTACACATACCGGTACGCGTACCTAAATAGTTTCGTGAACTCCGGAACTTGGTTGTGCTTAAAAGTATACAAACCGGTACACATACTATGACTGACCTGACTCACGAACGGTTTTGGTATTTGTACTTTGTACATCTATTAACCATGTCGATTATTCTCAAATGCGATAAAATTATTTCTACGAGATAATTAGCATTTGATCAAATCATTAAAAGCACTATAGACTTATTTGATCACATGATTGTGACTCAAGGTTAAAGTCTTAAGTGTTTATGAAAATGAATATTAAGCTTTTAAGTTTAATGTTCTAGTTTCGGCTAACCACCTTGAACATAGTCTTTATACATGGTTCGGTTACGGTTTTACCTAACCATAGTGTATATCTTGTTTTTGTAAATCATATTCAAATATGCATCTAACGATGGATATTGTTTGCTTGGTTCCAAAGCTATCTTATCTTAAAGCAAAAGCAACCTATGCTTTGAATGTCTATAAAAGAGGAACTTCAAACAACTTGGATCTTTGAATCCCGACACTACTTTCCTTGGTGATCCTACTCGTAACTAGAGTCGACCTCTTCCTAAAATATTTTTAGGGTTTAACGACTACAAAAACTTAATTGGGATTTGTGAAGCCAGGTCCAGCTATTTTTTTTGTCTTTGTGTGCACAAACCTTGATTGGCTAGGATCCGACTAGAATCATATTTATTCGATTGATTAGTTTCATGAGATCAGTATTCTCAATATATCTCTTTTAGATTTATTTTGTTTGAGTGCGAATCTAAACCTGGTTGGTAGTTATTAGATAGATTGATCTCACCAGGAAAAGGAGTTTATTAGATCAAACAGAAGAGCCTTTGCGTATGACTTGAGATATATTTATCTTGAAAGAATCAAAAGAGTTGTTACCAAACATATTGTTCCTTTGAATGTCTATAAAAGACTTATTATTCCTTTATTGTTTGGAATACAATCCAAAGGAATTGTTCCAGTGCGTGCACTCATTGAAGTCGGAAGCGCAAGGGTACTGAGGAAACTAAGTTAACTAGGAGTAGTTGCTTGGGATCTCAACTATACGAAGTTGGTGTAGATTTTGTATAGCGGATTAATTCTAGAGTATTCAATTCTAGACTGAAAAAGTGGGGGTCTAACAACAACACCCAATATTTCGCTTAGCAATATGTATGTCTAAACTCCAATATAATTCCAAGAGAATCAACTAGACAGTCATACTCAATCAATGGAAATATATCCAAGAGTTATATCTCTATTTCTTAATTCAATCTGCAATCAAACAAATAGGAATTTGTGAGCACGGTTGAATATAAGAAATAACTTAGACGGTATCAAAAACTAATATCCAAATGTCAATCAATTTAATCAACAACCCAAAGTTCAGATACACAAATGGATTGATCCTTACGCATAACCTGTGGTATTTCAATATAAACAAATATAATGCGGAAAGTAAATAACACAGACACCATAAATTTTGTTAACGTGGAAACCGCAAATGCATAAAAACCCCGGGACCTAGTCCATATTTGAACACCACACTGTATTAAGCCGCTACAGACACTAGCCTACTCCAAGTTAACTTCGGACTGGAACGTAGTTGATCCCTAACCAATCTCACATTGATCAAGGTATACTCGTGTTCCTTACACCTATGAATCCTAGAAGGACTCTATGCACTTGATTCCCTTAGCTGATCTCACCCACAACTAAGAGTTGCTACGACCCAAAGTTGAAGACTTGTTAAGCCAATCTGTCTCACACAAAAAAGTCTATTGAATAGATAAATTTGTCTCCCACAGATAAACCTATGAGTTTTTGTTCCGTCTTTTGATAAATCAATGTAAACATGAACCATTCGATATACCAGACTTATATTCCTGAAGAACAGCCTAGAAATATCAATCACCTCACAATAATCTTAATCGTATGGTAGTGAAACAAGATATTGTGGAATTACAAATGATGAGACGAAGATGTTTGTGACTACTTTTTATCTTTCCTATCGCAGAATAAATATCGAGAAAATCTTAGAGAAGATAATACTCAATACGATAGAAAATAGCAAGATCAGAACACGCAACTACAGAGAAAATAGTTGAGTCTGGCTTCGCAATCCCAATGAAGTATTCAAGTCGTTAACCTACAGAGTTTCGTGAAAAACCTAAGGTTAAAGGAGAATCGACTCTAGTCGCAACTAGTATCACACAGGAGGTGTGGGGATTAGGTTTCCCAGTTGCTAGAGTTCTCCTTTCTATAGAGTCTTCAAATCAAGGTTTGCAATCTAAGTTACCTTGGTAACAAAGCATTCAATATTGACCGTTGGATGAAAACCTGATTAGACTCAAGATAACATATTTCAACCATTATATTGAACTTATCTTGTTACACACAAATGAAAAGTGACTTCATTTAGATATGGGTAACAGTACCTAAACGAGTTCACCTTATTGGCTCAACAATAGTTAATCGAAGTTATCCATATGAACACTTTCATATAAACAATATTAATCTTAACCATAACTAGTTCAAATGACTCAAATGAAACTAGTTCTAGAGTTGTGAAATTGTTTATATTCACATAGAAGTATACAAACATAATTGAAGAAAAATCGATTTTGATTCACTCGATTCAATTCATGAACATTATAGCCACGGTTTCCAAAAGATGCATTCCTTATTATATAAATGTATTAGTTCATGAACAAACCGATTTTAGAACATAACTCAATCAAGTATGCAAACGGGTACGCATACCTACGTAGTCGTACTTGGACTCCGTTCGCCCAGTATGCAAACGGGTACGCATACCTTCGTACACTTCCAAACTTCAATTGAAACTAGTACGCGTACATGTACTCATACTCTGTTACCCGGACTTCAACTGACTTCGCCAGTACGCGTACAAGTATGCATACTCTAGCTCCCGGACTTTACCTGACCAACCAGTACGCATACGGGTATGCATACTAAGTTCCGGTCTTGGATCAACACATATGCAAGTACGCATAATGTGCTTATAATACAATCATGTTTAATTGTTTTAAACTCCCATTTCAATCATTGAAACATTCTCAGAAGACGACAATAGATGTCGCACACAAACTATTAGCTTCAAAGCAATTTTCAAGTGATCGAATGATCAATACGAAACATTCCGAGTCTACATCAAATGACTGTCTCACAAAAATATTGTAAGATGTTACAAGGAAATTTTCACATGATCATCTTTTGACTTTCGTCAAGAATATAAGATGAACTTGGTTAAAGTGAAAGCTTACCAACACATATTTCGATAAGTATGTAAGTGAGTTAAACTCAGCTCGAAATATCAAATGTGTATAATCGAAGACTATATAGCTATACGAATTTTGTCTCAAATAAGAGATACAGTAGATATACTTTTGAGTGATAGATGATTTCAAGTCTCCACATACCTTTTGTTGATGAAGTTTCGCAATCTCCCCTTAGTAGTTATTCGTATTCAATCAATGAACGTCGTGAAGTCTAATGCTAAACTACACTTTTTATCTTAATCCAAGACTTAGCTATAAGTAGACTAGAAATCAATACTTATAGTTTTGGAAACTAAACTTGACAACAAGATTTAGATAGCAACACTTACGAGTTTGACCAATCAGTGCTCTAACAATCTTCCCCTTTGTCAATTTTAGTGACAAAACTATCAATACATATGGATTGCAAAATAAATAAACTCTGTAGATTCTCATCCAAATGCTTGATTTCTTTGGTTCTTCAACATTAATCGGAATCTTCGTCACTTCCAAGTACTCCACTGATTTTTAACGTGTCCAACTCATCATCATAGTTGTTGAAGATCCGTAGCTATAACAATGAGAAAAAAGTAGCTCTCAATCATTGTTATGCAGTGTTATAGTATCATTACACAACATCAGAGTCCAATTGTATCACAACTTTGAAAATAATACTATGGTGATATGTATCACTCCCCCTTAGTCAATTCTTCATATCACATGAAAACCACTCCCCCTCACATAATGATCCGTAAACCATATGTATTTGTAGTGTGAACTACACACATTAATTCTCCCCCTTTTTGTCAATATATATAAATTGGCAAAGGTATGAAAACTAGTGGGATCCTAATGAAATTATCATAGAGATACTTCATGACTAAAAGAAAACATATCATATTTGTTTAGATGCAATCATATAGTCGAAACTAAATGCATTCATCAAGGAGTTTATAAAGATACATGAAAACTCCTACAATATTCCACAGCTGCACTCCCCACTAAATGCATTCATCAAGGAGCCATACAGTACTTTCACATAGAAGTGGATCAGGGAAAGACCAATATTGCGGAATATTCAAAGATTCATTATATTTTTCATCAATATTTGCATAAAGACATGTAATAGACTTAATCTTTGCAATCAAAAGTTCATCATATCTTCATCAATATTTGCATAATGACATAATAGGCTTAACTTTTGACATATATGGGACAATCATAGTTCATGGACGCAAACAGACATATCCTATAAATTTTTGCAATATATAAAACCAATAAAGATTAATACTACAAAATCATCTTCCAAATAAACTTTAGAATTTAAATAAATAAATCTAAAATCATTGCAAAATGAAAATCGTTGATAATAGCTATGTGTACTCACAATAATTGTTATTCCAAACACTAGTTATCCTTCTTAAAATACAAGAATAAATTCTCATAAGAAGTTTCTTAGACATCGTAGAGATTTCTCAGGGCATCTACTGAGAATTCCTTCTCATTATTGAAAAACCCATTGATTATGGGATCGTTCAATTCCTCCAAATCTTCAGAAATATCAGTTAACTCACTAAGTTCTTTTTCTAGTCCACTCAAGGAGTTCCTTGTTAGAGACAACATATGTTAATAGTGATCTATCTTTTCTAAAGAGGAAATGATTTGAGCTTTTAAATCATTTATTTTGTTGATGAAATCCTTCACCATACCTCTAAAGTTATTACCAAAATGACAAACAGACAAGAGGCGGTTAGAGGAAGAACCTTCTTCATCATTTGTGGATCTCTCCTTCTTCTTCCTTGAGGATTTGATTGCTTCACAGAGATACACATTAACTGCTTCAATTGCATCCCTTTTTATGGTACCTCTAGTTACAATAGCCATGAAACAGTATCTTTTAAAGAAAAGAGAAGTGAAGGGCATTTTGATCACAAATGAATATAAAAAGACCAATGGACATCCAAACCCTAGAAAAACTTTGAAAAAAATATTTTACGGTTCATGATATGTTATCTATTTTAACTAAAAAGATACTTTCTAATCATAAAAATAAATTAACAATTATACAAAACTTGAGCAACCTTGATGCAATCCTCATTTTCTCAAGCTAAGATGAGGATGCAGACATCACTAGTATTAGATAGTGACGGAGTGAGCCGAATGCTCACATATTTTATAATATAGTGACTTATCAAGGTTTGTTGTATAAATAGACTTCTTACCTCGTCTGAATCTCGATCTTTCAGAATTCTTCTTGTCTTCAGAAGTAATATGTTAATTACCCACGACCATATTCATTCTTTCCATGTTATTTTGAAGTTTGGAAATCCTTTTGTTTTTCCTCTTGAATTTCCAACACTTATTTTGGACATGATTTGCATTTTCATAAAACTAACAAATCAAGGAAGATTTATTGTCTTGCTTATTTGCCTCCTGTTTATCACAACTTTCATCATCAATTATTTCAAAACCACTGGAACAAAAGAGTTGTTTGTGATCACATTTTTTCTTTTGAACCCTAAACCATTTGTGTTTCCAAAAGACTTCTGACCGAATACATTGATGAGATTTTGTTAGAACTTCCAGACAACCTTTCAAGGTCACACTTAAGAGTATTAATCTCTTTTTCCTTCAGAGATAGGGTTCTGGTGAATTCATCATTAGGACAATCTATCTCAAGATTTTTCACCTGAAGTGATGATTTAAGTCTCTCCAGCGGAGCCTTTAGTTGGAGATTTTCTTGGTGAATTTCTTCACACTTATCCAAAAACTCAAAAATATCAGTGTCATACTCAACCTCTGAATCAGAATTTGAGTAGGGAGAAGTTTCTGCTGCAAGAGTTGAAAATTCATCGCATACATCGGCAGTATGCAAGATATTGACAATCTGGGATGATTTTTATTATATTGAATCATCGGAAGCATTAACCGCAGAGATACGTTTCTCACGTCTTTTGCTTATTTTTACAATATCCTTGATCTTTTGTATAATCAGTGATTTATCAAAATCAACATGATTGGAACAACATTCATCATCCCACGACAAGTTATAAGATTCACTTGTGATGGTCACAGCATTGAACGCAGATATTTTGATTGTGTTCTGATTAAGATCAAGTAATTTTAACTTTATAACAAGAGTGTTTCTGGAAAGCGTATCAAGGTTATTTCCTTCAACGATGGCATGTTTCTTAGAATCGTATTTGACTAGCAATGATCTGAGAGTTTTCAACACAATGTCCTTTCCAGGAAAAGTCTTACCCACTGCAAAAGATGCATTAACAATTTCAGACATTTTGTGATTAAAATCATCAAATGAATCTCCATCATCCATACTAAGGTTTTCCCAATCAGAATTTGGGTTTTGAAGCCTAGCTTCCTTTAAGGAGGTATTCCCTTCGAATACAGTTTCTAAGATATCCCAAGCATCTTTAGACCGAATGCACGTAGTCATATGGTGATGAAGATCTGGGGTAATAGCATGAATAATAGCATTTAAACTGTCAAAATTTTTCTTTGCAACGAGAATCTCGTTAGGTTCATATCTACCAATATCCTTTGCAATAGAGACATCGTCTACTGTAACCATTGGAGGATCATAGCCATTAACAACATAAACCCATGATTCAAAATCACGCGCTTGAAGAAAGGCACGCATAGCAATTTCCCACCATAATTAATTCGAACCATCGAAGACTTGGGGTACATTTATAGAGATATCACCTATGTCCATAAAGTCAGATCGCTACAAACCCAGATTTACGAGGTCTTAAACGTGTTTGCCTGCTCTGATAACAATTGAAAAAGTGGGGGTCTAACAACCACACCCAATATTTCGCTTAGCAATCTGTATGGACATACTCCAATATAACTAGACAATCAGACTCAATCAATGGAAATACATCCAAGAGTTATATCTCAATTACTCAATTCAATCTGCAATCAAACAAATAGGAATTGGAGAGCCCGATTGAATATAAGAAATAACTTCGATGGTATCAAAACCTAGTATCCAAGTGTCAATGAATTTAATCAACAACCCAAAGGTCGGATTCACAAACTGATTGAACTTATGCATAACCTGTAATATTTCTATTATATTAACAAATATAATGCGGAAAAGAAATAACACAGACACCATAAATTTTGTCGATGAGGAAACCGCAAATACGAAAAAACCATATGACATAGTCCAGATTTGAAAACCACACTGCATTAAGCCGTTACAGACACTAGGCCACTCCAAGTAAACTTCGGACTGGAATGTAGTTGATCCCTAACCAATCTCACACTGATCAAGGTACAGTCACGTTCCTTACACCTCTGAATCCCAGCAAGACTCTACGCACTTGATTCCCTTAGCTGATCTCACCCACAACTAAGAGTTGCTACGACCCAAAGTCGAAGACTTGATAAACTAATCTGTCTTACACAGAAAAGTTTATTAAATAGATAAATCTGTCTCCGACAGATAAACCTATGAGTTTTTGTTCCGTATTTGAAAAACTAAGGTGAACAGGAACCAATTGATATACCAGACTTATATCCCCGAATGACAGCCTATAAATATCAATCACCTCATAATAATCTTAATCGTAAGGTAGCGAAACAAGATATTGTGGAATCACAAATGATGAGATGAAGATGTTTGTGACTACTTTTTATCTTGCCTATTGAAAAATAAATCTCGAGCAAATCTTAGAGAAGATAATACTCAATACGATAGAAAACAACAAGATTATAGCATGCAATTATAGAGAAAATAGTTGGGCCTGGATTCACAATCCCAATGACGTCTTCAAGTCGTTAACCTATAGGGTTTCGTGAAAAAACTAAGGTTAAAGGGGAATCGACTCTAGTCTCAACTAGTATCACACAGGAGGTGTGGGGATTAGGTTTCCTAGTTGCTAGAGTTCTCCTTTATATATAGTATGCAAATCAGGGTTTGCAATCTAAGTTAGCTTGGTAACAAAGCATTCAATATTCACCGTTCGATGAAAACCTGATTAGACTCAAGATAATATCTTTCAACCATTATATCGAACTTAGCTTGTTACACACAAATGAAAAGTGACTTCATTTAGATATGGGTAACAGTACCTAAATGTGTACACCTTGTTGGCTCAATAATAGTTAACCAAAGTTAACCATATGAACACTTTCATATCAACAATATTCATCTTAACAATAACTAGTTCAAATGACTCAAATGAAACTAGTTTTAGAGTTGTTCAATTTTTTATATTCTCATAGAAGTATACAAGACACAATTGAAGCAAAATCGATTTTGATTCACTCGATTCAATTCATGAACATTATAGCCACGGTTTGCAAAAGATTGCATTCCTTATTATATAAATATATTAGTTCATGAACAAACCGACTTTAGAACATAACCCACTCAAGTATGAAAATGGATACGAATACATAAGTAGTCGGACTTGGACTGTGTTCTCCGGTATGCAAATGAGTACGCATACTATCGTACACTTCCAAACTTCAGTTGAAACCAGTACGCGTACATGTACACATACTCTAGTACCCGGACTTCAATTGACTAACCAGTACGCATACGGGTATGCATACTAAGTTCCGGTCTTGGATCAACACACATGAAAGTATTCATAATGTACTTATAATCCAATCATGGTTAAATGTTCTAAACTCCCATTTCAATTATTGAAATATTCTCGGAAGAAGATAATAGTTGTATCACATAAACTATTATCTTCAAAGCAATTTTCAAGTGATCGAATGGTCAATACGAAACATTTCGATTTTACATCAAATGACTATCTCACACAAATCATGTAAGATGTTACAAGCCTATTTTCACATGATCATCTTTTGACTTTCGTCAAAAATATAAGATGAACTTAGTTAAAGCGAAAGCTTACCAACATATATTTCTCGAAATATGTAAGCGAGTTAAACTCAGCTCGAAATATCAAATGTGTATAATCGAAGTCTATAAAGCTATATGACTTTTGTCTCAAATAGGAGATAGATTATATAGACTTTTGAGTGATAGATGAGTTCAAGTCTCTACATACCTTTTCTTGATGAAGTTCCACAAGCTCCCCTTAGTTGTTCTTCGTCTTCAATCGATGAACTCCGTGAAGTCTAATTCTCAACTACACTTTATATCCTAATCCGATAATTAGCTATAAGTAGCCTAGAAATCAAGACTTATAGTTTTGGAAACTAAACTTGACAATAAGCTTGGGATAGCAATGCTTGTGAGTTTGACCGAGCAGTGCTCTAACATGGACTAGGTCCCGGGATTTTTCTGCATTTGCATTTTTCCTCGTTAACAAAATCTTGTTGTGTGATTTACTTTTATTTCTCGTAATTATATTTGTTTATATAATTTAAAGTAAATTACACAAACGTTAACTCTGATATACTTTATAGTGATCCAATAGAGTTCTGTTAAGTCCGAACCTATTATCAAGTATCATACTTCGTTGTTGTATTGTCTCGATCTTGTTTCCATAGTCAATCGCACAAGTTATCTTGTTGTCGTATTTTCTTGATCTTGTATCCATAGACGATCCTACAAAGTATGAACCGATTTGTTGTATTATCTCGACTCAGTCTATAGACAATCACTTTCGGTAGAGGACTTATAGGTGGATAAATAGAAGATTGTGGTGTATTTGGTTACCCTCGTCTTTTCAGTAATGAAGAATTCAAGGAGCTGAAGAAACCAAAGAAATCAAGCATGATGGATTCGAGGAGTTTTCAAAGCTTTATTTTTTTTATCCTTATGTATTGATATTTTTGTCACTAAAATTGATAAAAGGGGAGATCGTTAGGGTATTGCTCGGTAGAACTCACAAGTGTTGCTGTCTCAAGCTTGTTGTCAAATTTAGTTGTCAAAACCATATCTTGATTTATTGTCTACAATTAGTTAAGTCTCAAATTAGGATAAATGAGAAACGGAAATCTTGGCAGTCATCATTGTATTCTACCTTTTAAACACGAAGATCAATCTAATCTTTTGGGGAACTTCTTCAACAAAAGGTAAGTGAAGACTTAACCACATATTTCTCAAGTTATATTCATCTTCTTATCTATGATACGATGTCCTATAACTAATTAGACTATCATGCACATACAATAATTTCGAGTCAAGTTTATCCTGGTAATTAGTCCTCGAAATATAATGACTAGCTAAGCTTAATGAACATTTGTTCATACTTCATAAATTTTGGTTAAGGACAATTTATTGTTCGTAATCAAAATTACAATTAAAGTTTTATCATTCGAAAATATCCTGGAAAAGTGATATGTATCATTGATGTTATTTGGGAATGTTTCGAATCGATTTAGAGAGAAATATGGAACTACTGTAAATTCATATACAAGGCAGTATGCATCAGTCTTACAAACTGGGAAGACTGTTATAAATATGAAACTATATTACATGTACTCGTTGCACGTAACAGAGTAGCTATATGTCGACAAACAAATTTTTGGTACGTATATCCTTATGCACATCTTGTAAAAATATGTTAACTTGTGAACCGGATCGGTACGCATATCCGTATTCAAACCGAAAAGGTATTGTGGTCACGGAGCCAGTTTGGTATCCATACAGATACACGTACCATAAAAATTTTGTGTTCCGGAACTCTGTTTGTGTATCCATATCAGTATTCATACCAAAATAGTTATGTGGACTCCAGAACCGGTTATAGTCTTAAGGTACACTTCCCGGTACACATACCTAAATATCTTTGTGAACTCCAAAACTTGGTTGTGCTTAATAGTATTCAAACTGGTACATGTACTGTAACTGACCTGACTCGCGAACAGCTTTGGTATTTGTACTTTGTACATCTATTAACCATGTCGATTATTCTCAAATGCGTTAAAATTATTTCTACGAGATAATTAGCATTTTATAAAATCTCTAAAAGCACTATAGACTTATTTGATCACATGATTATGACTCAAAGTTAAAGTCTTAAGTGTTTATGAAAACAAATATTAAGCTTATAAGTTCAATCGGCTAGTTTCGGCTAATTAACCACCTTGAACATAGTCTTTATACATGGTTCGGTTACGGTTTCACCTAACCAGAGTGTATATCTTGTTTATGTAAATCATATTCAAAGATTCATCTAACGGTAGATGTTGTTTCCTTGGTTCCAAAGCTATCTTAGCTTAAACCTAAAGCAACATATGTTTTGGATGTCTATAAAAGGGGAACTTCAAACAACTGGGATCTTTGAATTCCGACACTATTTTCCTTGGTGTTCCTACTCATTAATGGAGTCGTCATCCTCTTAAAACCCTTTTAGGGTTTAATGATTACAAATACTTCATTGGGATTTGTGAATCTAGGTCCAGCTATTGTTTATCTTGATAGCTCGAGTATCCTGATCTTGTTCGATTGTTGAGCTGCTCACTTGAACAAGATAGATAAAAATCATCAAAGTTCTCTTCGTCTCAGACTTTCTTGATTCCACAAGTTTTATACTTGTGAGGTGATTAATAATCTAGGTTGCACTTCGGGTTGCATAAGTCCGGATTTTGAGGTTAGCTAGACTTTGTCTATTGATATCGATTTCCATCACCTTGATCTAACTTTTGATCGCAAACGAAATCTCATATAGGCTTATTTGTGGGAGGGAGATTGGTTTAAAGTCTTTAATTGAGTTGAAGCCACTCTTAGTTGGTGTGACGTCATCTAAGGAAATTGATTGCGCGGAGTCCTATTGGGATTCAAGAGGCGCAAGGAGCGTAACTGTAACTGAATTGATTGGAGGGTTTAATTCAATCTCAACTACATTCCAGTCTGAAGTTAATTGGTAGTAGGCTAGTATCTGTAGCGGCTTAATACATTTTGGTGTTCAATAGGATTAGGTCCCGGGGTTTTTCTGCATTTGCGGTTTCCTCGTTAGCAAAACTTCTAATGTTTGTGTTATTTCTTTTTCCGCATTATATTGTTTATCTTTATAATTGAAATATCACAACTTGTGCGTTAATGAATCATAGTAGGTACAACAGACCTTGGTTGTTGGATACGATTTGATTGATACTTGGAAATTGATCTTTAGAATCACCAAGTTCTCTCATATACAGATCAGGTTCACAGACTCTGTTCTTTAAAAGTTCTGATGTTATATTCGTGAGAGTTAGTGATATAACTCTAAATAATCTTCCTTGATTGAAATTAATTCATTAAGTTGAACTCTAGGAATTATAGTTGAATTTATCCATATAGATTTCCTAAGAAAAAGTTGGTGGTGTATTTTGGTACCCCCGCGTTTTCAGTAATGGCGTCTCAATATTGTTGAGAATTTTTCATCATATCATGTGACCCAAAGTCTAATGCCTGACTTGGAATCTGCTCGGTGAAAAAAAATTTCGACATCACACTTTTGGGACTGCATATGTAAAATCCACTTGCAGCCTAAAATTTTCTTCGTAAGTTTAAATGTATACCGTGATCAAAAATTTGTTTCAGCATCCAAGTATGTCCAGCAAGAAAAGTAAGATGAAGAAAAGTAACAAGAAAACTTTGTGGGATTTAAAAACAAGAAAAGTAATAAGGAGCTGATACGTTTATGGGGGTATTTGTCAATTTCCATTTGGTGGAGTATGTGGAAGGAAATAAACATATTATATCATAATTTGAGTAGTCCTACTGATCATATCATATTATATTATATAGGTAATTATGGTTATTCGATTGGACCTTGCATACGGGTAACTTTGTAGGTTTCATTCTGTCCGCTCTTATTTGTAATCGGGGTGTAATTTACTTTTAATTTATTTGTCACCATTTTAGTGATTCCCAACATTTTTCAATAAAATTTGCTTTCTGTCGTCAAGAAATAAAATAAAATTAATCCTAAAAATGTATGCACATCATAACTCAGAATATGCTTCAAAAAAAAAAAAAAAAAAAACTCAGAATCTATCACTACCACTCAAAAGTCAAAATCTCTATGTGACTCAAAATTTGAGACATGTTTTTGGGCATACCAAAAAATTACCGGGCATACTCAAGGTTCGGCTCACAAAATTTTTTTTGCCTAGGTTTGCTAGGTTCGGCTCACAAGTTGTGAGCCGAACCTAGACAAAATGTATGCCCAATAATTTTTTAGTATGCCCAAAAACAGCGCTCCAAAATTTGCCAAGTAACCAAGTAAGGCCGAACTTAGGATGCCGGTAGGTTGCACTTGAATAAGAGACCCAGGCCCAAATAATTTCTTCTTCTACCTTTAAACTTTACTCTTCTACTCCTCCCTTCTTTTTCATAAAGCCTAGGGTTTCGAAAATCTCTCACCCCAAACCAAAGAACCAGAAATCCTTAGTAATACTACCAGTAAAACCATGGAAGATGAAAACCCAAATGTCAGCACTCGTCGTACATCAGGTAGAACTCGAAAAGTTGCCACTAAAATGGTTGCTGCACTTGCTAGTACTGATAATCGAAATCAAGCTGCATTAGCTCGTCTTGAAGCTCTAGAGAATGATAATGCTGGTATGGAAACAGTTGAAAACAATGATGATGGTGAAGCTTCACTCGATGATGATGACGATGAAGGTACATTTTTTGTATTTTGATTTTTTTTGATTTTGCTCATAAACTGTTTGATGAAAAACCTGAATGAGTTTGTCAAAATTTGACTGATTTGACTGCAGGTTATGGACATAAGAAGCAGGCGAAGGGAACAAAGCGTAAGACTAGGCAGGCAAAGGCACTTGAAAATGCAAAGAAAGCGCCACGAACATTCGCAGAGCTTTTACACGAGGTAATGCATTGCCTAGGAGTTTGTGGAAGTGTCTTGCAGATTTTGTAATGTTAATTATTGGTATTTGTTAGTTGGTACTTATATCTCTTGGTGTTGTTTATGTGTAACAGGCAAACTTAGAGGCTATGCCTTCTCATGTTCCTAACTATTTGAAGGCTGCAGTTGGACCTCCTAGTTCAACCTGTCGACGCCATTTTTGTACTGTTTGTGGGTTTACAGCTAATTATACATGTGTTAGGTGTGGTGTGCGTTTCTGTTCCTGTCGTTGCCAGGTTATACACAATGAAACTCGTTGTCTGAAGTTTGTTGCGTGATAGTTCCTGCTCCACATCCTCGCAAGCTGAAGTCCACAGATCAAGTCAAATGGTACTCTGGAAAGTTAATGTAGTTTCAAATCTGTTTTACTGTCTTTACTATTTACGGTGTTTTATGTGAAAAAACGGAAGTGTTTGCACATGGTGTAGTATCTAAAAGTTTCTGTTAATGAAAAATCAGCAGTGTTCGAGTTTGCTATGGCCTTATCAATCTAAATTATTTGTGCAGAACTCGTGTCTACCAAAATGCTTTGAACAATTGCAGGTACAGAAAGGTTGAACAACTCACACTTGACTTAGGAGATATCATTTGGCAAAAGATCAAACCAACCAGACGATGATTGTGAATGGGGCAAACAATTAGGTATGTTTAGTGGTTCATCTGAAATGGGTTAATTATTTGGCGAAACTACTCAGGTTAGAATTTCTAGAGTCAACACATATTAGGCCTAATCATGATGTAGGAAAGAAGAAATGTAGTTTTGCTTTAGTGTCATCCATTTTTATAATCCATAGTAGGGAGTTCAAACATGGATACAAGAAAAGTAATTCAAATGCGTAAATCCATTTCTCATATAGATTCTACAAAGTAAATACAGCCCAAAAATAGAAGAAAATAAACATACGAGACTAGTAAAACAAATCAAGAACTAGGTGCCCAAATGTGGGAAACCAAAAACAGAGATTATAACAGTAAATGCTAACATGATGAATTGTGCTATTTTGGTATAAATATATGGTAACTTTGGGAATGTCAAGTGCTCTGTTAACGGTGATCCTAACATATAGGAAGATCAACTGGAGGAGGCTCTACAGACTGCAATTTTCCAACTCCATTCTCGACGAGGAATGCCATCGCCAAACCCCAGCTAATATGAGTATCCAAGTGACAATGCATCAGCCAAACACCTGATTTTGCAGAAGAACAATGAATAACAGAACACGAATTAGTTATAGATTATGACAAGAATGAATTGGACATCCAATCCCGGCAGTACAGGTTTTGGGTTCAAAAGTTTACCTGGATTGTCAGCAGCAAATCGAATCACAGCCCATCCTCCTACAGGTACTCCAACAGTGTTACGCAGAGGTGGGTCAACGAGGTTGAATTTTGAAGTATCTTTGCTGGCATCGAAATTCCCGAACCCCTCAGCAAGGATGAAGAAGTCATAGCCATGAAGATGAATTGGGTGGTTCTCGGCAGTCTGAATGCTCGTCCCCTGTAACACTATTTGCACCGTAGCTCCATATTTCAACTTGTACAACTTTGTAGCTGGAACCGGATTCCAGAGTGCGCGGCTCACATTACCAGTGTAATCGAATTTTACTGGTGGCGCTGCTGGGAAATCAGTAGTGAAGACTCCTGGTATTCCTTGTTGTTGGGCTTGCAAAATGGACCAGCTTGAAGGTAGCACAAACGAATGATTGTTAATACTAGCGGTGAACCGAGTTCCATTTGGACCTTGGCAGCGCGAGCTCCTGAATCGGCGAGGACAGGGGATGAGGCCTAGCCCAACAGTAAAGAAGAGGTTCTCGTCGATCTCAGTTGGAACAGGAACTTTTCTAAAGCTTCTAAGGCTTGTAGTGAAAGCTGTAGCAGTTGCTGTATCATTGTAGGCAGGGAGATTTGGGAAGACTGGTGATTGTAAGGACTGGTCGCTGCAGGTTCTGCATGGTGACCCCTTGTATTCAAGAATTGCAGTGGTGGTGGTATTGTCAAATGGTGAACCCTGGGCACTGTTGTAAGCACGGGCAGCAATGTAATATCTTCCCACAGGCTGATCAGCCTTGATGAGTACGTCGGTGGTTTGACCAGGTCCAAGCAAGATTACTGAGGTGGTAATTGGTTTAGTGTAGGAGGCATCGGCTGAAACCACTGTTAACTTGTGGTTAGCAACTGCGAAGAAGAGGTCTTGGTTCAATGCCGAGTTGACTACCCGCAGGAGGATCATTTCACCAAAAGCCACCGGTACAATAACAGTGCCTTGATCACAAAAGGGAAGCTTTAATCAATTTCACTGTTACCAAAAGATGCCTCATAAAAGTTCATTTCTGTGGGGCCAACAGTGGGGAGGGCTGTAAATCATACCTTTGCTGGAGCAGTTGTAGAGATCACCAGGCTGACCGTTGATGGTGTATGCATCAGAAATGTTTGGGGCACCTCCTGTTCTGCGAGCCTCGTTGATAACGTCTATTGGGTTGGCATTCCACCATTCTCCTGCAGATTGTGAGAAATTCAGTTAATCCAATTCATCTCAAGTCACTGTCAGGTTTCACTCTGATCAATTCAGGCGATTCTTACCAAGAAGAAGAGTCGATTCCCGCTTGGGTTTGGCGAAAGTGTAGGAAGTACCCTCTCTGGGATAGATAATTAGGGCACCATAAACTGTGGCTCTGAGCCATGAACTGTGAGCATGCCACCACAAAGTTCCTTCCTGTCCATCGATTGTGAATCTGTAAGTGTAGCTCTGTCCTGGTCGGATTGGACATTGAGTCACAAATTCCGGCCCATCCGCCCATCCTGTCCGCATCTGGCGAATCCCATGCCTAAAGAGGAAACCAGGTAAATACTTATGTACTGCTAAATTGTAAATATAGGCATATTCGTATGAAAATTATTACCAGTGGATTGTAACGTTGTATCGAGCCTTGTTGACGACTTTGACAACCAGAGTATCTCCATTTTTCACATTTATAGTAGGTCCTGGAAACTGTCCGTTCACTGTGATTCTGTTATGGGTTTTGCACAGCCTCTTCACTTTTGTTGCTTGCACCTGCATCAGCATAGTAACACTCACTCATCATTTGCAAAGAACATAGTTAATCTCATCTTAATTACTACGGAAAGATCAACAAACAAAAAAGAAAACATACGATGAATTCATGATGACGAATCGTAGGATGTCCGCTAATGATAGGATTTGCGTCAATGAACGACGGAGCTGATGCAATGAAGAGAATCAGTGCGAAAACGAAGCTAGAAAACCAGCAAGGCATTGCAGCATGCTTGTGATGAACCTCCATTTTTTTTTCTTCTATCTGTTAGTGTTTTTAAGTATCAGATAGCTAAACTTTCTGTATTTGTTGCGTTTAGCTACTAAGTAATGCAAGATATATAAGGACAAGGTGCATCTATATATGTATATATAGACACAACCACCACATAGGAGCTGGGGTTTGGGGTTGTTATTAGTTTGGCAGATTAGGTTTGTTTCAATGTGCAAGATGGTCAGAGTTGTAGAGAAATTTTAATTGCTTCGAAAATTATATCTCTCATGAAGAGTTGGTGCAACCACTGGTTCCTATAATGTTTTATTGCATGAATACTACTACTACTACTTCCTTGCTTCATAAGTCTTCCAAATGGTAAGAAATTTGTATCATTCTAGTTCTCTCCTTTTCTCATTTTTTGACCACAAAACAAAAGAGATTCATTTGTACATTAGTACTTTTTTTTGTAGGGTTTGATTAACTTAAGAAACTGCATCATTCTTAATCTTTTACTAAGTCGCAGAGTTTCTTCACACGTTGTCCAAAAGAAAATTATTATCTAGAAAAAAAAAAGGGGGGGGTTATTCCTTGGTATTTATAAAGTTGAGGTTTGTAGATTCATGCAACAAACATGTAAAAATATATCAGGAGGAAAATTGCAAACAATAGTTAGACAACAGCTGAGTAACAGTTGTTTGTTTTTTTTCTGACTCGTTGGATCTGAGCTATCCGGATCTGAGTCATTACATTTGAATCTATCTCGTTATGTCTGACTCGGAAATTATGGATTAGTATAGAGTTATAAAACATTTTGAATCCGGTCAGATATATGTACCCTGCCAGTCGGGTACAAATTGATATCTGACTCAATTTGTCCGAGTCAGATGTATTAACCGATCCAGATCTCGAGTCAGACATGTAAATAAAAATTGATCTGATATCTAACTCGCGCCCAGTCAGATGCAAAGTTAAAAAATCAGATTGCGAGTCAGACCCAAAGAAGGTGTAAATCTTCATGTACCAAATCCTTCCAAGTGTGCAATGCATGCAACAGTGTATATTTGAACTGTCGCATCTTGTTGGCCATGCACGGGAAAGGGTTGAGGTTAACAACGTACCATGTAAACCAAAAGTAGTATATATCCTTGGTTGCTTGTTTTTGTTCTTTTGACCTTTCAATTTGCAATCAAGAAACCAAAAATAGACCTCTAAATCCCCTTCTAAAGTAGATACTTCATAGTTCATACTTTCAGCGTCCAATAAAATACCTATAGTCAAAAGTTTTTCTTTTCTAACATCTCCATTTTCTCACTAGCTAGCTAGAGACATAGGTTTCTTGATGAAATGTCAGTATTTTGTGGTTAGGGTAGTTACAAACATTATCATGAATTTAACAATTTTTTTACCTTTGAAGGGAAAAGTTGAAAGAAGTTTTTCAAGAACCGCTCTCTACCTATTTTGGACAATATAGGGATAAAAGAATGGATGAGATTAAACACAGTCTATTTTTATACGTACATCTATCCAAACATAACACCTAAAACTTCTCTTATTTAACCTTCTAGGCAGTTGGTTGATAACGATTTTATCATTCCACTAATAAAAGTCATCTATGATCTAGATGCATTTTCGATCAAGTAACGATTTTATCATTTTATTGGAGACACATCTATAATGCACAAAAAAAATTACATTTTAAATAATAACGATTTTAATAATTGCTCTATGTTGAATAGACAAATGATCTACCACTACCGTCCTCACTAAACACGGCCCCAACAAATCTACTCTTCTTCCCAGGTATGGATCATTTGGATCCCACTGCCAACTTTCAATCATCTTGATATATTTTTATGGTTGGACAGCATCATAATTATCATCAAAATTTATGGGCAGTCAACAACCTTATACATTAGTAGGTATTCGACTTTGATATGGTACTGATTGAGAGAAAAAAAACACCAAAAACACTATTCGTGCCGTGCTCCACATTTACAGTTTTATACTCTAAATATTAGTCCAAACTAGTACTAGTACAAGGCCGTTCTTGTCCAGGCCAGATGAGAAAAGTGAGAGTCGTACAATACATTAATTTGGGTTGTTTGACTTTAAGGACTCTTGATGAAATGTCATTATATTGTGGGTAGGGTAGTTACATTAAAAAAAACATTATCATGAATTTAACAAATTTTTTATCTTTCAAGGGAAAAGTTGTAAGAAGTTTTTCAAAAAATACTCTCTACCTATTTTCGACAATATGGGAATAAGAGAATGGATGAGATTAAACATATAAAGTCCATTTGTATTTATCCAAATACAACGTATTTGAATTGTACTAATAATTTTACCATTCTATTTAAGGCAAGGACTGAGCCGACTTGTGGTATGGGAGTTGGCAATTCCCTTCCTGGCTTCCAAGCATTTTTTTTTCATTAAATTTTCCCCACCAATAGTAATCTCAACTATTGGTGCATCTATAATGTGCATACGAATTTTTATTTTAAATCATGATGATTTTTATTTTTATTATTCTACTGAAGTGCAGATAAATTTCAACTTCATGTCATAATAATTTTATGGTTTTACTAGAAGTATGTTTACTAGGCGGACGTTAAGAAAACGTAATTGCTCTGTGTTTTGAATGGACTAATGATCTACCACACGGCCCCAACAAATCTACTCTTTTCCCACTGCCAACTTTCAATCATCTTGATCTTTTATATGGTATTGAACAGCATCATCACAATCTATGGGCAGTCAACAACCATATACATTAGTAGGTATTCGACTTTTTTATATGATATTGATTCAGCTTTCAAGATTGATCGAGGAAACAAAAACACCAAGAACACTATTCGTGCCGTGCTCCACATTTATAGTTTGATACTCTAAATAGTCGTCCAAACTAGTACTAGTACAAGGCCTTTCTTGTCCAGGCCAAATGAGAAAAATGAGAGTTCGTACCACTTTCATCCGCTTGTTACTCTCATTTGTGGTGACATGTTGCGTATCTAAATACGTTATATCTTTGGATTTGGACAACCCATTTGAGTGAATGATTCATTTAAAACGGATATATTATATATACTTATTTTGAGAATGTAGATAAGAAATGATCAGTTATTATATATACATTATCGATATATAACGAGCATTAATCCTCTGAAACTGTAACTATAGGACAGACCTATTTTTGTAGGAAAGCAATATATGGAAAATGTAGATGAGCTATACACTTTGAATATTCCACATCTGTTCAAATTTGAGAGTCAGAAAGTGAGAACTAAATTTGTAAGCAACGACCCATTTCATTTACAATTCAAAGTATGTATTAAATGAGGGAGATTCCTAGTTAGTTCATCAACCAATCAAATAAACTATTAACATCAAACACGAGCTGACTTGATATTTTATTCACATGATCTAGTTAGTATACTAGTTTTTGTTTGTTTCTAGTCTTCAAGTTTTGGTTGTTTTTGATCGGTTCTTCTGAGTTTTGGTTAAAGGGTGAAGTTGAAAAACTTCAATACGTAACTTGAACAAGAAGACATTAACAAGAAAATGTCTTCAAACTTTTATTTTATTTTAATTAATTAATATTGTTTGATTAAGATTGTGTTATTATTTTTTAATTAGTTTAAAATAATCCTTTTATGAAAATATTTTTTCCGTTGAGGGGTGTTTTGTTTTTGATGATTACGGCTATCCTTTTCTGGTCATATCCCGTTAGGATTTTGTTTTACAAATATATTATTATGTGAGCCGAAGTTCGAAATATCAAAAGGATCAATTTTTGTGGAACAACGGAGAGAGTATCATACATCAAGACAGATCTAGTGTATCGATCAATCAAAATCAAAATCTAACTTTCATGGGCCTTTAGGCCCATTAATTTCTCAGGAATCCACTTTCACATTTACTTTTCTTCTTCTTTGAAAAACACCATGAGATTTAGATGAAGTCTATAACCCTAAGTCTCACGAAATAGGAATTGCATTAGGAGCAAGCAAGTACTACTTGTGATCAAAGCTAAGCCTATTTATAGCAAAACGTACTCTGTATTAGTTAGGACTTCAGTATTATTAAGACTTAATTTTTCAGGGATAATTGAGTTCCTAAAACAGAAAAAGGACATTAGTTCCAATTTTTATTACCAACACTTGCTCATTAAGGGGAAAAAAGGAAGTAAAAGGATATCATTTCTTGTAAGCTTCTTACACTAGTCTTCTTGAAGATAAGTGAATATCTAATTATCTACTAGTAATGAGTCTAATGATAGCTCTCTTCTTACTATTAGGTGGATAAGTAAATATTAAGAAAATGAATCAGGATTAGGTGAATCACTAACTAATCTCCACAGAGATATGCATGATTCTAAACCAAACTCTCTAAGAGAAAAGGAAAAAAAAAAAAAAAAAAAAAAAAGGTAAATGACCTGACAGGAAGCTCCAGTAAAGCTTAGTTACTGACAGTAATGAGATGCTTAGATTCCTAACAAAAGTAGTACTTCTTGGATATAAATCCAAAAGAAGTAAAAAATGAGAAAAATTGACTTAGGCAATGCATTCAAAGAGCAGAAGTTTCAAGTGAGATTAACAAAACTGATGAACCATTAACAAACAAGAAAATCCCCTCTACCTTACTTTTTAATGTACAGTTTCACTTCGCAGAAAAGAATTGTTTCCAAAAATCCAATCTAATAGAAGAAAAAAAATATGAAAAGGAAGAAGAAACGAAATGAATTACAGCAGTTGAATCTGCCTTCCTAAGGGACTTGGAGTAAAACACCACTGGCTACAATCACCACTTGTTGTATCTGGAAGCAGCATGGGAACAAGAATCTTCCCTCATCACTGTATCTCTCTATCTTCTCTACTAGTAGCCTGTGGTATCTCTCTAGGATGATAACTGCAGAAGCTGTTGTTTCAGTGACTCCAAAAACTTCAGTTTCGATTCACAAATGTTTAAGGACTCCAGCAAAGTACTCCTCTGGGCTTTTACAATCCTCCTTAGTACCTCTGTGGGTTTCCATGATTCTAATGATCTAGCAATATTAGAACCAAGATCGGCTGATGAGGGAACTATGTCCTGCAGAGTCTGGATAAAGTGCCCTGGACCTTCCCTGGCTCCTTCTGGCTTTCTCCGGAGAGGTGTTAGTAAAATCTCCAACTTGCCATCTTCTGGAATGTCAAGCTCTCTTTTTATTACTTGTATGATTCCTTCTACTATTCCACAGGAAGACTGGATCGAACTGGAAAGTGACTGGGTCATTTCAGAGGTCAGCTTAACCACTGGATGCTCACCTTTTTTATTCCTCCTCCTTCCAGAAGAAGATGATGCCCCTCCTGCCCCTGACGACTTAGGTGTAACTCGAATACACGATTGAATCACAAGACTCTTCCAAGCTATAGGTTCTGTAACAATCTGAACTAAAAATGACAAACAATTTTCTGGAGAGCTTAGCAGGGGTTGTGGCATGTGACTGAGCTTCTCTTGTGCGTATTTCTCAATCACGGTATCCACCATTTGTAATGCATCAGTATCATGTGAACTCAATCTCCATGAAGCCATGAAAACACCAAAGGTCATCAAACTCATAATATGTACAGGAATATCCTGCCATGATAACAAAATTGGGTTAGGTAAGGCAGATAGGGTCAGATTGTGAAGTTGATAGACAGATATAATTGCAATCTGTCAATGTTCCAGCTCTCATACCAAATCATTCCCAAGTGACTATTAGCAGAAAATCAACTTAAAAGAAATTCCATACTTCCACTGATCTTTGGCCACTTGAAATTTCAGCAATCATGCTGGATGCAACATCAAAAGACAAGTCGAGGCTTTCTGCAAATCGCACAATCAGAGCAAAAATTTCTGACTGGGCAGCTGTTTGAGATTGCAGCTTACTGGAATCACTGGGAGAGTCGGTGGCTTTTCCATATTCCTTGAGTAGCGATGCACACTCGATAGAGAGATAGATCAAGCGGGGAAGAAGGGACCTCCTTTCAACAATTTGACGCCAGTTTTTTTCCCTATCAGGCTTATCTGAATAATGCTGCCACTGAATAGAACATGGAAACAGCTCAGTGATTTCACTAAAAAAAACAGGGAAGAAAGCATTAATAAAAATAAATGCTTGACTAAACAGCATCTTAGTATTTCACTGGTCTTATTTTTCTATATTTTTTTTCAGGTTGATGCATTCTTTCAAGTCAGTAAGAAAGGTTAAAGACTTGGAACATGATTTCCTGGAGTCTTAATTTCATTTACTGGTTATCAATGTTCTTAGCTCCTACTAATCAATATATCCTGGGCCCTAATGGGTGTGATGACTAGACAGGTGATATTTGTGAAGTTTGGTCTTAAAGGTGCTTCTGTTTGTGATACTATTGAGTGCTATTCAATGCGAGTCTTAGCAAGTAAAACCACCAGAAAAAAATTGTTTCTTAACTGAATCTAATGAATGGATAGAAGAAAACTATGTACTATACCTTGGTTTCTCGAATACCAGAAACTGCATCTTCATTAAATTCACCTGTAGGAAAGAAATATGCAGTCAGATACAACCTAGATAAATCATACCAGTTGAATAAAGACATTTAGTTCTCAAAACTGATTTATGGTCAGATATATGAATAATCTGGTTCTCATATCTATCAGCTTTAAAACCAAAATATACAAATCACAATCAGTTTACCGGGAAAATAAGCCAAGGAATGAACAGTATAAAACCTACAAAAAACTAAGATGAAAGGTACCTACCTAAAAGATGATTGCAATCAGGAGTGGGTGTCCACCAAGGTCGTGACTGTGTATCATCATTGAAGGTCAAAGAATTGCATCTTTCTTCACAGAGCTCAAGCAATTCAATACCACAATTCGAGCTCTCAAGAACACTCTACATAAAGAGGACAGTTTTTTAATGATAACACATCAGGTTCTACTTCTTTGTGAAAGTTTCTGTTATCCAATATATTTCTACTGGAAGAATGTAAGATAAGAGTGACAACAAATTTCTAACCTGTACTTCGTCAATGTTATCTGCTCTCTGCTTTATTTTTAAGACAGAACTTTCAACTTTTGACATCAAATACTGATGAGAATGTTCCAGCCTTTCTCTGAACTGAACAAACTCAACTGCCTAAAAGGTCACAAATTGTTAATACAAATGTTATTCCATATTTAATATCAATGTCAAGAAAAAGAAAAAGAAGGCTGAAATACACGGCCAGGGAAGTAAAACATAAGCATCACGGCCAAAGGTACACAAAAGCACTCATAGAAAACAAAATAACAGAAGTAATTGCAGTAATTGCAGTATAACTTTTAAATTTTAATGATAACAATATTGAATGCTTGTGCTAGGAGATGTAACTATTAAGACTGCAGACTACAGCAGAACTTATTGTAGAAAAAAAGTTCATGAAACGAGATACTGACATTGTCACACTGAATGCATAAACCTTACAATATATTGATAATGTGGTTCTATAAGCAGATATAAGTAAATGTACAAAATGAGAAAAGGATGTCGCTGGAGGTAGATAAAGGTAGAGAAAAGTGAAAGTATAACAGCTAATAATTTTATCCCCGACCATGTACTACGTACGATGTTCCATCCCACTATCCCATACCACAAAGGAAAGAAAAGAAGAAGAAAGATGATAAATATTCTGAGAAGTTATACTCTCTTACTTTCGTGTAATTACGATGCCGGTACGCAAGAAAGATGAAGTCTGGAGATTCTTTAAAATGGTCTTCCATAAAGCTTACATAACCATGTAGAATCTCAGCTAAATCAGCCCAATGTGTTGATAACAACATCTGGGGCACAATGTGATGCCAGACTGTTTCCAGTAGGATGTTTTTGATATCGAGTGTTTTGTACCTTTTAAAGAGGAATTGCTTAGTTAGGAGCGACAGAACTGAAAAGTGCAACCTTTCTCAACCAATCTTGATTAAAAATAATAAAAGTACACAAACCATTCATAGGCCAAAGGGAGGACACCAAAATAAGAGTACAGGTGCACCAATAAAGTCTTGTACTGCCAATAGTTTCTGCAGAACAAGAGAAAGATATACTGAGGATACTCAATAAACATATAAACTCTAGAAAATAAAGTAATCAGTTAAGTTACATAAGTAGATCCCTAACAATAGTAACAGATGAATGGAAGATATGATGACTGAAATCTGACCTGCGTATATTCAAACCGAATTCCAGAACCAATATGGCTTCCACCAAATAACCAAGTTGACGGGTCCGCCAGAATAACTATCAGGCATGCAACATAAACAAGCAGGGGGTCAAACTTTAAAATTTAAATTGAGAAACCCTAATTAGTATAAGTATATCTACTCAGATGTAGAGGAGTATAAGTATATCTACTCAGATGTAGATTTCAGGGGGTTGGGAACAGTGAAAGAGACGGGAAAAAATCAGCATACAAATGTGTACATAACAGATTCCAGTTATTTTTTACAGGTTTGGGGTTCAGATCCCGAGTTTTAATTTTCGGTATTCATTATAGTACAGAAAGCTTATTTGTTATTTCTTTTTCATTCAAATAAGCTTATGTAAACAGAAAACCTAACAAAATAACTGCTCCAACAGAGAGAAGTGCCTGCCTCAGCTCTTACAAAATCAGACACTACATGTATCATCGAGCAAATCATGCTGTATCCTAGGCATTAGATATGACAAACACTTCTTAACCACTCTATTAAAAGAAGGATTAATTAAATTTAATCCCAAACATAGCATCACCTTGACCTAACCACAACAATTATGCCGAAGCTGGTATCTTTAATACATATATGCATACACTTGTGAAGAGAATATGAAGCATTTTATACTGGTAATGCATGCTTCACCGGATAACATATCACTGATCTGAGGACTCGGAGGTTAGCATGTTTAATTATGTCTTCTAAAACACAAAAGCTTACTCTATTATACAACTTCCTACAAATCAATATAACCTGAACAGTTTTAAAAAATAGAAAGAATAATGAACTTGTGGAATACCTGAACCAGCACATTACATGCCATACACAGAAGTTCTTGTCCCTGCACAGCTTCTTGGGGATCCAAGTTCTTTGAAAGTTTAAGCATTTCTCGATACAAATCTCCTCTGTGTACATTAACTTTTTCGGTATCTGGGGAGGTGAACAGTCCAAAAATTATAATTATATGAACCATGTTACACATACAATTTGATATCGAGCTAATAGGACTTCATACAAAAACTCCTTTAATAACAAACATCCTTAAAAAGTAAACACCAAGATAGTTATGGAAGAGTCTCACCCTGCAAAGGTTGCTTAAACATGAGCCCAAACCATTCTCGTACTCCTGAGATGGTGACCATTCTATTAAAGGCTGCTATGGACTCCTCTTTAGTTGTCTTTGTGAGAAGATTATTATGTAACTCAAACATTTCGTCCTTGGTAAAGTCTTGGAGGAACATCTCAATATCGAAGACGAAGCTATGTAAGTGACCGAACCTGCATTTTTTTTTTCAAAATATTGGCTTCAAATAAGAACAGCATCAAGTTACTCTCACAATTACAAAAGAAAGGGACTCTTAGCAAGGCGACGTACTAGAGTACCAGACTTTACTTTTGTATATAAAAGGTAAACTTACGTGCAGCTCCTTACAAAATCATTAGGCAGTTCACAGGTGATATTCAAGAGAAAATTCAATCAAGAGAAAATTCAATAAATAGAAAACAAACTGAACAACATGAGCAACAAAGACATTTGATATATACAGTGCAATCTAAACCCTCCACACAATGTTATTTTAACAATAGCTCAAACTGTTGGAAGTGCAGGTAACAAAAAAAGAAAGAGATGAAAGAAAAAATACACCTGTTGAAGTAATCGTAAATAGCCTCCTTCATCTCATTATCCTTCCCACGAAGACGTTTTCTTCTTTCAATTTCTATCTTCGCCCAGTAAGGGCCTCTCATATTCATCGACTCAGTAACTGCTGGTAAATTTTGTATAAACTTTGATGCTTGTGCAATCTTTGAATCAAACTGTGTATCCATTTATAAGAAATATAAGTATATATTGTAACATAAGATGAAACAAAAAGAAATATGTGAAGTAACCACTATAACATAAAAGGGGGCCTACTTCTTCATCAGATAAATGATGTAACTTGCAAGCAACAATTCTTGGTGGAAACGTCTGAGGACCACTGGTGGTCAAAGAACACCATCTGCTATCATCCTCCAACAAACAGCCTAAGTAGTCTAAGAAACACTCCCAATCATCATTGCTGTAACAAAAATTAAGAGAGAGGATTGTTAGATATGAGGCATCCACGAATGTCTACACCAACTACTTACACGTCAATTAACCTATAAGAAAACACTTCTTCCTAGAATAAAAGAATTAGATAAGCATACCACAATTGTAATATTCTCATGAAGACCTCAGCAGCAGCAGCATAGTCACAGGCACGAGCGAGAAGCCTTCCCTGTCAACTTGAAGTCAAACGGTAGAAAAGAAACAAAGATATATCTTAGATATAAATTCAGATCAAAACGTATTAATCAATGAGGGATATCATAAAATACTAAGTACCATTTCTGACTCCTCCGTACATTTAGCCCCAAACCTAGCCAAATACCCAGTCTCTACCACGACAGAACTTTCTCATAAGGAAAAATGTAAATGTAACTGACAACCTTAAAATGATTAGAAATTTAAAAATAGTTTTGAGTAACCCTAAGCTATCATATTTTTAGTCTTCCTTGGTTGGATTTCCGATACTAAGTTTGTTCTATTTGAATCAAGCATTCTTTTCGTTAATGCTACCAGTATCAAATCCTGTATGAGATTTCACCATGAAAAATGTAAAACTAACTAGTTAGTGCAAATACAATGTGTACCATGACAAATGAAAATATCAATGTTAACTGTGTGTTTATACTAGTGAACTAGGAGGTACAAAATCAATTTAAAATGAAATATTCCAGTTAAGCCAGAACAAACCAAACAGTGAAAAGAATTATAGATCATCTATCTAGTTTTATGTGCAAGTCCAGTAAATCCACTCACACTAAACATATCAAAAAGAAGTATAAGAACTCAGACAATCCCGCTTCAACAGTAAAACTCTAAAGAAGACAAAGATAGGGTACAGAATCATTGAGGTGTGATACACAATCAATTTGGTTTGGTTGGCTACAAGCGTATAATCTCAAACAGCAAAAGCTTCAGAAAGTACCTCTATACGTAGTCTGTCAACTTCAATTACAAGAAGATTTGGACCAGACTCAAGGAGAATTTCACGCGCAATGTCATACTTGCCTTGCTGTTCCAGTACAGAAATATGCACCAGAAGGGCTACAAAAGAATTTAACAGCCATTTGCATGTGTTATCTTTAGAATAAGAAAGAAAAAACAGAAAAAAGAAAAAGAACAGAAGAGCACACCTTCTGGTTCAAGCAAGCTATGAGCAGTAAGATGCTTCTTGATCAAGCCTTCTGCTAAAGGAAATAATTTGGCACCATCCTTACCATGAAGGACCTGCCACAAGCACCAAAACAAAAGAAAACTTTTTAAGCACTGGTAGTCGTATGAAAAAATATCTATTAGCTAAATCTTTAGATCCGTATTTTTCATTGAACCATATTTGAGGATTCATGTATTCAATAAGCAAGTTGCTGGACCCATGATTCTGCTGTTGAACTAATAATTTGAACTTTTTAATCTTCATATAACAATAATCACGTTTAGTGGAGAACCTGTAATTGCATGCTGCAAAGAGCCCACATCAGATACATTTCTTCTCCAGAGAGTTTGTACATTTTGAGGGCCGTCTGCCAAGAAATACGGACGTAATTAAATATATTGAAAGGTTCTTTTGCTTTTTTTTTCCTTTAAAAGTACCAAACTGGGAATTGTTGCAGGCTTATGGACAAAGTCAAACCTGTTGCTGCTTCAAAAATTCGGACACACGAATATAACAGTTGAAGAGTCCGTACAACATGTCCAAACTATTCGGAACAGTATCAGTAGCATACTCGTAACAACTAATCGCTATATCCACTGCAATATTCATTAAGAATTTTTTTTACCACACTGGTGATTAAAGAACAAAAAAAAATTAAAAATATCCATTTTCACAAGTAGCACAGGCTGTAGGACAAGTGGTGTAGCTGTTGTATGAGTATTTTTAGCACAAAAAATGCCTAATCTCAACAAAAATAATAAATAATAGCACGATTTTTTTATGCTTCTTTATTTAAGGAAAAATTGATTTAGAGACGACTAGAACAAGACATCCTAGAACTTAAAGAACATTTACTTACTTCGACCAAGTTTTTGACAAACAGCATGTACAGCACTGAGCATCTTATCGTCGGTGAGAGCTAGTAGGTCTTTCAACAACTTTTCTTTGGCTTCTAAGCACCACTGTAATGCTTCTTCATGTTTTCCCATTTTCTCCCCTACAAGAGCCTTCAATGCCTAAAATGAAAGATAATTTACAGAAAGGTGAAGATCGTCTCCAATTCTCTAAAGAACAATACAAAGATTACATGGAAGAAATTGATTAAAACAAGAATTAAAAATTTCGTAGATAGATCTAAAGAAACACAAAAGTTACTTTCAAATGACCGATGCAGTGACAGTACTTGAAACAATAAGGTAAAAATTACTAGAACCAACAGATGCAGTGACAGTACAGTAAGATGCAGGAAAACAGAAATCAAATCAAAAGAAAAAACTACTGAAACAATTGCTTATACTAAATTGATAGCAAGATTTCCTAAATTAAAACAACAACAACTTAATCTGAATCTTGAGAAACTTACTCTAATTCTTGACTAAATTCATAGCAAAATTCCCTAAATCTAAACCACAACAGTTTATTCCAGTTCTTGATTAACTCAAAATCTCACTACTATGCTACTACCACCATCAACACCTTCATCAGCTTAATCCGATTCTATACTATCCTAATCCGATTCTTGATCATCCTAATCCGACTCTCTATCAACTCAATCAGAAAATCTATCTCAAACTTCACCACCAACACAAACCCAAAATTAGGTCGCAAGAACTCAAAAACAAATTCCTAAACCAAGATTTCCTAAATCTCCACCAACAACAACTTAATCCGTTTCTTGATCAACTCAAATCCAAACCGATTTACACAAACCGTAAACAAACAAACCGATTCTTGATGAATTCGTATACATACAACAAGATTAAGAAGAAGAAACGAAGTTAAACTTACCGGAATGTAAGCAGATTTAACGAATTTAGGTTCTAATTGAACGATTTGTTTCATAGCGTTCTTGTACTGTCCATTCTCATAATCGGTGACAATCGGACGAATCTTCCTGTCCGGTATACCGCCATACGTTCTCTGCGCCATTACCATTACCAAGAAGAAGAACCAATTTCTAGGGTTTTAGTTGCAGAGAAAAAAGAAAAAAATCTAGAAAGAAGATGAAGAAGGAAAATGAGAGAAACGAGGAATTTTCTAGAATTTTTCCTTTTTAGTGTGATTTTTAGTAGACTAGGGGGACTATTTATAACCTAAAGTGCGGCGGGAAAGGGAAGAAGAAAATGAGGTGAGGTTGAAGGGAGATTCTGTTTCTCCGTTTCAGTACACGTGACTGGGATTTTATATCTCTTCCATTTACCGGAATTGATGATTGATCGGATGAATCTTAGCCGTTCAGATTTGATCTCCGGAAGGTTCTCGACGGGTTTGGGGTTCCGGCACTGCAAGCGTGATGAGGCTTAAAGTCCCAAAATCGGACTCGTGGATATTTTCGAGAGGGTAAACGTCATGATTCGAGAGTTCAGAATTGATCTTGCAGGGTTATGTTTACGGAGTTGTGAGCATGTTGATGTTTTTCTTTTTTTTGGAGAGTCTCCATGATTTGTTCAGTTGGCAGGGACGGAGCCAAGATTCATACTCTTTGAGGTTCAAAAAAAATTCTACTGACACACACAAAAGGAGAAAAAGAATATTGACCAATATGATAAAAGCTTGTAACTTGAAATAATATGAAAGCTGGTAAAAAAAATTATCACTTTTACGATAACATTATTAAACTCATTCAGAATACGTCAATTTCATCTAAGATATCGTGCACATTGATGTTAATAGCCGATATATTAATTACACTTTAATCCAGTTAATGATACAAATTTTAGTTTTACTATAACTTTTTACACCCACCGGCTAAAAAAAGAATCACAAAACTCATACCCTTTATTTTCTAAAACTTATAATGTAGTCGGTGCAAGTGACCCCGTTTTCGCCCCTTCCCTTCGTCTTTGTCAGTTGGGTACCTTTTTTGTATGTCATTTTTTTTTATATAGATGAAACATTGATTTGAGAACAAAAATATAGATAAATCCTAATTAGGATGCATTAAGTTTGACAATTCGCTGGTTGTTTTTTTTTGCTAGAAAATTAGCAGGTTGATTGTTATTGAGATTAGTAAATTGGTTGGGATGAATGCCATCAGTCGGGATTAGCAATTCCAATCCATCAATTTCAACTACTTAGACTAACATCTCTTGGATATGATCTATTGTTAGAAAAGTGTTGCAGTATTCTAATGTTGCAGAACTATGCAACTAGGATCTTATAATCGAGATACGGAGGAAAAGAGAAGAAGGATTTATATTCATTAGATATGAGTTACATAATACGTAGATTATGAAATGAGAGGGTACCAAGTACACCATCAACTTTTTCGTTTGGGAACCTGTATGGACAAAACATAATACAATCAAACGTAGGTCAAAGCAAAGACCCTCGAAGAAGATTGTATATAGAGTTTCTCTCTTTCTCTTCTAGAATCATCAATATGTATAGACCAAAGGTTTTTGTACAATTGTGTATAAGAGTTCTTGAACGATCTCAAAAATTAATATCCAAAATCAATATAGTCATATCTGAATTAAGAGGATCCAAATTCCAACAAGTATGAAACTTGCAATCTATCTTTCAAAATATCAATTAAACAAGAACTAGTCTTGTTTTTTATCTCAAATAAAAAGGACTTAAACTATCTATATTGATTCGCGTACTACTTGTGCTATTCATATTATGAAGATAAATAATATAAAGAGGAAAAGGAAAAATACAAGATACCAGAAATTTTGTTAACGAGGAAAACTGCATCTATGCAAAAAAACCCCAGGACCTTTTCCAACTTTGAACACCACATTGTATCAAACCGCTATGGACACTAGCCGACTATCATACTTCAGACTGGAAAGTAGTTGAGACCGAATTAACCCTCCGAGCAATTCAGCTGCAGTCGCGTTCCTTATGTCCCTTGAACCTCGCAAAATTCTACGCATTTGAGTTCCTTAGATGACGTCCTTTACAACCTAATTAAGAGTTGCTTCAACCTCACTGAACACTTTTGATACATATCTATGTATAACAAACAAGCCTATTTGATTTTCCTTTTGATATGTTTTAATTTAGGTTTGGAAAACTGTTTGTAGTATACAAAGTTGAAAAAGCGGGGGTCTAACAACCTCACCCAATATTTCGCTTAACAATCTGTATGGACTAACTCCAATATACTTACAAGAGAATCAACTAGACAGTTGACTCAATCTTATAAAAAGTATATCAAATAGTTATATCTAAATCTCTCAATTCAATCCGCAATCAAACAAATAATAATTTGCGAGCCCGATTGAATATAAGAGAGATAACTTGAACAGTACCAAAGACCAATGTTCAAGGATCAATCAACAACCAAAGGTTGGATTTACCAATTGATCGATTCAACGCACAACCTATGATATTTCAATTATATAACAAAATATAATGCGAAAAAGAAATAACACAGACACCAGAAGTTTTGTTAACGAGGAAACCGCAAATGCAGAAAAACCCCGAGACCTAGTCCAGATTGAACACCACACAGTATTAAGTCGCTACAGACACTAGCCTACTACAAACTAACTTCGGTCTGGACTGTAGTTGAACCCCAATCAATCTCACACTAATTCAAGGTACAATTGCGCTCCTTACGTCTCTGATCCCAGCAGGATACTACTCACTTGATTCCCTTAGCTGATCTCACCCACAACTAAGAGTTGCTACCACCCAAAGTCGAAGACTTGATAAACAAATTTGTATCACACAGAAAAATCTATTGGATTAGATAAATCTGTCTCCCACAGAAATACCTACGGGTTTTGTTCCGTCTTTTGATAAATCAAGGTGAACAGGAACCAATTGATATACTAGACTTATATTCCCGAAGAACAACATAGAAATATCAATCACCTCACAATAATCTTAATCGACTAGCGAAACAAAATATTGTGGAATCACAAACGATTAGACGAATGTGTTTGTGTCTACTTTTCTATCTTGCCTATCGGAGATATAAATCTCAAGCCAATCTTACAATTGTACTCAATCACAGTAGAAACAGCAAGATTGGATCACGCAACTACAGAGAAAATATTTGGGTCTGGCTTCACAATCCCAATGAAGTCTTTAAGTCGTTAACCTACAGGGTTTCGTGAAAAACCTAAGGTTAAAGGAGAATCGAATCTAGCTTATACAACTAGTATCATATAATAGGTGTGGGGATTAGGTTTTCCAGTTGCTAGAGTTCTCCTTTATATAGTCTCCAAATCAGGGTTTGCAATCTAAGTTACCTTGGTAACAAAGCATTCAATATTCACTGTTAGATGAAAACCTGATTAGATTCAAGCTAATATCTTTCAACCGTTAGATCGAACTTAGCTTGTTATACACACATGAAATGTAATTTCATTTAGGTTTGAGTAACCGTACCTAAACGTGTACACTTAGTTGGTTCAACAATTGTTAACCAATGGTTATCCATATGAGCACTTTCATATCAACCTTATTCATCTTCACCATAACTAGTTCAAATGACTTGAATGAACTAGTTAGAGAGTTATTCAATTTCTTAGATCTTATAGAAGTATACAAGACACAATCAAAGAAAAATCGGTTTTGATTCACTTGAATCGATTCATGAACATTATATCCACAGTTTGCAAAGATTGCATTCCTTAATATATAAATATAAATGTTTTAATTCATGAACACACCGATTGTATAAAGTAACCTACTTAGGTATGCAAATGGATACGCGTACTTAAGTAACCGGATTGAGTTTTTTTTTCACTTTCAAACTCAAGTAGAAATTCACGGACGTGAACTTTCCTCCAGTATGCGTACGGGTACGCATACTTACCCGGATTTCCAACAACCGCCAGTATGCGTACGGGTACACATACTTTGGGTTCCCGGTTTTGGAATTTTACACAAATGTGAGGACACGCCATGTTTATATCCAAAGATGGTTACATGTTCTAAACTCTCACTTCAATCATTAAAACTTTCTTAGAGGATGTTATATATTTGTTATTCACAAACTATTTTTCATCAAAGCGATTTTCAAGTTATTGAAATAATCAACATGACTTTCATCATGAGTAAAGATGAATTTGGCGAAAGTGAAAGCTTTATAGCACATATTTCGAGAAATATATAAGCGATATAAACTCGGATCGAAATAGCAAATGTGTATAATCGAAATCTATATAACAATACGACTTTTGTCTCAAGATAGGAGATAGAATAGATAGATTTTTGAGTGATAGATAAGATCAAGTCTCCACATAACTTTTTATCGATGAAGTTCCACAAGTTCCTTGAATAGTTCTTCGTCTTTGCATGATGAACGCCATGGATTCTAGAGCTTAACTATACTTACTATCCTAGTCCGAGACATAGCTATAAGTAGCCTAGAAATCAAGACTTATAGTTTTGGCAACTAAACTTGACAAACAAGCTTGAGATAGCAACGCTTGCGAGTTCGACCGAGCAGTGCTCTAACAAAATTCCAATAAATCGCATCCACCTTTATTCTTAAAAATGTGCATATTCAAGAGAAACCTTATAATGTCGTTAAGAGTCCACCTCAACATTTTGTAATTATTGATGTTTCTACTCTTAATATCGATTTTGTTATGCCACGATTAAACTCTAGCTCGTAACGTCACTTGTTATGTTAAGTTTTTGGACTTTCCTTTTTTATGGCCTAAACAATTGAAGTTTCATAATCATTCAAAGTATGTTGTTCGTTGGAATGGGCGCTTGCAATACTTGCCGAATTTGAGGGAGAGTTGTTCAAAAAGGGGAGGACATAGTCCTTCTTATGCACACTACTTTGATGTTGGTTTGAAGTTTTTCAAGCGGGGGAAGGATATTAGAGTGACTATTCGGAAACATGCATAGTCTAGTGCTAGCATCTAGGAGGATACTAGTGCTTGCCCACAAAAGTCTCCAGAAAGTTGTTAATGCGAAGTATATGATAAATAATGATCTTTGTCGTTGTTCTTGACCTTATAACCCTGGTGGCAATGGTGTTTGTCTTTATATACTGAACTCAAGGTATTTGATTGATGACGGTCTTCGTCGTCATTTTCGACCTTATGATCCTTATAAGGGCATTTATCTCTAAATTGAACTCGAGGTCGAGTACTTTTCAAGAAGGGGGGGACTGATGTAGGACATCCTACTCATAATTTTTTTTATTTCATATTATAACTTATATTAGGTTTTCCTTTTCTTTTTCCTACTAGTTCTAGTTTATTTCTTAATTAAGGACTTCATTTTCCTAGTATTATTGGTTTATTTCTTAGTTTAGTTTGATTTCTTTTTTTTTAGTTATAATGCTTTTAGGAAATATTGAAGCCAATATAAAAAGGTCTAGTATTATAGAGAAATCTAATAGAATTCTACAGCTAATATTATTATTTGATTGATATCAAACTTATTTTATTATTTAGTAATCTTTACTTTGTTATTGTTTTTGTGAATTTATTGATCTCTCACTAATTTTTATTATTGTTTGTATTTTTGATCCAAATCATACGTTTCCGCTGTGTTACACTCTCCCTTGAATTGATAGTGAGTATTACTTTAGTTTAATACAACTAAGATAAACTAAAGTTTGCACCAAAATATATACTCCCTCTGTCCCACCAAACACGACTTATTTCAAGTTTGCACAATTATTAAGGCAAAGATTTGAGGAGGATTTAAGTATTGTTTCCAATTATATCCTCAAGGATAACAAAAAGTAAAATTTAGAAATGACATATATAAATTGGAAAGCATTTTTAAAACACACACTTAGCGAATATAATAAACACGACTATCAAATTATACATATTTTTATACTAGGATTTAACAAAAAAAAATCTATCAAAAGGGTGATGCTATAATATGACATTTTTTATCTATAAGGGTTAACCTTAGAGGGACACAATTTAAAATGAAAAGGTCATATTTGGTGGAACAGAGGTAGTACAAGATAACCTTCAACGCTTTCTTAATTGAAATATTAATAATACCAACATCATCATAATCATCATCAAACATTAATAGTTTCAATATCGTCATTGATTTCTTGTCACCATACTCCATTAGAGAAGGGATGCTTCTTCTTCATCATCATTTGTTTCACAAACATTCGCTTGCTCGTACTTCAATTTTTCACGACAAAACTTTTAAATATGTCTAAAATTCTAACAATAATAGCATTGTAATGGCTTGTTATTGTTATCCATGTACCAAGAATCATTAGTAACACAACTCGTTCTCTTGCAAATTGAATATGACGAAGAATTAAAATTAAAATTACCTTCATTCCTTCCTTTTCTATAGTTATGCCATAACTCTCTCATCATTTAGTAAACTTCCACCTGCATCATGTTGATTTATTCATTGCTCATGAGCCAACAATGACATGTGTAGTTCATCAATTAAAAGAACGTCATTAACCAAACCACATAGTTAAAATTTATAGTAAAACAACGAAGAATCTTCTCAACCACGGTAACATCGGTAAAATTCTCCCATGAACTCACTCTGTAGTGAATTGTCATTATTCTCGTGAAATAATTATTAACATAATCTCTGAACTCATTCAAAGTAATTCAAACTCCAAACGAAATGGTTGAAGTTGTTGCCTTTTAGCCCATTGCCGACCCTTGATACTTTTTGTTCATGGAATCCATAATATTTAAGTTTCTTTGCTTAGAATTATTTCCAAGATTGAATGATTTATTGCTTGAAAGAGATAGTTATTTGCCCTCAAATCTTTCGACTTCAAGCTTTCGATTTTGGCCTTTTGTGTGGTGGATAAGACAACATCTTCTTCTAGTTCTATTACTTATCATTTAATGTAAAAAAAAAAATCTAAACCCTAATGAATTTCATCAGCATTAAATATGGAAATCACAAGGAGAAACAAAATGGAAACCGGTTTGAAAATAGAATTGAAATTGGGGGAGTCTTGGCTATGAAAACCAGAAAGAATTCCAATACCAGTACTTTTTTTATATAAAATCCACACTCATGTAGACATGTATTCCACATTACTTATTTTCTCTTGTTCTCTCTGTTCTGATCAGTTTCTTCCTCCTATCAATGGTAATGATGCGGTCTTTTGATGTGGCGGTAACCCGACACTGACATAGTAATGATAATGAAGTTGTTGGGCTTCTTAAAGTCTTTTTTCCTTTTAGAAAGATAACGAAGATGATTTTATAAATACAGCTCCTATAAGGGTCGCTTCTGATAGAATTTTGGTGGTTCATCTCCAAAATTTGATTAGTCACAAATTTTGTTTAGGGTGACCACCCACTGCAGGTCAAAGGTTATATTTGATACACCCAGACTCGAGCCATTTGACTTTAACAAAACCTATGGCTGAGCTAAGACTTTATGGAATCAGCCCAATTAAGAAATCAGTCCATCTATGTATAGGGAACTGTCTGCCAACCCCTGGTGCTATCATCCGATACATTGCAAAGTCCAACTGTTATCCTTGGCTTGTGGAGAATGTTGCTTATCAGTTTGTTGTGAAGAATTTACCTTTCTTAGTTTCAGATGAAGAGATATTTGATACATTTATACATCCTTACGGTTCTATAATCGGAGTAAAGATACCCCGTGAGCTTGGAATGAAAAGTTCAAAAGGATATGGGTTCGTCGATTTTGTTTTACAACATGATCAAAGAAGGGAAGTGGATGATCTTGTTTAATCATCTATGATTCTGGCGCTTGGTTCTTATTATGTTGCACTTGTCTTTCTCTATCCCATCATATTTGCAGCAAACATGAACTTATCATTTCTTATGATGATCCCAAAGGAACAAAAGCTTAATTCACAAAATAATAATAATAACAATATTTTTTTGCCCATACTCCTAGATTCTTGTTAATGCTTGTATCAATTGTTAATTTAATTGTTTGTGGTGGTTATCACATTTTCTTTCGGGTGCACAATAATACTTTTTCTTTTTGTCATTTTGACCCAAAACTTATTCATATTGAGCAAAGTTTTCCTACTCTTGTATGTTAATCTTCAATATACATTTTTCATTATTCTCAAATGAGGCTTGTATTAGTTGCTCATTTAAAACCTGAACTAATTGGAGATCTTATAAAGATTAATGTGTGGCTTCATCTTTTTGACATACTCTAGTAAGTTCTTTCATCTTCTTATTAACTTTTCAAATCTGAGAAGGAGCGGTGCTGGTGTTGGTGGATTTTTTTCATTATCCTCCAAAATTCTCACTTCAACTTGTAAGTTCCTTCTTTGAGATTCTTTAGTTTCACTTATTTGTGGTGGTTGTAATGTTCTTCCTTCAATTTTCTCAAAAAGGATTATTTTTTTTTGTTGTTGTTGTCATCTCGACTCAAAATCTATTCCTTTTAGGCCAAATTCGTTTTCTCATGTGCATTAAATTTATTGATACATTATAAGAGAATTGTCAAGGATTGTATTAAGTTTTAATTTTAATTATTTGTAGTGATCATCATGTTTTTTTTTTGTTTGCTCACTATTTTTTTTCTATTATTTTGTACAAAATTTATTAGTTCTACGCCAAGTTCCTTCATTTTTGTGTATTAATCTTTAATATACATTATTACATACTTGTTAATGCTTGTGTTTGTTAATTTTAACTATTCGTGTTGGTTGTCATAGTTTTTCATCGGTTTGCTCAATACGTTTTTTGTTGTTGTTGTCATTTTCACCCAAAATATATTCATGTTGAGCATGTTACCTTTACTTTTATGTATTAATCTTTAATTAACGCTCGTAGAGAATTCTTAAGGGTTTAGTTGTTACTTTCAATAAGGTTATTTTTTGTAGTTGTTATCATGTTCCTTCTCCGGTTTGCTTAGTAAGGTTCTTTTTTGTGATTCAATCCACTATATTTTTTTTGGTCATTCCTTTGCTCATGCGTATTAATATTTGACATTCATTCTAAGAGACTTTTTAAGGATTGTATTACTTATTGTTAAGGATTGTATTATTTATATTGATTTTACTTATTTTTGGTTGTTATCATGTTCGACCCAAAATTTATTCTTTTGAAGTTATTCCTTTTTTTACTTTCGTGTACTTCAATTTATGTTCTTAGAGACTTGTTAAGAACGGTTGATTAAGTTATTAATTTCAATTATTTTTGGTACTTATCATATTTTTTATTCGGTTTCCTCGATATGGATTTTTTTTTTTTTCATTTCCACCCAAAATCTAATACTTTTTAGTCAAATTCCTTTAACCTTGTTTAGTTATTAATTTTCAATATATATCCTTAGAGACTTGTTAAGGCTTGTATTAGTTGTGGTGGTTATCAACCCAAGATACAGGACCACCAGTTCCTACTTAATTTGTAAATAAGTGGAATAACTTGATTACGAGGTTTGCTACCTACCTAAATATCATCTCAAACAGATTTAAGTAGCTCATTTTAAGCCTTTATAGATGGTGTGTGTAGTAAGAGAAAATTGATAAGAGACAAATTTCTAATATAATAGGATGTACCATATGATTTCTTCACTTTGCTTCGCAACCAACCTGATAAAGATAAACGATATTTTCCTGGATAATATTGCACGAAAGGTTTCCATTCTCTCGAAAAATTCCCCACCACCATTTGATGAGCAAGTCTCTTTTACGTCTCCCAGGCTTCTAACACCAATACCAAGATAAGCTAAAGACCAACTAGACAAATAAATACTCTTGTATCATCCTTTTTTATCCCATAATAAATTTTTAATCTTCTTCTCTAGTTTTTTAATCACAGAGATAAGAGCTTGAAAAGTCGAGAAGAAATATATATTGGTAAATTAGATAAAACAGACTTAATTATTATAGGGATTTCACCTTTTTTTGAGAGACTGACTTACTTCCAAGTTGCCAATTTCTTATGGAAACTTTCAAGTATAGGATCCCAAATTGAAGTCCATCTTGATTTAGAGCCAAGTGACATGCCAAGATATCTTGTAGGATGTACATCCGTCAAGCAACCAAGTCTATCTTCCTAGCTAGAGAGTTAGCTGAGGAATATCACTAACACCAACCACTAATCTTAGAGACATTCACTTTAAGAACATATGCTAAATCAAAGAGTTTTAATGCACTGAAGACAAAGTGAATTTCCTCCCAGCCATATGATGGTATGATCACATAATGCAGATGACAAACAACCGCTCTACTTACTAGAGGGCTTCCAAGTCTTTCTTTGGATGAGAGCTCAATTTTTTTTCGAGGAATTCCTTCCATAGGAAAATCGAATAACAATAGAGACAAAATGTCACATTGACATACTCGCCAGAATATTGAAATGAAGCAAAAGTTATAACAAAAATTAAAACAAAGAAAGTAGGTGATGAGAAGCATAATTCAACCCAACCACATCATCTTTCCTTAACCCTACCTTCTTGAATATAGATATCATGTAACAACAATTAACCTTGTTGAATACCTTCTCAAGATAAATTTTACAAATGATGCCATGTGTTTATAATTATTATTTTTGAATCAACCACATACATGAATGATAATTAAAACACGATCGCTAATTTTTCTTCACTAACATAGGCACTTTGGGTCCCAAAGGAAAGCTTCGGCATCAAAGTCTTGAATTCAGTAGTCAAGATAACCATTACCTTAGAGATGATAATTAAAAGACTAATGAGTCTACAATCCGAGATATTTTCAAAGTAAACTTTCTTAGGAACAAGAATAATGAGAGTAGAATAATGTTTACTATCAATTTTTTCCATGAGGCAAAGTTGAACTACCGTCTTCGTAACATCATTCTTCGACAAACTCCAAAACTATTTAAAAATATGATGGGAAGTCATCAAGTCTCAGATCCCTAACTGATTCCAAAAAACAATTGTATTTAGAAATTTGTGTTTAGAAGTGCCATGCTCTAAATTCAAGACTTCCTAATCAGATAACGAATGAATTATATAATTACATCCAAATATATGTCATTTTGCAACCCGACATACAAATGTAGACCCTTATTTATTTACTTTTATTTATTTTTGATAAAAAGCTCCAATTTCATTAATTTACAAATAAAGGATGCATAGATTTTAAGTACATCAAGGACGTTTGAAGAACAAAAAAAACTATAACAATAAGTACATGTCCAAGTATTCTGACAAGAGAAAGAGAAGGAATTTGAAAATCGACGAATTACATATATGATAGATCCGATAAAATCGGGAGAAGGATGGTCTTCACAACATAGTCTCCCATTCGATAAAAAACATATCCCGATGACCAGAACTTCTTGACGACGATCTTAAAATCCATAGTAACCAAAAAAGAATAGCCATTAAATTCATAGGAAAAACACTTGAAAGTGTATAGAAAAACACCATGAAGGCGCAATCGAACTACCGGATAACAAAAAGAATACATCTTCAAACCCTAACATAAAAATCAACAAAAACCTAAGTTAACTGTTGAAACTTACTAAAGAAAGAAAACACAATAAACTTAATACTGCTCAGATCCACTCCTAATAGTGTATATTTGAGCAGTTAACTAGTTAGAGGATAAGGAGAGAGAGAGAACGGTTCTTTCACACTTCGGTTTCTATGAAAATCGTAAGATATAGGCTAACCGTTCATATTTCATGATTCCATAATAGTCAATTGGTTTTTTTTTTTTTTTTTTTGGGTTCCCTAGACTAGTGGCCCCTAGATTACATCCAAACTCCTTAAATTGGAGTGGATTTCAGCAATTACAGGGTTCAAACCCCTACCTCCGCAGTGGGAAGGAGCATTCCAACCACCAGACCACTTGGTGATTGGCAGTCAATTGGTTAATAGGCAAGAAAATAAATGTATAGACAGTTATGTGTCTATTTGCCTTTCCCATGTACATGTTGCCATGTAGGTTCCATTGTTAGTATGAATTAAAGGGTACACGTGTAAGGCTAAGGATGTCTAATCTGTTAATTTTGGTCTCAGAAATGAACGGTCTAAAAGTGATGGCTAAGCTAATGTTTTCCGGAGGCACCACTACACCGAACCCTCCACAAGGACGGTTCCTATGGGCATGGCAAACTCTCAAGTTTGCCATTTTTGCACCCACTATGGAGCTGGAAAACTAGCCCGGCTAAGTGGAAAATTTTCCACTTAGCCAGGCCAGGTCAAGTTTCTACCGAGCGGATCGACCGCTCGGTCAAGACTACACCGTACGATTTTGTTTACACCGTTAACGACTTTTATAAGACCGGTCGGTCTAGTCTACACCTCTACGTAGAATCTGATCCAACGGCCATAAATCTTTTCCCCTATAAATACCAAATTCCTCTTCCATTTTAACTCACACGTTCTTCCTATTTTCTTATATTTTTCAATGGCTCAAAACATGTCTATGGCTCAATTCATAGAAGAGCAACATGCGGCCGAAAATCAAAGAATTGAACTTCGAGCTAGTGTGCAAAATGAAATAAGAAGAGCAAATAGTTGAATAGTTGCACAAAAACGCAAATTTAGCACATTAGAAGATGAATACATCAGCATGAATTATGTTCTCTTCACTAATCATCCAATCGTTGTGGCGCATTACAGGCGATTCCGATTTAGGGACGGGTTTTACTGAAATTTAAAGAAGAAACAACGAACCTCAACAATCGTGATTCGATGGTGTTGAGTGCTCGGTTCTCCATAATTTCTAAGAATGTTAACAAGTATATTGGTATGATAAGGGAAGAGGCTCGAAACATGAGAAGTGGTGCAACCCTGCTGGAGATTGATTAAATAAATCGTGCAAAGTGGCTCCGTGACAACGGAAAGCAGTTCTGGTATGCAAGTTTTTAAGAAATCCTAAAAGTGTTGCCCAAATTTAATCTAATGTATCAATTTTAAGTTCTCAATTTTAACTTAAATAGAAAACTTTAAATGAAGATTATTATTTATCAAACAAAAATGCAATTATATTAACGATTTAAACAAACCACGATTCACATTAACGATTAATATTTATCTATCAAACTAACATTTATCTATCAAATTAACAATTACCAAATATATATTCCCCTAATCCCTATTTGATCCTGTGAAAAATCATTATTTTGAGTTTGAGATGGTGGTTGAGTAGCATCAGGTGATTCATAACCTTGATATGGTAGTGGAGATGGTTGAATTGGAGGTGCTTGGTTTCAATGAAATGCTGAATTTGGGGTATACATTACGGATTTCCTAAATGCATCCATATTTACGTGACCACCACTAGGAGTAAGTACAATACCTTGGGGAATGAAACCAATAGGAGACTGGAAATACGTCTCCACGTTTGTTGCTGGTGTTGTTCTTGCTTCTATTGGTAGCTGATTCTATTCCACCATAGTTAGAGTGTCGTGACGACTTCTACGACCTCCACGACTTTCACTTCCACGACTTCTTACACTACTATCACCGAGCATTTGAGAACTTGACCCTAACGGAGTCTCAAGCAATTCATAACTCATATTCTCCCTATGTATCTACATCTGTCTCAAGTGAAAATTATGGAATTGATTAATAAAAAGCAAAAAATTGTTCAACTAGTTCTGATACTCTTCTTGTGATACCACCACACCATAATATGGATAGCTCTGCTGCAGACCTTCACTAGTAAGTGGAACTGTAACAATATCTCCATTTGGTGATAAAGTCTGGACTTCCCAAGATATTTGAGGCATATTTGACGACCCCATTTGACTGCTAGGATACATATATGCTTTTTTTGCACCCCCAAAGCTAGCAGCTGACTAATCCTAGAGATTAACGAATAAAGAGGCACTAAGGATCTAAAACATCTACTTAAACATTCAATTAAGAAAACTGCTACAAAACTTAACCCAGAAACTAGACCCGCTCAGAAATATATATATATATACAAGAACTTCTCTCAAATGATACATATACAATAGTCATTTGGTTTACAAATACAATATGCAAAATAATAAACATAGTAAAAATTAACCAACTAACGAAATCAACTCTTGAAGCTTTCGTTGCGCAACTCTGATCTGTCTCTGAAACTGAAAGAGGGAAAGGGTGAGCACATCATCCCTAAAAGGGGTTCCCAACAGAAATAAAATTTAACTTTCAAGTAATCATAAGCAAGAGTTGGAAAACAATACATGTTTTCCCAAACATTAAAGAGTGACCAAGTCACTGAAATAAACAAACATGTATATGGACAAACTCCTTCTTCAAACAATGTACTAATATAGTTGTGCAATTCTAAACTCGCAAATCCACACCTAATCGTACGTATGGATGTCGACAGTTCAGAACTCGCAAACTGCCGACCAATATATGTCATAAAAGCTCTAGGTATAAATATGAAGGAGCGTATCCTATATACCACTAGTGGAAATTCTCATTTCCCATAACAATTCACAATGATAAACAAAGCATTATAAGTCCTTTCCAAATCGTGGAAAGATTCAAAGAATCAACAGAACAATCATAATGCAAACTAAACAAAGTATGGAATGTACAATCAGACAATGCATGAGTTTGTTAAATAAAGACTTTTGTAAAAGAACAACAATGGTTACAAAAGAGTAAAATATATTCCCACCTCTTTTGATGACAAGCCACGCCTACCTCGAGATCCACGATCTACGGGTTCATCCTTTGAATTGTTCGTTGTTAATAACTAATTGTTAATCACACAAGCACTCTAAGAATCTAGCCAAAATGGCTCATACAAGAATCATACAAGTTTATCTAATAGTTCTAAGCCCAAGTTCCCTAATTAGGCCCGCTAAACAAAGGCCTGGTCCAACTGGTCAACTAATTGTCCCTAACGGTCAGTTGAGTCAACTAACGGTAAACGTCAGTCAAAGGTCAAAGTCCAGTCCACAGTCAAAGGTTAACTCGGTCAAGTCATGGTCAACTGGTCAGGTCTCTGAGTCAAGGTCCACTGAGTCAATTCTGATTCAACACTAGTCGACTCAGTCAGCTAACTGAGTCAGACATCTGACTGGGATGACTGACAAGCAAAAGCCTAAGATAATCTTCTATTACAGATCCACTTCAACAAGAAAACTTGCATTCTTAATTTCCATTTAACATAACAACATTAATTCATTCATTCTAAAATAACTTTGAATTCCAATTACAAAAGCAAACTAAGTTTACCTGCAATAGCAGTTACAAGCTTTCCCCTAAGATATTCAACTCACACATTCATCTAACCTTCATTCCTGCAAGACCACACATTTAAACTGAAGCTCTACAACTTAAATAGTTACAACTGTAATTCAACCTCTGACATTACCTTGACTGTAGAGCATATCTCAGTTCAATCATCGACTTCCCATTACCAGTTGAGAAAAACATAATCGCATCTCATACCACCTGCCTTGAAATCAATTCAACACCACCATTCATTCAAAAGAACTTCAAACAATACAAAACTCAACAATATCAACCAACCTATGATCTATCTCAAATCATATCAATACAATACCAACAACTATGAAACGACACCACAACTCCATAAGGCAATCCATATCCATTTCATCTTAACAAACTTACAACACCACCAAATAGAACTTCAGCTCAACAACTTCAGGCCTTCAACTCAATTCCATCACCCATTCATCTTAGAACTGATTCATACATCTAAAACTCAGCAGCAACATAACTCTGTAACTGTAATTCCATTTTTGCAACAACCAATACACCCCTATAACAAATATGTCAAATCAATTCAATACCATCATTACAAACGGTAATCTTCATTCCTAAATCACCAACTCAATTACAATTACAACTTCCAATACACATCTCCTACCCTGTAACATTAACACTATCACCACCACATCTAATCCATCTCATCAATTCATTATGATACCGCTTAAACCATGTATAAGTTATCGCAAAATCATATACAACAGACCCAAGCAATGAATTCCAAACTCAAACTCAAATACATATAACTTAATAATAAACCAACTCTGGAATCTTAAATTCAACTTACCCTTTCATCTAAGTCATCCATGAAGATCGAATCAGCGTCCATGACAATCTCGTCACTTCCTCACAAGCACAATCAAACCCTAATTCCTCAATTCTCAATTTATATTCTTCTTTGAAATCAAATCTTCAAATTAAACTCGTAACTTTTAACTTCACTTCATGTTCTTCAAAACCCATCATTTAATTTAATCCCCTAAATCGACAACTTCATCTATTGATTCTTCTTTGGACCTCTTACAAACCCTAATTCTAATTTAGGGAAGAACAATATGAACCTTAATTCTCGATTTCACCTCCAAACATCTTCAGAGATTTAATTAAATCTTAACCCAATCGTTCTTCATCTAACAACAACCCAAATCATCTCTCAATTCTTCACAAACCCTAACCAGAAATCCTAACTTCGATTTACAGTGGAAATTATATCATCATCTCGTGTTCAATCAACCACAACATCATCACAAACGATCAACTCTTGACATTTTCTCCTAGTTTCCGTTATCAAAATCACTCAGTCTTCTCACAAATTGACGAGCATGAAGAACAGGGGAAAGACAGGAGGAAAATAAGAATGAAGAAGAAAGAAGAAGAACATAGAGGAAAAAGATAAAGAGGAAAGAATAAGAGAAACTAATTTCTCTTCGACACATATCTGGTGATAAGGCCTGGGACCAATGATAAAGGCACCTTCCCAAACGATAAGGGCAACCAGCCTTCATATTGATTTGATGATATCTTCTTCATCCGGTATCCGAATGTCATGTTCGAGTAGTCCATTTCGTATAACTTTTCAAGACCTAACTAACGATACTAGTTTCATATCTAAATTGTTGTTAGATTAATTTTTATTAATTAATATTCGTGTTAAACTAATCGAGTTATTATCGCTAATTCGTCACTTGACCGGTTTAACAACGTTGACGAGCTTAAGGGTCCTTACAGCTTCACCCGTCAATTTTGGAGGTTGGGATGGAAGATCTGTAAGTGGAAAATTTCCAATTGTTGGAAAGTCAACACTACCTAAGTTTTGTGGATGAACAACAATATTTAGCTTGTATACCTTTTGAAAACAGATGTAGTAATCAAAGTCATCATCTGGGATTTGGATCAAATATTCATCTTCCCAAGGTTATCCATTATTTATCAACTTTATCCAATCATCATGTGAAATTATTGAAGTTGAAAACGGGTTGATTACTTTTACCTTTCTTCCTTGTAGCTGAAACATATGTATTTCTCCGTAGTACCAAATACCCTGACCCATAATTGGACTGTATAACACAAGTCGCTTAAGGCTTAATTGTAGCATGACTTGTGACATTGGTTCATGGAACTCAACAATTTCTGTGTATGTCATTGGCATAATGTTGATACTAGTTCTGCACAATTGTTCCATCCTCTGAACAACAACTATATTTTGACCATCATCAATTTTATTAATCCATTTTTCAGATTTGTACTTGTACATGATTGGAAAAATTAGTCGTGTTTCGTGAAGATCAGGTTCGCCGACCTTAAAGTATGTATACCACCAATACTGAAAAATAACATTGATGAACATTTATGTGTTAGTACATTCACCACTAGTTTGACAATTAACTCGATTATGAATCTAATAAAATAAAGGGATTGTGGTTCTTTACCTCCAATCCGACCCAAAATCCATTCAAGCTTTCTAAGTTCTTGCATGAGCATTCACCGAGACTTATGCATAACTCATCTAAAATTGCAAAACCCCAATCATAATTTGGCGCTTTAGTTAAATCATCTAAAGGGCCCAAAAAACCAATTAATGTCAATGAGTTAGCATTGGCGAAAAAAACTTGGCCTAACATCCATAATGCAACGTTCAAGCTCGGGATAATCTTCAATTCAAAAAAGCCTTTAACCCAGACACTCTTAATCCATATGAGTACTGTAATTGTTTGGATTCTGGCTTTCCTTCAGTATCATTTGAGTACAAGGGAAATAGTTGTTTCCATCTTCCTTTTGATGTCCACTTTAATTGATTAAATTGTACTATTTCACCCTCATTTTTTATTCCAGTCAACATATACAAATCTAACGGTGTGAGCCCTAAAAACAACATGGTCATAAAATTAAAGTTTGTATGTGGAACTAAAATTTGAATCAAACTAAAAAATTGAATCTCTAAAAATTAAAACTTGTTTCTGAACTAAAAATTAAACTATTGAATGGAAAAATAGAACTCGCCACACTCGAAATCCTTGACAAAGAACGCATTTGCAGTGTTCCACCAATGTTTACAAATAACTCGCACAACTTGAGTCCTATGGTTTTGCCTTTCATGAAATATAAACGATGTCAAGGATATCTTCTCAAGGATTCTTGAACAGCTCCGGGGAGTAACCCAAACACTTCGGTTAGCTCAGACCACCCACCTCTTAGTTTAGGTAAGATAACTCTCTCGGGATGGTTACATAAATGCGTAGATAATACACCAGGTCCAACTAGTTTCCTAACATTTGCGAACACTTGGTGTTTATCCTGGACCCATACGATATCACTATCTGCAACAGATTTTCTTTTGTCTTTCCTGTTTCTTTTCCTTCGTCTATTTGTTTTGGAGCTACTCATTTTTAAGTAAAAAATCACTCTGGTCTGCTCTCTAGCGAAGGAAAGATTATTTTTTTTTTGTTAATGAAAACTGAAGGGAATGGTGGTATTTATAGACGGTAGAGCACGACCGCAGGAGGTCGAGTTTAAATCGTTAGCGTTGCAAACTAGACCAGGCGACCGAGTCTCCACCGCTCGGTAGAGACCCGATCGCTTATCTTTTTTCCTATAGGGGCGGGCCAGTTTGCCAGGTCAACTGGCATGAAAAATGGGTGGGTTAGCCACCCCATGGGAACCGGCATAAGACTCAAATACATAGCTACTGATTTCTATTTTTATACTCCTGATCCGAACACCACCGTTACCACTGCAGAAGAAAAAAAAAAGAAATTGGGGTTTTTGGTTTTTACCTGAGAAGAGAAGCTCGGGATAATCTTCAACTATGTGTATCCCCTTGCCAGCATAACAATTCAAAAAAACCTTCAACCCAGACACTCTTAATCCATATGAGTACTGTAATTGTTTGGATTCTGGATTTCCTTCAATATCATTAGAGTACAAGGGAAATAGTTGTTTCCATCTTCCTTTTGATGTCCACTTTAATTGATTAAATTGTACTATTTCACCCTCATTTTTTATTCTAGTCAACATATACAAATCTAACGGTGTGAACCCTAAAAACAACATGGTCATAAAATTAAAGTTTGTATGTGGAACTAAAATTTGAATCAAACTAAAAAATTGAATCTCTAAAAATTAAAACTTGTTTCTGAACTAAAAATTAAACTATTGAATGGAAAAATAAAACTCGCCACACTCGAAATCCTTGACAAAGAACGCATTTGCAGTGTTCCACCAATGTTTACAAATAACTCGCACAACTTGAGTCCTATGGTTTTGCCTTTCATGAAATATAAACGCTGTCAAGGATATCTTCTCAAGGATTCTTGAACAGCTCCGGGGAGTAACCCAAACACTTCGGTTAGCTCAGACCACCCACCTCTTAGTTTAGGTAAGAGAACTCGCTCGGGATGGTTACATAAATGCGTAGATAATACACCAGGTCCAACTAGTTGCCTAACATTTGCGAACACTTGTTGTTTATCCTGGACCCATACGATATCACTATCTGCAACAGATTTTCTTTTGTCTTTCCTGTTTCTTTTCCTTCGTCTATTTGTTTTGGAGCTACTCATTTTTAAGTAAAAAATCACTCTGGTCTGCTCTCTAGCGAAGGAAAGATTATTTTTTTTTTGTTAATGAAAACTGAAGGGAATGGTGGTATTTATAGACGGTAGAGCACTGACCGTAGGAGGTCGAGTTTAAATCGTTAGCGTTGCAAACTAGACCAGGCGACCGAGTCTCCACCGCTCGGTAGAGACTCGATCGCTTATCTTTTTTCCTATAGGGGCGGGCCAGTTTGCCAGGTCAACTGGCATGACAAATGGGTGGGTTAGCCACCCCATGGGAACCGGCATAAGACTCAAATACATAGCTACTGATTTCTATTTTTATACTCCCGATCCGAACACCACCGTTACCACTGCTGAAGAAAAAAAAAAGAAATTGGGGTTTTTGGTTTTTACCTGAGAAGAGTGTTAGGGTACCGACCCTAAAAAGAGAAGGCAAAATGAGAGGTGGGTATAGAGCAGATGGGCAGACAGATCTGTATATGAACCACAAAAGGAAGGAAAATCGTAAAGGATTAGATTTTCTTCAGCTGCTACAATTACGGTTTGCGGGGAAGGAAATTGTTGCTTCCGTTGGGTTTCAATTTGAATTTAAAAATGGGGTTTGGACGTGATTAATTGGTGATGATTTTGTAAGTTGGTTAGCTTAAAATTGCCTCTTACATCTCTCTATATTGCATAATTTGCTAATGAATTTTCCTTTGATATTATTTCCAGTAACAGCTTTGGAATTTCAAGACTGTATCTCTCATTCAATCCCACTCCGATCTTCTAGTGTATTCTGCTGGTATGTTCAATTGTAACAAATGGAGCTTCCACTTTGTTTTAAACGATGTATCAAATTTGAACAAGTTATTTAGATGCATGATTAGGGAATCTTGCTTCATGGGTGAGTTTGTTAGACACCCTGTTGTGCTGGTTTGGGGTCATGCTATTTCATCTGTTAGCTGACCTTTTGCATTCCTTCCGAAATAAAGTAAAATCTGCAACATTTTATAGTGGATGTATCTTTTGATGCCTTGATTGAATTTGACTTGTACATAGGCTATCAATTTTAAAAACATTAAGCGGTGAAACTTATGTAGGAAGTGGGTTTTCAATGAAATACTCTTATGCTTGGCTTCTGAGCTTTGATTGTTCTAAACTTCCTTTGGTATGCTGTGCTGTAGTTGTTTCATCCCGACAAGTTTTTTGTGTGTGTTAAAAGCAGTGATGAGCAGCTAACATGTAAGAAGATCCCATGTAGGAAGTGGAATCTTATATGAAATACTCTAACGCTTGGCTTCTGAGCTTTTATTGTTTGTTTTACTAGTGTCTGACTGTTATATAAAATCGTATTTCATTTCAAACGTATTAGTGGTGGCTGTGTTGTCCTGAAATGGTGGTTCTGCTCATTTAGCCTGTTAGTGTCTGAACTGTTGGTGCTTTGCAGCGATAGTTCTTCTCAATTCTTGGTGTTTGATTCTTTGAGAGTGCTTATGGTAGAAGGTGTTGGTGTTTTGAGTGTGCTGCTGGTGCTTTGCATAGAAGTCGCTGCTACCAGTGATTGCTTGCTTACAAGGATTTCATGTCCGTAATTTTTTGAGAGGGGGATTTGGATCTAATTAGTGTTCTACTTCATTACCTTGTTTTTGTTTTGCTAGTTTGATGGTTTGTTGCAGTAAGAATAAGGTATCACTTGATGCAAGCTACATTTCAATAGCCTACTTTAGTGCCTACTCTAGAGACATTAATATGGTTTCCATCTGTTAGTGATGTTCATACAGAATGGTGTTGGTTGGTAACGTACTATGTAACTATGGTTGGTGTACAATGTTGGTCCAGTTGGTTGTGTTGTTACTGATGCCAAGCTATTGGTGCTGATATTCGAAGAAGTGTGAGCTGCTATTTCTCGCTGCAGGTGTGTGGTATTCAAATATTTGTAAGGTGGAATTCTGTGTACATACATAATGCAGAACTTGGCAGTGTAGGCGTACTTTGTTACAGCTGCTGCTTCTGCATTCTTGTTGTCTGTTTTTCATTTCAACAATAAATTGGAATCTTCATCTTTCACTCAGCTCCTCACTATTTTCTGTCCACTCCTTCCTATTGATGCAGCTCCTAAAACACTTTCGTGCAGTACATGGTTGAGCACAATATTCTATGGATCTACACTGCCTAGAATTGATACCTTAGAAGCATATGGTCGAGTGAAGGCTGAATTTGGCTGAAAGAGAACATGGAGGTTGTGCTGGATATGGAAATGGATGTCTCAGATGTGCCCTCGTAATGTAATCTGGAGTGTAACTAGGTTTTTGTTTTTGAAGGTTGCTGTTGAGGTTACATTTGGATTTGAAGAAGGATCGGTTCCCCATTTTGAGTTTGGGAGATGTGGTGTTCTGTAGTGGTAGTGACGTGGCCAATTTTGGGGTGCTACGTGTCAAGCAGATGGTGACATGTACAGGTCGAACTGAGTTAACAAGAAAACTCAGCGAGTTGAAGTACAGCTGGCAGATAACTTTTGACTTCTGAAATATCTCAAATGTATATGCAGCAAGAGCTGGAAAAACCACAGGATCTGAGAAACAAAGCCAAGTTAGACGCAGAAATTTGGGATGACCGTTTCTCCAGCACCTTGGTTCAAAATTAACATTTGGTTTCCAAGGAAACTCGGTTGTGGGAGTTATTACTAGCATGAAAAAGTAAGTACATATTCTGTGACACTTGACGTTCTAACGGTGCATGAATCCTTTGGCAAAACCAGGCAGCAGTTGAAAACTCTCCTAATTTATCGCTGGATATTTTCCTGTTATTAATCGTACATTCTTTCATGTGCCTACTAGTGTCTAATATGTACTTTTGTGTATCTCTCAGGTCAAGAAGAAGTTCTTGCTTCCGGCTCTATTGAGGATCTGACAGCTCATCGTGAACATAGGTGATGCTCATTGCTTTTCATATATATATACACTCCATATTTTAGTTTTTGCAATTGGCACATGTCTGAATCAATCTGCCAATGTAGAGTCATTCAGGTGCCGAATCTCAGGATCATCCTGCTTGCAGCGATGGATCAGAGGATTCAGAGCCATCAGGTTTCCTTGTCAGGATGTCTTTATCTGCTCACTCTGGTGATTTGGCTTCAAATCATGTAGATGATAGAGAATCGTTGGCTTTCAATAATATAAGGTCTCAGTCTTAGATATTCTTTAAGTCTCTCTCTCTCTCTCTGAGTAAGCTCAATGTACTGTTTCTGTTGTTAGCTGTTACAACAATAACATGGAGGCGGTTGAAGTGTTTATAACTTGGAGTGTTTGTCTTGTTGATGGTTTTAGGTTTCATTAAAATGGAGGCGGTTGACGAATATAAGCCAGCAAATGAATTTCAAGAGGACTCCAAAGACCCATTTCTGGAAGTCCCTTTATCAGATTCGACGGAGCTTTGGCTTATCCAGTGGCCAGGTAATAAACAGGTAAGAGATTTCCCAGTTGTTACACTGACTGTTCTAGTTTAGAGTATTCACCATGTTTCGGGATTTCATTTTCAGGATCCTGATTTTGATGGCCAAAAAGTGTCAATTAAGTTGCATCATGATGGACAGTTGGCTACTTTTGAAACTTTATCAGGTATAAGTTAATCTTTGCTTTCTGTTGTTTTCTTTTCCTTTGGCCGTTGATATGATTATACTTGTTTATGTATTATGGTAGGAAGAATATCATACGAAATGGTGAGCTATGCATCTCAAGAACCAGAAGCAACTGTATTTCTATCCTCTGCATCTGAGGCAAAGATTGGTACGTTTGATTTCTTGATTCTGCAGACGATGATATTTCCGTTTAGGGCAACTGCGAATTTTGCTTTTGTGGATTGCAATTGGCCCGTATGTATACCAAATAAACAGATACAACTTTTTGTTTCTGTTGAAGTCAGTATTTGCTCACTTTAGACCGTGAGTTTTATACTCACTAGGCATGACAAAGCAAAGTTGTTGGTTCATCTGACATTCAAGAAATACATTTGGTCTGATGACCGTCTATCTTCAAGACATTTTGACTAGTCTTTCAAATCTTTCAAGTCATAGTTTTGTGGTAATTCTTTTAGTTAAATCACCTACCGAAAGATGAAAATGGGTCGAATTTGAGACCTCCCCGATGGGGAGGTGGTAGGATGTAGGATATCTTGGCAATTTGACGAGTTTGGCGACAACAGACAGATTAACCTGCATGGTTCATATCACTAATGTATCATTTTCATGGTAGTGCCAGTCAAATGGTTAGTTTTTAATCAATCAAGGAAGTGCATAAGCCGGACTAACCACAAATGCTGTTCTAATGAATACTTAAAGCTTGAAAGGGATTAAAATATGCACAGAAACTTCAACGTTTGTACATGTAAATCCACATATAAGTTAGCAAATTTAATCTTCCAGGACACTTATGTTTTCTTACTGCCACATGTTACGTGTAATCAAATTCATTTCAAAAATACCAGGTATTTTTGCTTCTTACAGCTTTCTTGCAGACCTTACCATCCTCAATTACAGTTCTAAATACCTGTTATGAGTAAAGCTTACAGACCTTGTATTGTTGAAAGAAATCATTTATGTTCTCATTGTTCTGTCTGATACCTCTGTTGTTTGTTCCGCCATTAAAAGAGACTTTCACTAGATCTCCGATTGTGAATCCGTTAAAAATATAAAGCGGAAACTCTAATTATCGGTTATTATTAAAGTGCATTATTGTAGCCAAAGTGTTACTGTCATTATTGTTTTTGCTTAGGATATCATTTAGCGTCTTGAAAAACGGTTCTTTGGATGAATGAATTTTTTGACTTCATCCTACTATCATAATTGGGTATTTTTACCATTCGTTGACTTTTATACTGTTAACCCAATTCATGATCATGGCACATTGGTGTATAAAATCTGTTTTTGTAGTCTTAATTGTGATTTCCCAGACTGAATGTATTAGGTAATAGTCAGTGGCCCTTCAAGGATATTAGACAATTGGTTGTGTCAGAGATTCTTTGGTATATTGATGAACCTCGATGCTTGCTTTACTTACCCCTATTGGTTAATCAGTACCCATCTGTTGTTTTTTCTTGTTGCAGCTGGAAAAATTTCACGCCGTGCTTCTTTAGTCAGTTTATCCAGAATTCAGCGAGCTTGAAGAAAAAGCTAAGTCAGAACGTTTGGCTCAACAGAGTGCAAGAACACTGTCAACTGCATCAACTCCATGTAAATCTAGTGGTGGTAAACGAGGAACTTCGCCTGCATTTAGTGGAATTTCCTGAGGGGCTGTGGTGGATTCATCTCTTGGTAGCCCACGAAGAGGTAAACTATCCGATGGCGGTGAATCCCAAGAAAAAACGTGCCAATGAACCAACACGAACAATTTCTCCGGCTGTTAAGTTTTCAGGAGGGCATGGAAGTAGTGTGACTACGACTTCTTCAGGATCTGCTGGGTCTTCTCGTTCAGAGAACTCTAAGAAGAAGAAGACGACCAAGGAAGAAAAAGAATAAACAGGAGAGGGCAGTGAAGATAACTTATTGGAGGAATTGCAAAACAAGCTGGAGCAGGTAAAGATGGTTACATTTCTGGAAGGACTCGAACAAAGTCTTGGAGGGATGAACTTCTTCATCTATGAAATCAAAAGTTAAAGATAACTTAAATTGAAATGTTTATTCTTTTGGAATTGTAGTTATTTTTTTTGTTGCACAGGAGTGACTGACGAACGGTTGATGAAATTTTTGGTGGTTAAAATGTCTGAGAGTTGGTAAATGTTTTGTTTTATCAGTAAGGTATGTACATTTAACACTAACATACATGGGATCAAATGGTTTAAAATGATGGCATCTTTTAGTCCCCACTTGGGTTACAAGGGGACGTTGTTATACTAGTACAACCGTTGCCAAGGTGGGAGGGCCGACCGAAGAAGAATCTGAGGATGGGGTTTGTCCGCGACTACTTTCACGTTCCGTTTCGGGAAAAGTGATGCTTTCACTTCGTTTCAGAAAAAGTGACACTTTCGTCCCGTCTCAGAAAAGGTGATATTTTTGCCCCATTTCAGAAAAAGTGATGTTTTCGCTCTGTTCCAGAAAAAGTAATCATAGCGAAAGTATCACTTTTCCTGAAATAGGGCGAAAGTATCAATTTTTCCCGAAACGGGGAGAAATGATAATTTTTCCTGAAGCGGAATGTGAAAGTATTTTTTTTTTCTAAAACAGAAAATTAATCGATCCATAAACCAAAATATGGTTGCATTATTGTTTGCAGCCTGTGTGGTGTTTTGCGTAATGGCATGCATTCAATTTTCGAGAATTGCATTTAAAATGATAGTGTCACTTTTCTTGAAACAGAGGGAGTAGTTTTATTAGTTGCAACGGAAAATTAGTTGATGCATAAATCAAAATACATAAAGTATTGTGTATCCTTTGTGGTGGTTTGCATAATGGATGTACATTAAATTTTCTAAAATTGTGTCTAAAATGATAAATACCTCCGAATTTTTCGTAAAAACTCTAAAAAACTCTAAATTTGATATTGTTGTTTGTACTCGTCGCGTAAATTTTTTTATAAGCTTTCCAACAATTTGTAAAATTCCAAGGCACGGATTTTCAGATATGTTATATTAAAGTTTACATTCCAATTATACCCCTAAAAAATAGGATACACAAGGAGTTATAGTATTTTTTTTTTTACTCGATACACAAGGAGTTATAGTAATTGGACTAAAAGGAATGAATAGTTTTGTCTAGTGAAAAAATAACCATGGACATGGAATTTCCAATCTGTTTATCAAATTGAACATTTGTGTTATTCTTCATTTTACAAAAAAGTGGTCATAAAAGGGACTCTCTCCCTTCGAGCCCTCTGGTCGGTCGGCCTAATTAAGTCCAAACAAAATGAAGTCGGAACCGGGAGAGACGAAGGTATATCAATGGTGGTTTCTGTGACCCTAGTGCACTGCATAATTTGGCCACGCATATATTTTGTTACCCAATTAAGTCCGCTAACTTGGAAAGTACAGAATTTTCAATAAACGAGGTTTTGCTAAATTTTATTTATGTAGAGGTAACTCAAATTACCAATCTTGCCAGGATAGGTAACACAAATTACCCCAAAATAAAACAAAGTTTGCGATCTCAAAATACACAATATTCAGTTCAAACTGGGAACCTAAAGGCTCCAACGTGGTCACTGTACCGAGACCAAAATCAGTAATACCTACATAGTTACTTGAGAAACTGGGAACCAAACAGATTCCAAGTTGGTCACTCTACAGACCATTTACAAAAGTGGGAATGCCGAGACCCAAAATCAGTAATTCCTACATACTTACTTGAGAAATAGTTCTAGCACAAAAGTGATTCAGTTACTGATCTCGACAAATTGGTCAAACTGGAACCAGACAGGCTCTGACTTGGTCATTCTAAAACCAAGTACAAAAGTGGAAAATCCTAAAACCAACATATACCTATTCACAAAACAGTTATAGCAACAGTTCTCAAATCTTCTTCAACAATTGTACATCTCCATTTTTATGAACTACGAATCTACTACTAGATTTCACCTGCACCACACAATAAAAAACCAATACAGATCAAGTAATGTTTTTAAAATTGTATATAAAGAAAAGTTTGGTTTGGAACACTAAACCATCACTTACCTTCTGCAAAACAATTCCCTCCAGCTCGGAACGGTCAATATTTTCTTCCATGAGTTTGTTCGTAATCAAGGTATCTACAACAGCCTCTTGCAGTTCCCGTATGTTCATTGTACCACCACTCTGCTTAAGATACAAGCAAAAATCAAAAATTAGCATTTTATTCAATTCAAAGGTGAAACATTTTACAAAAGAAGAAACGAAATTTTCTAGGGAAGAATCTTAGCCCTTTCAAGAATGACGAGATCATTTTCTTCAGCTTAATCACACGGCTCCCGGTCTTCTTTGACAACTGGACATTTGCATTTGAATGAGTTGTGAATCTACTACTAGATTCCACCTGCACCATACAATAAAAAACCAATACAGATCAATAAATGTTTTTAAAAATTGTATATAACAACCTCTTGCCGTTCCCATTTGTTCATAGTACCACCACTCTTCTTAAGATATAGGCAAAAATAAAAAATTAGCATTTCAGTAAATTCGAAGGTGAAACATTTTACAAAAGAAGAAACAAAATTTTCTAGGGAAGAATCTTACCTCTTTCATGACCGATGAGATTACCTTGTTCCGCTTAATTACACTGCTACCAGCCTCATTGTCTTCAAAGAAATTAGAACGCAACTTTCTCTTCTTTGACAATTGAATAGAGTCACCAGTTTGAGTCGCAGAGCTAGTATTGCATATGCTGTGACAATTAAGACAAAACTTCCTTTGAAAATAAGGTTCAAACATGTTAAGCTGACAAGCTATCATTCAGTGCTCCTTGTCGTTTAATATCATTATCATCTAATACCCAACAGCCAGGGATAAAACAACTGAACAAGATCATGCTCAATGAAATAAAACAAAAACAAAAAAGAATAAAAGTCAATATGCAATAGGTTCCAAGAAGCTGCTACATGTTCACGTATTCAGAAACAAATGGAACTAGTGCAGAAAACAAAATCAATTCAAGACTCAAAGGAGAACTCCATGTGATTGGTAATTCAATAAAGCATTGTGGAATTCAACATAAAGAAGACCACCTAATCAGTAATCATAAATGTAGGAACCATATCCCAGTAATCCGAACCCATTCAACAATGCAAATGGATGTCACATACCTCTTCGATTCTTTTACCATTCTGATCGCCTTGGCCCATGGTTCTTCAACAGGTTTAATTTTCATAATATTTGAACATTTTACTTCTTTCATTGATTCCCATGGTTCTTCAACTGGCTTTGGTTGTTTATGAGCAGCAGGGGGGGCAACTGACTTTGGTTGTTCATGAGCAGGAAGGGGGACAACTCCAGCTTTGACTGTGCGCAATACTTTACCATCCAAATCGAAATATGTATGTGTGCTAGTCCAGATACTATTGCAGATGTAACAAAAACAGATGAACATAAACAAACAATTACAAGACTTAAGAGTAGTTGCCGCATTTGATGAAAACTAAACTAATACACAATTTCTTTTAAAAACTAGCATAAATGTTACCTAGTTTTTGTTGGATTCACACAATCATGATCTACAAAAGTCGCTCGATTAAACATGTGTCCACAATGCATACATGATAACTGCATAAAACAACTTTAAATCAATAATAAAAAATCAAACATAATTAGGGTTTTTAAAAAAGAAAAGGTAAAAGTGACAAACCTGGTACGCAGAGCAATATAAAAAATGATGCTGACGCAACTTTGGTTCATCCAAATTTTTCTGTTGACAATCTTTACATTGAAACAGAACAATCGCCATTTCTTATTCTAGAGGAGTAGGAGCAGAGAGGAAGAGAAACGCGCGGATTTAGGGTTTCTCTCTCTTTGAGTACAGGTTAGGGATGATGCACGAAACAACCCCTGCGAAATGTAAACAAATTAGCATTTCACGAAGCAAAAATAAGGAGACAACTTATTCAGAACTAACCAAATTCTTCAAAACAAGTCTGACAATAACTTGAGTACCACAGTTCCTCAGGAAACACATAAGACAATGAAAAACATATGATTATTAAGTATATTTGATAATCCTAGGCAAACCTATCTAATCAGATGTATATCCAACTACAGTTATCCTTCGCAGTTCCAATCTTTTGTTGCACTTAAAAATGTAACAATTGACTGAAAAGTATAATAGCATTTAAAATTAATCTGAAAGCACCGATACGAAAGCTTTCTTTTCTAACTTACAGTCACTCCCAATTTGTTTACCAACTACAAAAAGATAGTTCTAAATAAGAAACTTTAAACTGAATACTACCAATATCAAAACACTAAAGCCCGCAACGTAGAACTTCACCACCACAAGAAGTAATCTTCAACATACAATTCAAAACACAAATATGAGAGATCGAAAACAATGCAAACTCACAGGAAGCATCACATCTAACATAGCAAGAATGAAGTCTTTTAAGAGTTTGTTCTCAATGTCTACAAATACGCGATACATAAGTTTCGTTTTACGTGCGACAATCTGCAATAAACTTTCCTAACCAACCACAGAGCATGGAAGTTAAGACATTATATTCTGAAATGCTTCAAAATTAAAAGTATTCTAAATAAGGAAAAGCCCGCGATGCCACACATTCCTGTGAAGTTAACCTCTGACTTTACAATATACATAGAGTGGTTTGTTAACAAGGATATCATTTTAGACAATGAGGAAGTAGCAAAAACAAAGACGAGGTGGATTAAGTACTAACATTCTACCCTTCCCAATCAGATGCACATTCCATTGTTTCATTTCGAAACACAAAACCAACAGTGTATGCTCATTGATTATATAAATTCTTTACTTTAGGTTTTGGGCATTTATTCAAACAGCTCATTGGCAAAGAAATCTAACAAATTTACCTGATTCAATTTCTAACAGTGAGGTACTAAGAATGTTTTGGGAACTTAAAAAAGATCCTAAATACTAAATACTAATTGCTGATTTAAATCTTAAATCTGAGAAAAGGTAAACTCGCCTTAGCCTCGTAGATCGATGCTACCCCGCAGTATGAACCTAGCGTTGAAGTTGAGGTCTCGTAAATCCCAAATCCAAATAAATCCTAACACCAGTAACTTAAATCCTAACACAAGAAGAAAAATAACCCTCATTTAAACAAAATACAGAAAACTCCAAGTATCAATCTACCAATTACACAAAAGAATTACATCATTAATCGATTTGAACCAAAAGACACAAACCCTAACTATCAACCTATCAAACCCTAACAAAAAAAAAAAAAGCATTATCAATCGATTTGAACAAAGAAATACCAAACCCCAATCATACATACCTAGCTACCTCTGGTTTCAATGGCGGGAGAGATTCAATCCTTTTTCATCTTCAGATCTGTCTGAGAGAGATTTTTTTGCAAGGACGAGTGGCTGTAATGAGCTGAGAGTGAGGATAACACACGAAATTCGCATGCTCGAGAAAAAAATATTGTTTGCAGCTGTTTACTGCCACACGTGAAACTAGCATGCGTGAAAGAAAACCAGTTGAAAATAGCAACTGACTAAAAGCAGTTGCGAAATTAGTAACAGCATCCGGCTGTTGCGAACTTTTAACAACAACAATTCGCATCTGAAAATTTTCAACAATAGCTACACTTCAGTTGCGAATCTGAGTTGCTATATCCTGAATTTGGTGTAGTGATAATGCGGAAAAAAAATAACACATACACCAGAAATTTTGTTAACGAGGAAATCGCAAATGCAGAAAAAGCTCATGACCTAGTCCAGATTTGAACACCACAATGTATTAAGCTGCTACAAACACTAGCCTACCATCAATGAACTTAGGACTGGAATGTAGTTGATCCCTAACCAATCTGATACTGAAATGCAGTATGAAATCGATAAATTCATGGAAACTCACGCCTATCGGAGCGCTATCTAGTGTTCTTGGTTTTGAAAAAGGTTTTTATCAGTTTTATTTATACTGGTTTGATATTTTTATACTTTTATAGTTAATACAAAATACGTACTAAGCACGTTATATTTATGTGTTTGTGGGTTCATCAAGCCTAGGAGTCTTTAGTGTATGACTACTCTCTGGGTTCATTAAGCTCACGAGTCTTTGGTGTATGCTCAGTTAAAATTCTACGCCTTGCTTAATCATTGGACTATTCGAGTAAACAATGTAAATCCTGAAAACTTTATTCGCTTTTCTACTTGATTGTGTGTTGTTGTTGATGGCGGATTTTTGATGAAGGTTAAATTCATAAAATCACATCGGAAATTATGTATCTCTGAGCAGCATTAGAATCATAAGAAATTCATGTCTTCACGTTCCACAAGAAAAGAAATATAATAATATATGAAGGCGGTATTAGGTTTCTAAAGTAGAACTTTCAATATCCCATATATTTAATCAGTTAAGCTGAAAGGCACAACATCTCTTTCTGAATTCAGAATTCATTTCTGGTGTTGCAAACTTACCTAAAATAATATTCAAAACATGACTGTTGACTTATATCCGAATCAATTAAATACTCTAGTGTTATATTAATCGGATGAATTCTTATAAAAAATACACTAATTAAACTCTAATATTTACTTACTCTAGTTCACCGCTTTTCTCAGTGAAATTCCATGAATTAGTAATGGAACTCACTTTTCGGACATAAGGGGCACCCCAAGTAAAAAAAACTGGTGTATTTAGTAATAATGTTCAAAGGAGCATCCAAAAATATGGAAGAACAAGGATATCAAAGTTTTATCAAATTAGGAAAGAAAATAAAGATCAAAATTAATATGATAATAGAATTCGTGGAGTGGGCCCACACGCTCGGCTGGCCGTAAACAAGGATATACGTATTTTGTTTACATCTAACCCTAGTCATGCCAAAACAAGGTTGAAGAAATTAACCTAACTACACGTGACTAATTCGACAGAAAAAATAGGTCAATGTTATATCTAAATAATATATAGTTATGGGCTATATAACTAATCCATAAAGAATCTAGTAAAACAAAATGACCATTTACTATCTAAAAAAAAACATTTTGATATAGGCTCCCTAGACTTGGCTACGTGCATTTTCAATATCATGGATCGGGTTTACGACCCGAAAGCTTATTATTCACTTAGATTTTTCTTAGAAAATACACAATAGAATGGATGTACCTATCTCCTAAAGGGTCAGCTATGGCAGAAGAGTATTTCTAAAAGACGAGGTTATTGGTTTGACAACATGACAAAAAATTTCTTCAAAATCAAAACATGGTTGCGGATGAAATCCATTACCTAACATCCTTATAGTTTTCGGTATTGTTACCTGCTATGTGTTGGATTATGAAGAACTATTTATAACCAATCATATTGTGATATACATAAGGCTTGACAATACCAAGTACTATGATGAACTAAAGTAGTATACTCTTCAACAAAACATCTCTCTGAACTTCCTCTTTATGCATCAACTAGGGCTTCACCCGTGCCGAATGTATCATATTTAGCCAATAAAGTGGGCATCTACAAGATTAATGATATTAGAATACATGCATGATTGAATTCTATCTATGATATCAAAAACCTAAATTACTAATGCTTCGATCCCAAAATCATAAACTGAATATTAAACCCTAGATAGTCCTTTGTATCTCTAAAAAAACATATTGATGGTAAATCAGCAGCTGAAGACACAAGTTGGCTTTAGTTTATAATGACATCAAACAAACAAAGCCCAAACATAAAGCCAACAAAACAAAACAAATTTGGTGATTCATGTCTGCTTAGATTTCATGAATGCATCCAGTGAATTTTGAGACATCAATAAAATTCCTTGAACAAACTATCAAAGATAAAGAATAAAGTTGATAAGATTTAAATTTAAATAGAAGCAAAAGAGGTTTTAGTGATCCACCAAAATTGTTCTTGCCTTCTATTTACCTTATGTCGTGTTGTATTTGTTTTCAGATTCCTAATAAAGTGGTTAATTCACGCCTTCTCGTGGGTGATTAAATTTTGAAATATGATATTAGAAAGATAGAATGACTATCCATTATGGAAAATGGAGCAACAATCTAAAAATGAAACATAGATTCAGGATGTAAGGAGGTTCATTTGAATCCTTCGTAAGCGAAACAAAATTTCGCGATGTTTAAAACAACTACTTAATTTCTCAAAATTTGAAGTCACAAAAGAAACCTGATTAATCTACACTTGAGAATCCTTGCGATGACGCAGTTCTTTCAGTGGTGTGCACATCTCTAATCCTAGGATCCGATTCATCACGAAACCATCCAATGTGAGAATCCTGTAAATAAAAACACCAAATCGAAGTTAAATCATACTTATAATCATAAAAAAAAAACCATAATAATAATAATAAAAAAATCACTTCCTAATTTATCATCTAACATCTAAAGAAAAGGAATAAACTTTGTTTAACAATTTATTTATGTTGTTGAAGCTCATGAATAATTGTGGAGATTTTTCATTGCTTCGGGGCATCCAATACAAATGATTATGATTCAAATGAATATCAAAAGGAGAATATTGATACGTTTTTTGTTTTTTTTTTTGCTAGGGTTTCTTGAGTGCTCGAGCATAGAACCGTTTCAATACTAAAAAGAATTTGTCCTTCTAAAAATATTTGCTTTTATGACTTTTTTATGAGAGAATATTTGCAATCTATCTTTCCTTCCCAATTTTCTTTCTTATTTTCGTTTGCTCAAAAATTGAGAATTAGAGTTCTTAAATCCACTTCTCCTACATGGTGTTAGTTTTATGGGAAGGTAGGTTTTCTATTTTCAATTGAGAAAATTTCTCTGTTTTGATTTTGACTTTTAAAATGGAAGAAGATAATATGTAATACATTCTTTCTTAATTAAAGTGTGTATTCATGGGATCAACTATAACTATGGATTTATCAATGGGGAGGAAAAATCAAGACCTTTTATTATCTTTCCTAACTTAGTCAAGCTTCGTTTTGTAATAAAGAGATAGGGTGAAATGAATACCTAGCTAGGGTATAACATGTGCCGTAACGGAACGACACAATAATAATAAAAATTTTGTGTACTAATTTTCACTCATGTCGTTCATTTATAGCTATTATATCGCGTAAAATTCAGTTTTTTTTTTAATTATCATGTATTTTAACCGAGTTTATTTTACTATTAGGACGATGAACCACAACTTCACAATTTTATAATGTTTTACACTTTGTGGAAAAACGGAATTAACATAGTCTATTGCCACTTTGCTACCACTACAATAACACTTGCTACCACTCATTTCTCCACCACCATTGCCCCCCACATCCCATAGGTCTTTGGGCGTGCTTTTAATTTCTAACCACAAACATCATGTATAAAATTTAGGTCGAACAAACTTAAGTCATCAATTAATTTATCCATATTTTTTTCTTGTTACTCCTCTTTTTTATTGCAGTCAATTTTATTCTTAACAGTGAAACCAAAATTTATAAGATCGGGTACTAAAGATAGCAGGGCTACCACAACTTTATTCTTATGTGATATGTTATCATCCATGAAATATTTGGCATTTTCCTTTGTTAATCGGGCTAAAAACAACAAATTATATTCTTCACAATAAAATATTATTTGTGGTGTAAAAACACTTAACTAATATTGTTCACTGCTACTCACTGACAACCACAACCATAAAAACCACCCATCAACACTATTTCTTCCATCGACACTAATGTTACCTCCTCAACCACTCCCTAACATCCATCATTGCTTCTGCCACCCATACTTATTACCACTAATAATGTCTATTGATGTAATTTTTACTAAAATTATTTATTAATTGAATTATGTACTTATTATATTAATTAAGGTAAATATTTACTAATCAAATTATGTATTTATTATATTAATTAAATTAAGGCAAATGAAAAATTAATGAAGTGTTCATTATGAGAAATTAATGAGACACTAGTTAATAAAGCACTTATATTAATATTTAATTTGAACAAACCATGGCCGTAGATTTGTCTTCTCTCTAGAATTTGGACCACCACTTACATAGGCAAATTTAGTCAAATTGTGCTTTGTATTCTTGACGATATAAGTAGGTATAATAGTTTTTTTTTCTAATAAGAGAAATATGCGGTGGATGTTTAGTATCATATTAAAACTTTAGGGTTTTGATGTCATTCTTACCTCTAATAGTCATGCTATGATCATTTTTGTTAATAAAATAAGAGACACGAACAGAACTTGGAAGGATGCCACTAGAAGGAACATGAACAAGGAATTGGATAATGAATCAGATTGAGTGAGCATTTTGTAATTGAAAAACAAAATCATCGAAGAAAACATATCTAGGGATGTAAATTTAATTTGTGACAATATCTAGACTTTTTTTTAATAGATAAACAGGTTTTATCCCGAAAGATACATGGCATGAAAAACAACAAACAGGACAGACTGCAAATCACTCTCACAAAAGACCATGCAACGAATCTCTAATAGCCGAATCTTAGTTACCGGAATCATAAGTAATAGAATCATAAAGGAAAAGTAGCCGTAACAGTAACGCCCGCTTACATACGGGGGAGATTGGATCGGTGATGCATAATCCACAGCCCGAGAACATTTTTTTAATTTATTCTGATGACCACAACTTGAAAATGGTGTAACTGAACTTTTCCCGATCGGAAAACAATGAACTCGCCGGATAAATCTTTGGAACTCCTGTACCTGCTGGAGAAGTTCATAGCCAGACTTGAAGCTATTTTCGATCAGATCGTGACCCAAACAAGTGATACCGATTACAGAAAAGATTACAAAACCCAAGTGAGAGAGTAAAACAGACCTGGCAAATATAAAAAACAAACTAACAACCGAAAGAAAATAAGATCCAGTTACTAGATTAACCATAAACCCTATGAGATGATTTAGAGGATATCCATAAACGAACATCAAAGAAGTAAAAACTATAGTAGCCGGAGATGCTACTGATACTACTATTTGTGTGTAGATCGGGGATGAAACTGGTGAGGCTTGACAATATCTAGACACCTATAGTCAAAATGACTCTCAAAGGACGTTTGTGTTTGGCTTCCTCGGCAACATCAATTTTTGAGGTGTATGTGGACAAGAAAATTCACGAATAACGCCCTTATTAGTTAGCTGCACAAAATTGTTTGAGAAAGGTATTGAGAAAATATCCACCATCGTAAGTTCTAATAGTGAGAACAAAATGTTGACAAGATGTCATGTGACATGACAAGGACGCCATAAATCCATGTGCAACAATGCAGAGGTTGTTAGGAAAAATTGCGGTACAATTGAAAGCATTTTTTGACTTTTGCAATCTTAAAATACAATTGAAAAGAAGTTTATAACTTTGGCATATTTTTCACACTCATGATAGGTGCTTGGGTTATATGGAAAGATATATGTGACTTAATATTTTAGGAGTATCTCTCAACCCTATTAACTCTGTGAACATAATAAAATACCATCTCACATCTCATATGCATTCAGACAGTAACCCTCTAGGAAGCAACATGAGTCATGCTAATATTTCTAGATGGAAACCTCCTATAGAAGATATTATTAAGATCAATGTAGATGCATCATCATTTAATAAAGATAATAACGAATTTGGAATTGACATTGTCATACGTGACAACACAGGTACCTGCATTGGAATCAAAGGGTCATACGGTAATGGAGCATTAGGAGCAGAGGCTGCAGAATATATGGCAGTTCGAGAGGCTTTAAGCTGGGCTAAGAGACTTCAACTTTCAAAGATTCAGATTGAAGAGGATGCGAAACAACTCATTCAATCTATCAATATTCAATCCTTACTTATTCAATGGGAAAATAGAAACCTCATTAAGGAGATTAAACACTTAATTCCCATTTTTATTTCTTTTTTATTAAATTTTATTAGCCGAGATGATAATCAAGTGGCAAATGTTGTTTCCAGAGAAACCAGATAAACTAAAAAACTCTATGAGAGTTATGAAAATTTTAATTCTTCTATTTGTAATCTCCTAACAGGAGACAACAATGCTGCTAATTAACAAATTTACTTCTTTATCAAAAAAAAAGGTTTGGCCATTACCTTAGCATGACACCTCGTGAAAAGGAGATATTCAGAGAGCTCGCTAAAGAGGATTTTGATGGCGTAGAGGCGAAACCTTTTAAAGAAAAAATACACCTACAATGAGTATCTAAAATAGAAAAGAAATAAGACTCTTCCAAAGAGGCCAAGTCAAAGGGAAAAAATGATGATTAACTGATTTGCAAACAATCCCAAATAATAGATATAGCAGTCTTTTGTTTGAAACACACTACTAATAGTTCAGAGGAAGTTATATATTAAAAATATCTATCTAGCTAGCTTACTTAACTTTGAATTAATACATGTGTGTGTATAACTTATGATCACAAAGACTTACTCCCTCCCTCTCCAATATATAAGTGGAGAAGTGTATTTATCTTAGAATAAGATTTTTTTATTATTATTTTACAAATATCCATTCACTTTCTTGTTTTACCTAGGGCTGCACACTAGATGCATGAAAACCTAAACCGCACCAAAACTGCACTAACCGTACTGAACCGATGATCCAACGGTCAGTCACGGTTGTCATTTTAATAACCGTTAGATTTACGGTTCGGTGAACGGTTCTACCCATAACCACAAACTAACCGTACTGAATAACCGATTATTGTAGGCCCTTGATTTATTTCTATTCTGATCGATCCTAGCCATCTAAAAAATGTAATCCTAGACTATATAAACTAGAAACCCTAAAATTCTAAGCAGCTTCTTCATTTTCCATCTCTTCACGGTTTTCTTTTCTCTCTCTAGTCGCCTCCTCCATCACCACCAGTAGCATATAGCCTCCTCCACCTCCATCAAAACCCAAGAGCACCATCACCTCTATGATTCACCAAGAACACCATCAGCAGAACCTTCATCTTCATTTGATCGAACAACCACTATCATAATCCAAGTTTGGAGGGTTATTTTCTTTGAATGTTTTTCTGTGATGGATATAATTACTTTTGATTTTTTTTCTTAAATTTATTTGATAGAAACCCCTAGTTTTATGTCTGGATGCATGTATTAATCTTGAATAATTGTGTTTTGTTTTTAGGTTGTTGAAGTAATCAAAGGAATCTATGAGTTGGGTTTAGATCTAAATGTTGAACTTGATGTTGATGTTAATCAAAGACTTAAATATGTAGACTCTATGCCTTAACTTTCCCAACTCCTTTACCACATGTCCACCACCTCCGTCACTGATTCACCAAGAACAGCCTCAGCACCACCACTACCGCCTTTTACCAACACATGCTTCTTTTATTTCTTCTCAAGATTAACATTGACTTCTTTTTTGGTTAACAATGTGTTTTTTTTTTTTTTTTTTTTTTTTGTTGTTGGATTTATAAAGGTTTAAATGCTGTTATGAATTAGTTGCTTGTGAGAATTTTAAGTGAAGTTCAGTTGAGATTTTTTGAAGAAGTTTTGGATCTGTAAGATGAGAATTGAAATCATTGTTTATATAATTAGATTGGGTTTGTAAATAATTTTGTATAAATATTTAATTTGGGTCTGTAATTATAATTTTGTACGAATTTTTAAGTTGGGTTTGTAATCTTTAAGTTTGGTCTGTAATTATAAACATCAATTAATTGAGATTTGAGAAACAGATGCAAGACCAGTCTTTTTTTTCTTTTTTCTTTTTTCTATATGAGTCGGTTAAAAACTGATACTAACCGTAACCGAATCGGGATGACTCGGAACGGTTAAAAATTGAACCGAATATTACTGAGTTCGGCGACGGTTTTAAATGTGCTTACCGCACTACACATGGTTAGGTGAACAGTTTTACCAATAACCGCACCGAACCGTGTGCATGCCTAGTTTTACCCTTCCTCCAATTTCCAATGCTAGAGATATAAAATTGATTGTAATAATACCCATGCTATTTAATTTAGGGCATATGTTGATAAAACCTTCTTGGAATTAGATTTTCTCCTATCTAATGAGACAAGAAAATTTCAAAAATCCTCCAATATAATAGGGACCGAGGGAGTATAAAGAACAATGAACTGTTGTTTTTGCTGAGTGTTAATTAAGAAAAACATGTAATAATGATGATGTGCAACTAACCACGCATCATGAAATATGACAATGCAACAACCTGAAATGCGACAATATTATAGATGAAACTAATTTCATCTTTCCTGTCTTGTCTTTTCGAATTACTTCTTTAGGAGTAATAAATAAGGACTTTGTCAAAATAATAAGGATATCCTATAAAAAGTCATGACTAGCCTATTTAATGTTGAGTTATTACCATAACTAAATTAATATTATTAAAAATTATGAAATGAATTTTGATATTATTTAGGAAACTTAATGTTATAGTCATTAGAATTTTAGATTTTGTCATAAATTTTGATTATTTCCCATGTAAATAGATAAATACATATGAAAAGGTAATGCAAGAATAAATAGAAGTATTAGGAATTTTGTAACCACCCATATATGATTTCACTTAAAAAAAGAATGGAAGTTAATACCAAAAATATTGAATGGATTTTTTTCCTTATATATGGTGGTGATATTTATGATTTAGAATTAATTTTATATTAAAAATGATTTTATAATTATAAAAAAATAAAGGGTATATTAGATAATTTAAGAGAAAGGTATGTCTATAAACAGAGTGGACTAATAAAAATGAACGCGCAATTGGGGGATATCCATATTAATTGGGGGATATAGCTACAGGACAAAAACGATGTCCCAATAGCAATTTTGGGTGACCCCCTATGTAATTATTTTTTTAATTCCTAATCTAGCCCTCACTAATCCTAATTAGTGGTTAAGTTTAATTAGTAAAATGTTAAGTATTTGGGGGATAAATTAGTTTTTTTTTAGTTTTATTTTTAGTTGTGTGGGTTAGTTGAGAGTAAAAGGAGGGGAAAAAAATTGTGTGAATTTTTTTTTTTTTTTGAAAATGGAAGATGATTGTGATGAGAGTATTGTAGCAGCTGAATCTTTAGCTCTATTACAACAACAATCACATGTTCAATCTTCGTTGTATGATAATAACTCACAATTAGAGTTATATGATGAACCAACACCCTTGAATCATGATTTTCGTGATCATGAAGTGTTTTGTGAAGAACCAACCCAAGAAAGTAAACATGTTCAGCATACAAGCAACCCAACACACAGGTAATGCTTCAAAGAGGTCGAAAATTTGATTTTTCTTTTTCAAACCGCCATTATTTCTCTGAAAAAGCTTAGTACCGGCACACTCGTAGTATGAATTCTACGCGAATCTGCGCATACCGGCTTGGTATTCATACAATATGCATGCCGGTACAATATATCCCCCATTTTAAACACGTTCCCGGCGTTGTGTTCCAACTCCATTTAATGCCGGTACAATATATACCCCATTTCAAAATATTTCTCGGCATGCTTTTCATATTTTTGTCCATGCCGGTATAGCATATCCCCCATTTCAAAAGTTTCCCGGCATGTTATTGAAACAATCTATGTATGCCGGTATTTAGTTATGCTTTTTACCTAACACCGAATATTCCATAGAATATTCCAACCGCATAGCTTACTCCTAACCGACGATCTTGGTACTTACAGAAAAGCATCCAGGAGTTTAAGATTCTTGAACTCCAATACCGGCGTAGTATATAAAATATCTGGAATGGTATTTATTCCGCTTTGTTAAGATTACCTCAATGCCGCACTCGGTTCCGGTTGGAAAACTCACATGTCGAGAATGGTTATTGTTACCGGCATGTACCTGTTTAGATAAAATGCAGGTATTGACTCTTCCGGCCTTTGTATTCTAGAACATTCAATGCCGGAATCAGAATGAAACGCTTGTAGGAAATGGTACCCGGCATGGTAATTTTTTTATTTTCTATGAACTAATTCAATTTTTTTTTCATTTATTCCTTAGATTATGACATACATTGATCCTACAAATTCCAAACCGCTTGGTCCAGATACGGCCGAATACTATAAGATGCCCCCGGTATGTTACCAAACAATACTTTTCACCTAGTTTTTAGAACGTTCTATGCGGATTTCTTGTAATGAACCTTATAATCTTCCATTGTTGTCCTAATGTAGGGAATTAAATCTCCAGAGGAAGCAATTGCTTGGGCAAAAGAGACGTCTCTTAAGAACAAGTGTGTGTTGGTGAGGAATACCCAATGTTCAAATACGCGGTTTGAGATGGTTTGCGAGAGAAGTAGGAAATACACGAATGAAGAATAGCCATAAGAGAAAGGGTTATGTATATGAAAAGAAGACTAATAGGGTATACAAGACTCGTACGAGGAAGTATGGATGCCCCTTTAAGTTAGTATTCTATTTAAGAGACAAAGAAAAGTATTGGGATTGTACGGTGTGGTTTGGCAAACATAACCACCTGGATCCGAAAGATTATAATGGTCACTCCATAGTTGCAAAGCTAAAACCTCATGAATTCGAGGATGTAAAGATAATGACCAAGACATGTATCAAACCAAGAGTGATTCTCAGAACCTTCAAGGAAAAGGATGATCAAAACGTTTCTTCTCTAAGTACAATTTATAGCGCACAAGCAACCATTAGAAGGGTGGAATGGGAAGGGAGGACCGTTATGCAAGATTTTGAGAAGCTAGTTTGGGATCACAACTACACGCGCATCATTAAAAGAGGACCGGACGAAAAGCCCCTTCAAATATTCATTGCGCATCCTTTGCTTTCACAATTGGCTCATACATGTTGTGGTGTTCTTTTGATGGATTGCACCTACAAGACAAACAAATACAACATGCCGTTGTTCAACATCGTGGGGCAAACATAGGACAAGGTAACATTCACATTGGCTTGGTGTTTAATGGAAAACGAGAGGGATTACAATTATCATTGGGCATAACGACAATTGAAATTATTGTTCCCGGAATATCAATTCCGAGGGTCATCGTAACCGATCAAGATGAGGCACTAATGGGTGTTATATCTGATATATTTCCGGATACACAAAATTTCCTATGTACGTATCATATAGGTCAAAATGTGACAAAACATTGTCATGCTTTGTTTGAACCCTCTAAGGAGGATATTAAGAAGAGAATGATTGCTCAACTAGAGGAAGATGTTCGCAAGAAGAAATTATCACCCGAAATAGGCGGATACATTGTACGCTGGAACAAACCGATAGAAACCCAATCATAGATGTGTATATAGGTTGCTACCAAGCTGATAGCAACCTAAATTACCAAATCATAGATGTGTATTTTGTGCTAACCTCATACGGTGTACATGTTCAATGTTTTTTGTCACCAATCTTGTTTTCTGAACATTTCACTGGAATTTTTTTTCTCGTACGGTGATTTTGACCGATGTAAGGCATTTATAATCTAATACAATCATATAGGTTGCTACCAAACTGATAGAAACCCAATAATAGATGTGTATATAGGTTGCTACCAAACTGACAGCAACCCAATCATAGATGTGTATTTTATACTAAACCCATACGGTGTACATGCTCAATGTTTGCTGTCACCAATCTTGTTTTCTGAATATTTCACTGGATATTTTTTCACGGACGGTGATTTTGGCCGATGTATGGCGTTATAATCTAATAAAATTATTTAGGGGCTACCAAGATGATAGTAACCCAATCATAAATGTGTAATCAGTAGATGTGTATTTTAAAAACATTTAGGTTGCTACCAACCTGGTAGCAACCCAATTATAGTATGCGTACCACTTTTAGGAATAAAAAAAAACTTTAGTTTTATTTGCAAAAAACTTAACCCACTCTCTTAAGCTACAAATGCCTAAGCCACCATTTTCCTGTGAACTACAAATGATTATAGTATGCGTACCTCTTTTTAGGATCAAAGTAATCTTGCCTCCCTTGGACAAGAATATAATCTTCCACAGATACGACTTCACCAAAAAAAAAATGTTTGTGAGACTCGATCCTAGGATCGAATGTTTTAGATCGAGGTAAAAAATAATTGGTGCGACAATCACAAAGGTAAAAAATCTCAGAATTCTGGCACCACCCACATGTTACATTGTACGCCGGAACATTGACTTGCTACACTAAAAGCCGAAACACTATCTTGACACTCAATTTTAAGCAAACAAACCGACCTAAACAACATTGAACACATAAACAACACATAAAATGAAACATCAACAAATGGCCAATTGCAACTAACATCAGTTCTCGGAACGAGATTCAAGAAACAAAGCAGCTTCAAAATGCCTAAAAGGCCTTTTGAACAACTTCAAATAGGCCTCTTGAGATTCATACCTATTACCTCTATATCTTGCAAGAAACTCGTTGTATTTGCGACATAATTTGACGAGTGCAGTTGTTCGATTGCGTACAACAAGATCTCTGAATTCTAGACCCGAAAAAAAAATGAAGGATGGTGAACTTCCGGCAAATCCGATACTATGTAGTAGTTTTTAATCCACTGGTTTTCTTCTTCAACATACGCTTCTATCTTAGCTTGTTTTTTACGTTTACCCGCTTCCTCAACATCCGCTTCAATCTTAGTTAGTTTTTCATGATAATGTTCAAGCATTGCTTCCTCTTTTTCTTCTCTTTTCCTCTTAACTATCTCTTCTTCCATTGCGGCAATTGACTTG